>OX493324.1:31537499-32137499 GCA_950371115.1 Anania fuscalis
TGTCGGTACCGGCGCTTGAACGCATTTGCTTTCATCGATTTTTTATAACTCATGCACTTGAACCATTTTGCTTTACTCTGAAATAAACAACAATCGATGCATTTGGGTCTAAGTGACATAAATTGAATGAAATAATAGTTATTTATTGATATATTTAACTTGAGAACCTGCCTTATTTACATGTACATATCTGGGATTAATTTGATCAAAGTCGTTCCAGTAGTTTTTTTTTAAATGATTTTATTTCGAAAACTAACTTTAAACCTCCTCCTGACACTTTTACAAAATGTCGCTTAACCCCTTTTGCCTTTCACCCCCCCCCTTTCACGATTTAGTAACAAATATCAACGAATGCGATTTATTGTTATTATTTTAGTCTTAATGACGACAACAATGTTTTATGCGTCTTCGTGCTAAAAAATTATACATTTTATTAGTGTTTTGATTTCTCTAGAAATGCCTTACTTTTGCCGCTAACAATAAAACCTAAGTATAGAATAGAAGATCGTTTATTCAGAATCATGCATAGCATAAAATATAGTTACAGGAAATTAAAAAATGATAACAGTGTTATTTACTTATACATATGTATACAACGGTACATGATACTGAAAAGGTATCTACTCAGCATATGTCGGAGCATATTACTAATGCTACGACGCTGGTCTTTCGTAGATGCCCAGGATAAAAAAATTAAAGAAAAAAAAACTTTTTTAAAAACAAGCTTTTATTATTTGTTAATGAAATGAACTAAAAAGTTATAAATAAATTTATCTGATGAGAAAAATACCATTATATAGGTGGCATTTTTTAATATTAAAAACGTGTTACATTTTGTAGAAACATTAAAGAACATTTAGTTTATTAGGTACTTATTTTTCTTCTGCAATCAAAATGTAACACGCTTTTACTAATAAAAAAAATGCCACCTATATAATGGTATTTTTCTCATCAGATACATTTATTTATAACTTTTTAGTTCATTTCATTAACAAATAATAAAAGCTTGTTTTTAAAAAAGTTTTTTTTTCTTTAATTTTATTTGTCACTTTTTAGTATATGTTTATTTCATACATTAAGCCCTTGGCATTGGGTCATCCATCTAATCAATCAGACATAATTCACATTCACAACAAACGGAACGAACTTTTTTCCCAAAGGTCATATTGGGCATTTTTGGCACGTGCTCACCTTGGCATTGGGTCATCCATCTAATCAATCAGACATAATTCACATTCACAACAAACGGAACGAACTTTTTTCCCAAAGGTCATATTGGGCATTTTTGACCCGGTACCTCAAAGTTCACGACCAGTATTGAAAGGGTAGGGGTAGGGTAGTAGGATATTTCTTGAAGGTTTAGGCTTAACATTTCGCGGAATGTGTTTATTTTGATCCTAATGCAGAGAAGAAAAAAGTCATGTACTTCAACGCAAAACGTATATTTTGCCTAATTATTGATTTCAATAATTGTAACTTACTGTGATACGTTCTGTTACTCGTAGGGCGCAATCTACATTACAATAAAGAGTTTAGAGGCCCATATTTTACCACGGTATACCAATAATAATGAAATAAATTAAAAAATTGTTTCCATAATCGCACCATAACACGATCAAAACTAAGCAATGCTTGTGCTATGGCGACTAGATAACAGATTAATATACTTAAATACGTTGTGTCGTTTAATTACGGAGTTCCTATGGCCACCTTCCAGCTCCATCATCAGACCCTGGTTACCATATAGTATCAAAGTACATGTCGAGACGAATCAAACGAGCCAAACTCGATGGGGTTGCGTCGTTTAATTGCGGAGTTCCTATGGCCACGTTTTAGATCCATAATCGGACCCTGGTTACCATATATTATCAAAGTACATGTCAAGACGAATCAAACGAGCCAAACTCGATGGGGTTGCGTCGTTTAATTGCGGAGTTCCTATGGCCACGTTCCAGCTCCATCATCAGACCCTGGTTACCATATATTATCAAAGTACATGTCAAGACGAATCAAACGAGCCCAAACTCAATGTGGTTGCGTCGTTTAATTGCAGAGTTTCTATGGCCACGTTCCAGCTCCATTATCAGATCAGCACCATGACATCATAATATTGCATTTTCACGCAGATTACACATAACTATATGCAAAATTTCAGCTTAGTCGGTAACCGGGAAGTGGTTCAAATTTAAATTGCGAGATATGATTACAGACGACGGCACAGGTGAAACTAAAAAATAAAAGCTTGTATGGCCACCTTCCGGCTCCATCATCAGACCCTGGTTACTATGTTGCACCAAAGTACTCGTCAAGACGAATTAAAAGAGTCCAAACGCGATCGGGTTATGTCGTTTAATTACTGAGTTCCTATGGCTACCTTCCGGATCTATCATCAGAACCTAATTACCATCTAGCACCAAAGTAGGTACTAGCTCGTAAATAAGAATCAAGCGATCCCAAACTCGACCGGGTTATCTCGTTTAATTACTGAGTTCCTATGACCACCTTCCAGCTCCATCATCACATCAGACCCTGGTAACTATCTTAAAACAAAGTACTCGTCAAGACGAATCAAACGAGCTGAAACTCGATGGGGTTTCGTCGTTGCATTACAGAGTTCCTATGACCACCTTCCAGCTCCATCATCAGACCCTGGTTACCATTGAAAGACAAACTACTCATCAAGAGGATTTAAACGAGCCCAAACTCGTTGAGGTTGTTTCGTTTCATTGTGAAGTTCCTATGGCCACCTTCCAGCTCCATCATCAGATCAGACCCTGGTAACCATCTTAAAACAAAGTACTCGTCAAGATGAATCAAACGAGCCGAAACTCGATGGAGTTTCGTCGTTTCATTACAATGTTCCTTTGGCCACCTTCCAGCTCCATCATCAGACCCTGCTTACCATTGAAAGACAAACTACTCGTCAAGACGATTCAAACGAGCCCAAACTCGATGAGGTTGTTTTGTTTCATTGTGAAGTTCCTATGGTCACCTTCCAGCTTCATCATCAGAACACCACCATTTCATCATAATATTGCATTGTCACGCGGTTTACACATGTATGCAAAATTTCAGCTCAATCGGTAACCGGGAAGTGGATAAAATTTAACTTGCAAGATTTGATTACAGACAACGGGACAGGTGAAACTAAAAAAAAATAAAAGCTTGTAAAAAGAGCGCACTGTTACACCATAATATATAAATTATATATAGAGAAAAAATGTATTTTATGTGAACATATTATTAATTATATAATCTTATCTGTACCTATTTTACATGTAAATTAAAGGTATATTATTAAGTTGAAATATAGGTACTTATACTGGATGACTTTTTTTACCGTCAAGAAAATAAACGTGTGAGATAGGCAAATGATATAGGTGATGATAACATGATAATTTAAAAAACAAGTTTTTTTTTTTTTTTATCAACTATTTATCCTCATAACCATCTAATTCTTAGTTAATTTTGACTAACTTAACATTAAAAAAAGAATATTGGTAAAGTAATAATAAAAATATGAAACCGACCAAAACTCAAACGCATATTATATTCACTGTTGTATTCTATGTTTATGCATTTTTTTGGACATTCCAAAACTTATAAAATCAGTTGTATTTTATAAACACACTCACATAATATCACATAGTTTTAGGTACAGAATACACAGTTATTTTTTCCTGACGGTAAAAAAAGTCATCCAGTATAAAAGTTTAACTAATATTAACATTATTACTCAAATATAAAGTTTTACTTATTATTTTTTTGTATAAAACCTGTACAGCTTTGTATTTTATTTATTATAACGATTCCTTTTGTAAATTCAACAGACAGTTTTTGTATTTGCATTTGAAGGAATGTAATGTTAGACAAGGTTTTATAGGGGGTAGAATATTATTCCAGCATTTCGTGGTGGAGTAGCGGAAACTCCCACGAAATGCAGCTGTACTGTGTGTCGGACAACCAAGACGAGACGCAGTTCTAACACGGTTGGAAAACAACAACTTGTCGTACAAATATGAAGGAGTTTTGGATTGGACTAAACCAAATAGTAGGCAGGCAAAATGAAGTGAACGCCGAGATTTCATATTAATAAGATTACTTTGATTGAGGAACGAAGTAACATGGGCCCTATGTGGAATATTAAAACAAAATCGTGCACACGAATTTTGGACACGCTGGATTATCTTTTTAGTGTAACCGTAGATACACTCGCCAATAACTGTATCAGCATTATTAACCTTGGATAGTATAAGGGTTTCACACAGCTTGATTCTTATGTCAACGTTTAAGAAGTTCCTCATTTGATATAGTACCTTAAGCCTGTAGTAGTAATTTTTTACAGTCTCTAAGATGTGATTATGAAATCGTAGTCTGTTGTCCATTAGTACACCTAGGTTTCGAGCTTCGGTCACTTGTTAGATATCTGAACTACCTATCTTGACTGCAAGATTAAAATTATTTATGTTGCTTATCTGAAAAATGGAACCAAGGACTATAAATTTAGATTTGAGTGGGTTTAAGACTAAGCAGTTTTTGCTGGCCCAGTTTTGAATTGCCTCTAGGTCTGCATTAATATTATTTACAGCAATTAACGTTTCACTAGGTTTGAAAGCTAAATAAATTTGCAAATCATGTAACATTTGTTGCAACTGTAATGATTATATGTATGCAGATACATGTATATGATCATTACAGTTTTTGATGCAAGTAATTAGATCCGCACTGTACAATATAAAAAGAATTGGACCCAGTATCGATCCTTGTGGCACCCCTCGGCCTAGACGAAAAGATTCGGAAAACGATTTAGCTCCGTCTTCCCGGACGACTTCCACTCGCTGTGATCTCCCAGTAAGGAGAACCACCTTAACGAGGCAGAGTCAAAGCCATAAAATGCTAATTTGGACAGTAAAAGATTATGATTAATGGTATCGAACGCCCGTGAAAAGTCAAGGAGAGCTAAAATAGAACCGTTTCCTGTATCCTGTCCAGACAAAATATCATCTACAACGTCCAATAAGGCGGTAGTTGTGCCACGGCCGGGTCTGAACTCAGAAAATAATATTCGCATTCAAATAGGTGGATAACTGCTGACATAAAACTTTTTCAATGATTTTAGATAAAAAAGGAAGAATACTAATAGGTCTGAGATCTTTAAGTTCATTAGGGGTGGTTTTCTTCGGAATAGGTTTAACGAGAGCTTCCTTCCAGTTTTCAGGGAAAATTCCGGTTTGAATAGACATATTTATCAGTGCTGTTATGACTTTAAGTGTTCTTGGCAATGTTAAGAGAATCATGTCACGGGTGATACCATCTACACCCATAGCGTTACTGGAAATGTTAGTTATTATTTTTAAAATGTACGACTCATCAACTAGATGAAGGATAAAGAGTTAAACCGGTGATACTCAAAATATGTGAGATCTGAGATGCTGACGCAATCATTACATTGATTGAGAAAATATCTGTTGATGATATCTGGGTCTCTTATATGAGACGGAATTGGAGCTTGGTTTTTCTTAAATTCTTTTTGACATTTTTCCACAACAATCAGGAATTTTTGGAGTGTTGATTGATATTATGACGAAAAAATGCCGCCTTTTCAGTGTACATGGCTTTATTTACGATATATTTTAGTTCTTTATAGTACTTTACATCAGAATCTAGTTTTGTAAGACGGCATTTAGCATGGGCTTCGTCCCTCAATTTGATATTCTGCTTGACAGTATACGTTATCCAGGGGTAGTTTTGTTGTTTGATGAACGACCGCGTCACAGGAGCATGGATATCAAAGACGTATAATAAATAAGCATTAAAAGACAACACAGCTTCGTTAACATCATCACCGATCAACCTTTCCCACGGAACGCTATTTACGAGGCTATTGAATTCATCAAATTGGATATCTTTAAGTGGTCTATAACATATCCACTTTGAAGGTGGTTTCGGATTGTTAAGACGTAACTTAAATGAGACAAAAGCGTGTTTGCTTTATTCAGGGATGTAATCTACAGATACATTAGATATGTTAGTGGTACTGCATATTAGGTCTATAAGAGTCTCAGAATGATCTGTGAAATAGGTAGGTTCCGTCACATATTGTGTAAAATTTAAATGCTGAAAGAATTTTGTTACCTTTCTAGTGTTAGGGTCATTAGTAGCAAGCAGATTAATATTGAAATCACCAAGTAGAATTACATGATCAAACATAGATAAAGTGCTGACTGACTCGGTTAGGGCGTCAAGAAAGGTATCTACACTTAACCATGGAGGTCGATAAACTGTGCCGATAGCAAGTTTAAGCCCATTCAATGTTAAACTAAGCCACATTTGCTTAACTAAATTTGTGTGAGCATGTTTTATTTGTCGTGCAGTAATGCCTTCTCGTATGTAAAAACCAACACCTGCCCGCGCTTGCGCACGGTTAGAGGACGCGGTATATGACGTAGCCTGTAGCCAGGCGGAGCTGGCGCACGCTTTTCCTCGCCTGCTCTGAGCCACGTCTCATTTATAGCCATAACATCCACCAACCGACTCTCCAATGCAACCACAAATTCGTCATGACATGTGCCCAAAGAACCAGGGTTTAATAATCCAATTTTCAGGTGCTTATTTTTGATAAATTAAACGAAAGTACAAGAGATCATAATTAGTTTAGAATTGTTTAAATATTGTTTCACTAATGTAAGGTGCCGCCAATTGAGAAATAAATATAAACTTACTAGGCAGAGCATGTACATTGTGGTGAAGCAGCTGGTTCAGTTAATTGCACCAGTATATAGAACATACAGGGTGTAAAAAAAGGCTTAACGAAGCCTTAAACCACGAATTCTATACATAAAACCAAGTAGAATGCAAAAAAAATAATTGCTGGGAAATGACTTTTATTTTTGGGTATCAAAAAAAATAACTCATTTCTAACCCGCAATGTATAGCGCGCACGCCACAGACTATGCCTGTGTGTAAGCGGATCATGTTTCTTTGTAAAAAAGTTTAGTATTATCAAACAGAAGAAAATTTTGAAAAAATTGTAACTTTGACTGTCAATAACTCTGTAACCCGTCATTTCCCAGGTATAGTGTAAAAGAAAAAAATGATCGTAATAATACGTAGAATATGTAGTATTCGGCTTCGTTAAGCCTTTTTTTACACCCAATATACTATAAATTATAGTCAGAGTTAAATATAATCACAGATAAATGTATATTAAACCATAATATTATATAAATAAATAAGCAACAGATAAAGTGTATAATATTTACAAATAGTTGCGGTGTAGCGGTACCTTCCCAAGTTACAAAACATAGAAGCACAGTTCCAAACATAGAATAATTCCATTGTTCATATTTACTAAATATATTAAGCGTTAGTTTTAAAACATAATACTTTATGTGATATACAAACACGTTATTACATCTACTTATTATTACATTAAGCCCATCTATATCAAATCGACATAAATTCTCTGTCAAACTTAAAAATAGACAAGTAGGTAATTTCTAAAAGCAGTAACATCACTAGCTACTTTATTCACCGGATGGCTGAACATCACTAACAGCATTAGCGCCAAAAACCCTACGGAGATCAGCCTCGAAGCGAAGTCGATGCCGCGCCTTGCCGTTTTCTTGTCGCGCAAAAATCTTACCATCGCGCGTCCACACGTATTTCCATTATAGGCGTTTAGCAATCTCCCGAGTTCTCTGGAAAAGCTGTCTGTTGTTGCGGGTGAGACGCTCATTTACAAAGAAAGGACGCGAGGAAGCGGGATTTCCCCCAGAGCTTATGCCCTCGGTGGTCACTGTGGCCAGACGGCGGCGCACACGCGCGGCCTGCAGCAGCGCGTCGCGCTGGCAGCGGCGCGCCAGGCGCACGGCGAGCGGCCGCGGTCGCGGCACGCCCGCGCCGGACGTCGGCACGCGCGGGGCACCCACTCGCTGCGCAGCGCACTGACTACGTAGCTTTCTTCAAGCTCTACACCTAACTTTTTTGCTACAGTGAGCATAATATGAATGGAGTTTTCGTTGCCGATTTCCGGGAAGCTCGCAATTTCGATGTCATTGGCTAAAGTTTCCTGCTCTCTTTCTTCAATGTCTAGTTTTAGGTGTGTGATGGTCTGTTCTAACTTGGCAACCACTGAACAGTCGGGCTCGCCAGCCCTGGTCTCAAGGATATCTACCCTGCTCTCAAGAGAATCCAGGCGCGAGTTTAATGATTTAATAGTCATCGTTAGATCCGATATAGCCAAGCGAAACATGCTCATCTCGGTACGCGCCGCTCGCATCTCCACCAGAAACATGTTAATTTCAGATGCAATCGTCTTTGAGCTCATCTTCAAGTAGAGTGCGTTCGGCAGAAAGGTTTTTAGTAGGAGTGTAGTGTCCTCTTATAGACACACAACACAGGCACTGTTAACAATACTACATGATATCGGCTCGCTTGCTATGCACCGCGTCTTTACTCCGCGCCTCTCACTTGCCAACTGACTGCCCGAGCGCGCCCCAACCCGTCGCGCGGGTGACTGTGCCTGCGCAGTGCTTAGCCGAGACGACAGATGTCACAGATGTCTATGTATCTATATTGTGATGTTTATGCCAATACACTACATCTCTCCCTTGTTTTAAATTAATGTCTTTTCCCTATATTCTAGTCATCATGTGATTCGCCTCACTTAAGAAGAAAAACAAGAACCACGCTATATGTTACATTAAAGCCATTTACCTCCAATCATGTATGTTATTTTTTAATCATCATTCATAAATTTAACTACCACTTTTATATAAATTATTTAAGCATGAATACTATGTGATTGTTGTTTTGTCATTTACTCTTACAATCTTACCCTCTTCCTCATCGATCTCCTGTCCAGTTCCCATTTCTATAAAGGAAACCTTAATGCCAGAACAATCGCTCACTTGTCATTAAACCCTCTACTTTTCTTTTTAAAGTAAACTATGTCTCCACATTCAGGTCGCTATTTTCAGCGCGTCTCTTCTTGTCCTTGTATTCTTTTCCCTTTTCCTTGTGTTGTTTGTCTTTGTCTTTTATTTCTAGATCCTCGGGCTCATGTCATGTCTTGTATCTGCAGGCAGTTTATCTCGGAACTGTCTACACAAGAATAATTCGGCGGGTGTTTGTCATGTCACCGTATGAGGGGTACTATTATACATGACTAAATTCTCCCGCAGAGCCTCTGTCCAGTTTTTCTGTTAGGCCTGGGCAATTTAAAACGTTTCAATATGTTGCGATTTTGTCTCTCAACTTAACCATTTTGTTGTGGTGAGTACGGCACGATATTTGGGCCACCATACCTACCTTGGTCCTCTATCTCGATTTCATGCAAATGATTCCTAGGTGGCCTTCATGAGCAATTTTAAATACTTGGTTTCAATATTTTTTCTGGAATAACTTTGCTAGTCCCGCAAAGCAAAGCAAAATCTCTTCATGAAAATAAAGGTAGGTAATTCATTTTTAGAGATTTTGTAGTTAGCTACTGTTTCGTCCTATTGTCCGCTGTACAACCAACGAACAAGAATGTTTAACTATTTCCTTTAACCGTATTGCAACCAATCTAGTTTGTTCAACTCTGTGTATAAATTGGGTGAAACATGTAATAGTTTGCAAAGCCTTGACATGGAATCCGTGATATTGCTAGTGACGGGGCTATAGTTAACCTTAATTTTCTAGGATTGCATTCTTAAAACCCATCGTTCAAAGCGAGAATATTATTTCTAAGGTCAATCATTTTTACATTATTTCGAATACTCATCGTGTACTCTTTACATGTCCATCAAAATCTTTAATCCAGACTCAATAAAAATGTTAACAAGGAAACCACTTTAATTATTAAACTCAAAGTTTTTTTTTTAATTTAAGATATTACTGTACTTTAAATGAATGCTTAAACGACCAATTATAAAACTAATTAATCTTCTAATTACAGTGCCCTACAGGGCCCCTAATGTCTTATAACTTTAGTCATCTAAGTTTTAGTTCATAATGGACGCAATAAACGTGTGGGTATTGAGTATTAAGGGTTTATGATCCGTTACCAATGTAGTTTTTTTTTTGCCTATGTATGCATGTTAAAATGGTCCCCGCTACGGCCCATACCGAAGCCAAAGCTTCTTTTTCGGTTTGGCAATAATGGCGCTCGCAAGCTGACAATGTTTTATTTCCAATACCGATTATGACAGGTCCATTATCGATTTGGGCAAGCACGGCCCCTTAAGCGACCCGTTTGCATCTCCTAGAACTACAGCTTTTTGGATTATAGTTTCTTAAATTCTGCACATCCACTAATATGACGTGCTATGCCTTTCTTTTTTTTTTTTGAAAATTTCGAGTGCACAGTTGATCATCCTTATAAATCTGAACAATCATTTTTAAGATATAAAAGTGGTTATATATCTCGATACGGGGTATATCTCTATATGGTGGACTCACTGATGGTACTGAATTGTCGACTGGTATTTTCACTAGAATATCTCGTAACTTTGAAAACGGTTGACCCTCCACGGAATTTTATATTTACATCAATCTTAAGGACCCCTAATAAAGTTGCTGTCGCACTCTCTAGTAGATTACGAGTAGCTTCTTTAATGACGTAAAATTTCGCATTTTGAACCCGGTCACCAACTCTCAAATCTGCCTGGAAAGACCCCAGTAGCTTGACGCTACACTTGGGTTTCACACTTCCATAAGGCAGACAGTTTTCCTGAGGATAGGCATCTAGGTTGGTAACGATTACATTTTAGCTTTTTATCCTAATCCAGGTCTCATCAACTAGCATATTCACCTCAATTCCTGCGGCTTTGTACGTACCAATAGCTAAAAAATATCAGAATTGTTGAAAATAGCAGTGTTAAAATTGTTTTTAGCTTATGTTTCTTTTGTAAGTTTTTGCATTATTTATTATAAAATTTCATTGTTTATCACATCAATCTTAACATAGTAGCTGTTCGTACTGTATTTAATATGATATTGTCATCAGTGGAGACTTTATTGGTTTATGATCTAAATTTATATTTTTATTTATATGTTACTATGTACTGTTTGATTCCCTGCAATAAATACAATAAAATAAAAATACCATCGAAACAAGAACCACTATTTATGTTAAATATAATGTAGTCTATTTTACTGGTCGATGCGGTTTCAAGCGATTCGCCTACGCTATTAACCCTTCTAGATCTCTTCAACTCACTTCCTTTGTAGTCTTTTCTCCTTTTCTTGTTTTATTTGTGGATTCTATTCGTTTTTTTTTTCCTTGTTTGACATTGTCTGCGGGATGTGAATGGCCCGTTATTCCGCATTTTAAACATGCTTTGTTCTTTGCTGGACAGGTAACATTTGGTGCAACATCTTTAAATCTACCACATCTGCTACCGCCTGCTATTTGAGATTTGTTTCGGTTTGTGTCTGGATAAGAGTTCGAAGTTATTCGGTTCAGTCCATGAGATTCTGCCGGAGATTACGCACGCCGCACACATTCAGCGCATACTTATGACGACACGTAGACTTTATGGCAAACACACCTTGTGCGCCCATGTTGACATGTCATAGTCATACTGTGCAATTTAGTGCTATACCAGTAAGACTCCGTAATTAATTGCAAGGTGTACACTAAGTTTTCATCGATATCCACAATTTAATGCTTTTATCATAAGTCTCATAATGCATTTGAATGCATAGTCGCAATTTAATGCATAGCCGCAATTTAGTGCCAATGCTCTACCGCAATTTAATGCAGAGCCGCAATTTAATGCCAATGCTCAACCGCAATTTAATGCCAATGCTCAACCGCAATTTAATGCAGAGCCGCAATTTAATGCCCAGTCGCAATTAAATGAGTTCGCAATTTCATGCCCAGTCGCAATTTAATGCACAGTCGCAATTAAATGAGTTCGCAATTTAATGCCCAGTCGCAATTAAATGAGTTCGCAATTTAATGCCCAGTCGCAATTAAATGAATTCGCAATTTAATGCTCAGTCGCAATTAAATGAGTTCGCAATTTAATGCCCAGTCGCAATTAAATGAGTTCGCAATTTAATGCCCAGTCGCAATTTAATGCACAGTCGCAATTAAATGAGTTCGCAATTCAATGCCTAGTCGCAATTAAATGACTTCGCAATTTAATGCCCAGTCGCAATTTAATGCCCAGTCGCAATTAAATGAGTTCGCAATTTAATGCCCAGTCGCAATTCAATGAGTTCGCAATTTAACTCGCACGCACGCACGCACTCGCTATTGAATGCATGATTCAATACACTCGCAATTTAATGCAAAACCGCAATTTAATGCAGAGTTTATATCAATCGCGATTAAATGCAGGTCTCAATATCACCTGCAACTGAACGCGTAATTCCACTCACTCGCTATTGAATGCATGATTCAATACTGTTCACAACTGAATGAAATAATACCATATCAATCGCAATTAAATGCAAAAACTCTGCAATTGAATGCACGATTCAACTCACTCGCAATAGAATGTATAACTCGACACTATTCGCAATCGAATACATTAATAACCTTTCCATTTTTTTTATCAAATTGCAACGGTAAAGATTTCAATTTAGATATTTTATTCGCAATTAAATGCATTGTTTATCTTACTACCGATTTGGCACGACCTGTATAATTAACTTGATTACTTTCAAGAATTCGACGTTATGAATATATTATGTCGAATCTTAGGTTCCCAGAATAGAATAGAAACAATTACAATTTCTTGTCATGACTCAGAAATTATAGAAAGACTTTATTGTAATATCATTAAAGAAAGAATAAAGTGACTCAAGAACCAAGTTAATAATGCGGATAATATTTTTATTCTAATTTCCAGGCTAGGTAAGTTCCAACAAATAAATCTCGGTCTAAAGTTGCTATCTTGCTATATTTTTATAAACAACGGTATGACGCTATTAAAATATCAAAACGAAAGATGAAGGAAGTAGGTTAGAGTGATTTAATTTTAATCATTAAACGATAATATAACTTGAAATTATTTTATTTCACTACAACAGGTTGCATTTTTTCTTTTTTCTATGGTAGGTAGTTATGTCCCCACGTCTGCCCTCACACATTATAGAGATGCCTAAGTAAGCACTTTCGCTTATTACTTCGTGGAATAATAATCCCTTAGTAAACACCTTTAGACAAAGGAATAAATTCACTAAATCAGCATCCGGTCAATACTTGGAAGACGCATCACGTCTCTTGCACAACAACTAAATAAATTGCTTAATTAACATTTTTGATTACGACTTCTTAGAACGAAGTCTAGAAAGTTCCATTAGAACAAAGGACTGATTATGCTTGATCAGCATCCGGGAATATTCCAGGTAGACGCTTCACGTCTTGGTCACAACAAGCGACAAGTATAAAAGGCACTGTGGGCTCAGGCATGGCGTCTTTCACACTTCGAAACTCCGCTTAGCTGTAGGTCTGCTCATCGAGAGCATTAGTGTAAATTAGTGTTAGTTTTATTAAATTAAAGTAACTTTCAAAATCAAAGTTTATTTTCTTTTAAAGTCTGCGCGCTGTCCCGATTTGACTGGCGCAGCCGGTAGGATCTCGCGTCGCGATTCACGATTATAAAGATTTTAGTGTCTGTCTTCGAGTCTTCGCGGCTGGTCTTTCAAGGCCATAACAGCGGGATCCACGAACCAAAGAAATAAGTCTCCGGGCGGCCCAGGCACCACCAGCAGCAGCAGCAGCAGTACGAGCAGCAGTATCCGCAGCAGTACCAGCAGCAGCCGCAGCACCACTTCAAGAAGAATGGGTTTGAGCGACCAGTGAGTAAACCTCTTCACTTTCGCTTTACCAGTCTATCCTTGACCCTTTTAATGTTATTTCACCCCAAATCGTGAGAAACGTTATTTGCTCGTAGTTCCTTAACTTCAGGATTACGCCAGCGCTAGTTTTTAAGAATATTAATGAACAAATAATAAATAAAAATAAAATAAATTAAAAATAAAATAAATTAAAAATTAAATAAATTAAAAATTAAATAAATTAAAAATTAAATAAATTAAAAATTAAGTAAATTAAAAATTGAAGAAATCAATTTAAAAATTGAATAAATTTAATTAAAAATTGAATAAATAAAATTAAATAATTTAATTAATAAAATTCAATTAAAACGATTAAAATTTTTAATAAATAATTTTTGCGCAATTTTTCCCCAAATCGATGATTGCAAAATATATTATTGTATTAACTATTTATTAATCGTTTATTAATTATAACTGTGTGATTGAATGTAATACATTTAATTTTGATGAATAATTATTGCGCAATTTTCCCAAAATTGATTATTGCAAAATTTGTTATTTTATTAATTGTGTATTAACCGTGTATTAATTGTTAACTGTGTGATTGAATTTTACTGTGTAATTTCCCGTGTATTTAGCAGTGTATAAAGTGTAAAGTGCGCAAGTGTTATCAATAATCAAAATGCAACAAATTAACCTCATTCCAAACGAAATTCTAAATATCGTACCTGAATTCGAAGGTGACGGTCAAACATTAAATCTTTTTATTAAAAAATGCCAATACATAATAGACAACTATAGAGGAGCTGAAACAGATATCGCGCAAAATAATTATGTATTTCACGCGATAACCAGTAGATTAACAGGTAGAGCCGCCGCGCTACTAAGTGAGCGAGACGATATAGAAAATTGGTATGTGTTAAAAGCACTACTAATCCAGAATTTTGGTCCAGAAGTACCTTTCAGCATCCCTATTAACCATAATAGATTCAACAATAATCAATTTGGTTATTTTAACTCAACGCCAAATAATCAATTCAAATTCGGCGTTGATAATCCCCCTCTTGCGCAACGCCCTGCATACAACTTAGATACAGATGTATCAATGCGTACAGCACCGCCTATACGTCACAACTTGCTCTATAATCCCGAGAACATAGAGGAAGTGTTCTATGACGAGAGCTTAGATGAAATTGATAATTGCGATGATTATAACTATCAGGAACAATATTGTTTTGATGAATCGGAGTTAACCGATCAACAAAATGACAATAAAATTCCCCGTAACGAAAACTTTTTCTTAGAAGCCTCTACGGAAAAAGACCGTAAAATAATAAATTTAAATTACTACAACGAAATATTAGGACTACCATATATTAATATTCCCGAAATCAAATCAAAATTTATGATAGATACAGGCAGTACTCGTTCTTTTATAAGTCCGAAAAAATGCAAGGAATATTTTAACGCATACAAGTATGAAGAACTGTTCGAAGTCATTAGCACACATGCACGTAGCAGCCATAACGAAGCTATTTACATACCACTACTAAGATCGTTTGCAACACCCGGTAGTCACAAGTTCTATGTATATAATGTGGATGATAGGTTTGACGGTTTAATAGGCAGTGACCTTTTAAAACAATTAGGAGCCACCATAGATATGGATAAAGAGGTACTCAGAACACCCAATACCCAGTTACCTATAATTTATAGCCCACCGTATGAAGTTCGTGCAAACCCGCAAGCAGAAACATACGTGAAGTTGTCTACAGAGATAACAAACAGTAAGTCGGACGCGCTAGCACGTATAAGATTAAATATTTTAAAGCAAGATGAAAAACATTCAATGCAAATAAATGCTGACAAATCCCGGAAACCGGAAATTGTTAGCATATCAACAGATTCAGGCAGTTTAAACAAATCTAACTTTGTAAAATCCAACAAACTAAAAATTGATAAAGGATTTTATGGTCAAAAATCAGACAACAGCACGATTTCCGCACCGGAATCGGCTACCGCACACTCAGCTAGAGATATCGATACCGTAGGTATCCCCATATTAAATGACGCAATAGACACCAAACCTAATCAAATAATTGTTGATACGTGGCAATTAGATGATTTAGGAATCAATCATGCATCAAACTCAAAACAACGTATTTTAAAAGTAATTTTGCCGACATATCGACCGGACCTAATAACTAAATTTTTAAAAGAATACACAAAACCTAAACTAAAATATTTTGTTCACTTTAGTAATCCAAAACTTCGTAAATATTTTATAGAAGCCATAATTAGATTATTTAAAAAAGACACAGTGCGATTTTTCGAATGCACTAAGCTCTACCTAAAGATAGACCACGTTTACAAAAAGCCTAAATTTCGCTCTAATATAAACCGCAACATAGTCCCAGTAGTTTCCAAAAATAAGCAAACTAAAGTCCCAGTTAAAGACATCAAACGTCCTCCGCAGGTGCCTCCTGCTGTCGATGCAGATGATCCTCGTCCTGGCCCTTCAAGTAGACAAGATTGAAAGAAATCCTGGACTTCTACCAATTAAGGAAGGTCAAGCCATCATAAGTGATGACAATTGGACTGTTATCAAATCCCTAAACCTATCCAACATACAGGATGATTTAGAAACGAACATACTTAGATATAATGAATTTAAAACCCATATAACCAGTAATTTTAAGATAGGGAACTCTTTAGAATATAATAATGTTAATATACAAACCGATAATATAATGCTTATCACAGTGGAAAAGTTTAAACAAATAGTGCCGGTTAGCCGCAAAAGGCGAGGTTTGATTAATCCTTTAGGATCGTTCGTAAAGGCTATAACTGGAAACTTGGATAATGATGATGCAATTAAATATGACGATATGATAAAACAATTAACAAATAGACAAGACGCGATTTTAAATAAGGTGACAATCTTATCAGAAATGGCAGGAATTATCACTAATAACACAAATGTAACAAGTAACAATTTCGTGCAAATTAAAAAGGAGTTATTAATTATTAAAAAGCAATTAAATGAGACAACAACTTTAAAAATAGAAAACAAAATTATTCACATATTTGATTTATTTTTACATAACTTCCAAACTATTTTAGTACATTTGGACGAAGTTGAGACAGCAATAGGTTTTAGTAGAGTTAAGATCTTGCATGAATCCGTGATCGATAATAAGGAACTATTAGAAATATTACAACAAATAGAACAAACTAATAAATTAGTTTTTCCAGCTACACTTGACAATCTCCTCAAGATTGAACAAACCATAGAATTAAAAGCTTATTTTAAAGAAAAACAAATAACGTTTATCATGAGCATCCCCCTTGTAACCCCAGAATTGTATAACTATTATAGAATCCTTCCCTTACCTGTCCTTAATTCACGTAATGTTACCACTATCCTTGCACCCAAATTTCCCTTTATACTGGTAAAAGAGGCGAAAACTTGGGCGCTCCCCACACCGTGTCAGGAAATTGACGAAAACCTGTACCTGTGTCGTGATAATGAGATAGCCACACATGAACAAGATTCATGTACTTCCGATTTATTAAAATCCGAAAATAATATAACTTCATGCCATCCTATTCCAGTGGAAATAAGCGACTTGTATATTAAGTCTTTCCACGAGAATTGGTGGATTGTCTATTCCAGGAAACCAGTTACTCTAAAGGAAACATGCAAAGGCGAAATTACCCGCAAGGAACTGCATGGCACTTACCTGATTGGCATGGATGGATCCTGTGACATTCTAATCCAGGATACATTACTTAGAAGACATCATTCTGGTACTTCCGAACTGAAATACCAGAAAACTGCAAAAATTAATTTACCTCAGCTATCACATTTCATGGAAAGCAGCGACAACCTGAAGCCTATCAACTTGGACAACGTTAACTTGGAAAATCTTCAACTTCTCTCGTACGCTCTGAAGCGATCCGAGATTCCAGAAAAGCCCAGTGTAGTGAATGTGAAAAGTGTTAGTGTCGGAACAATCATTTTATATATTATAGTTTGTGTTAGTATTATAACCATTGTAACCATTAAATTTAAGAAAATGTATCCTAATTGTAACTTTTGTATTTGTATTCGAAATCCACGGATTCCTGTTAGAACCGATGATTTCGAACTTAAGGAGGGAGGAGTTATGTCCCCACGTCTGCCCTCACACATTATAGAGATGCCTAAGTAAGCACTTTCGCTTATTACTTCGTGGAATAATAATCCCTTAGTAAACACCTTTAGACAAAGGAATAAATTCACTAAATCAGCATCCGGTCAATACTTGGAAGACGCATCACGTCTCTTGCACAACAACTAAATAAATTGCTTAATTAACATTTTTGATTACGACTTCTTAGAACGAAGTCTAGAAAGTTCCATTAGAACAAAGGACTGATTATGCTTGATCAGCATCCGGGAATATTCCAGGTAGACGCTTCACGTCTTGGTCACAACAAGCGACAAGTATAAAAGGCACTGTGGGCTCAGGCATGGCGTCTTTCACACTTCGAAACTCCGCTTAGCTGTAGGTCTGCTCATCGAGAGCATTAGTGTAAATTAGTGTTAGTTTTATTAAATTAAAGTAACTTTCAAAATCAAAGTTTATTTTCTTTTAAAGTCTGCGCGCTGTCCCGATTTGACTAGGTTGTATTTGCCTACCTGTTTATGTTTACACTACGTAACCAACAGTCAACAATATGGAATAGGCATCCGGCAATAACTTAAGATGCTTGTAAGTTGAATTGTTTTAAAATAAATCAAATAACAAACGTATTTAACTTTAAATCAGTTTTGGCAGAGAAAATGTAGTCCTGCTCCTGACCTTAAATGATTCCAACTTATATGGAACGAAAGATCAAAGATGCGAATACGACAGCATAACTTTTCAATCCTTAGTATTTAGAACTGAATGACAACAAAACCAATTAATGTTACGATGCACCCTTCGGGCGCTTCGTTGTTTTATTACCCGACTGTCAACGAGGGTTATTTACTTTAACTTGTTTATCCGATTATACTTCGGATTCCGGGAATGTATTGCAAAATTAATTATTTGTTCGTTTAAACGCAATGACATGATATAATGCCACGCGGATCCATAAGGGTGTAAAAATATAGAAATACCTACACTTCCTTCCTTTCTTTTTATATTTTTTTTTGTACTTACAGACATGCTGTTTAAATTTTACTCGTCGCCACATGTAGTGTCCTCTTATAGACACACAACACAGGCACTGTTAACAATACTACATGATATCGGCTCGCTTGCTATGCACCGCGTCTTTACTCCGCGCCTCTCACTTGCCAACTGACTGCCCGAGCGCGCCCCAACCCGTCGCGCGGGTGATGTGCCTGCGCAGTGCTTAGCCGAGACGACAGATGACACAGATGTCTATGTATCTATATTGTGATGTTTATGCCAATACACTACAAGGAGTATGTTTAACTCGGTGGGTGATGTTACAAGTTGACTCCGGGGAGCTCGAGGGTCGAGCTGTTGTGCTGTTTGCGCAATCAGGACATTTCCAACTATCACGCCACTTTATGTCCAGTTTATAAAAAGAATAAAATCTTTGTGGACTTAAATTAATGCAGCCTAGGTCGAAAGCAGCTTTACATAAAGAGCATCGCATAAATTCACCTTTAGGTAGCGATCTTTTGCAGCTAGCACAGTCACCTGAAGCGGGTTGCGGGTTAGCAGGCATTTTTGGATTGTTTTATTTTTCTTCTTATATTCAAACAGTAAAATTAGTGATATCACGCCCTCTATTGTAAAATGTCAGAACTAAGATGAATCCAAAGATAGCAGTCAATCGCACAGTCAATTGTTAATAAAAGCTAGTTCAGGTAAACGAAAACAGATGGCGCCACACGTTTTACATGCAAAATAGTGTTAAATAAAGGTTTTAGTGCGTTTTGAGGTTATGAAAAACAAAAACTATTTAAACTATTATCACCGTTAAGTTCAGACAAATATGGAAAAAACTTCTATTTGATATTATCACTTCAATCCAAGTCCCACTTTTCACCAGCAATAGCCAGACGTCATCACTTTCGGCCGGAGCAGTGCAAAGGAATGTAGGGTGGTGGCACCAATTATCGGCCGTGTCAACTTTTTTTGAACTTTGACTGCTTGTAATTTTTACGTTAATACATTTTGCTTTTTTGCAATGCCTTTTTTGCGTAGAGGGATACTGAAACTCCATTACTACATTCGCAAAATTACGAATCCTTTATTATTTTTGATAATATGAATGTTTTTTTCCGAGTATGCCGATTTCCCTTAATATCGGCCCCTAATGCCCTAATATCCACCGCCTGTTACCCTAATATCGGCATACCTTTTCTAAGGTGAAATAAGGTCAATAAAAAAAAGAAAGATAACGTTTTATATTTCAACTCAGAGAGAGAGAGAGAGAGGACTTCAACATCAACGGCGAGTGCCTGACTCACCTTCGCTTTGCCGATGATATCGTGATCATGGCTGAGACCCTGAAGGATCTTGGGGCAATGCTCAATGACCTCAGTAGTCTCCCAACGAGTGGGTCTTAAAATGAATATGGAAAAGACGAACATCAGGTCTAACTCCCATGTCGCACCCACTCCTCTTATGGTTGCAGGCTCTACTCTGGAAGTCGTTGACCGCTATATTTACCTTGGACAAACAGTCCAGCTAGGTAAGTCCAACTTCCAGAAAGAGGTCGAACGTCGAATCCAACTCGGATGGGCAGCGTTTGGGAAGCGACGTAATATCTTCTCCTCACAAACACTACCGCAATGCCTCAAGACCAAGGTATGGAATCAATGTGTGTTGCCAGTGATGACATACGGATCTGAGACGTGGCCGCTAACGATGGGCCTCATAAGAAAGCTCAAGGTCACTCAAAGGGCGATGGAGAGAGCTATGCTCGGAGTTTCCCTTCGCAATCGAATCAGAAATGAGTCGATCCAAAGGCGAACAAAAGTCACCGACGTAGCTCTCAGAATCAAAAACCCTAAGTGGCAGTGGGCGGGGCACATTGCTAGCAGGATTGATGGCCGTTGGGGCAGAAAGGTCCTTGAATGGTAGCCGCGGACCGGAAGGCGTAGAATTGGTTGGCCCCCACATGGTGGACCGACGATCTGGTGAAGGTCGCGGGAAGCCGCTGGATGCAGGTGGCACAGGCCCGATCTTCGTGGGAGTCCTTGGGGGAGGCCTATGTCAAGCAGTGGACGTCTTTCGGCTGATGGATGGATGGATGGTATCTCGACCAACTGTGCAATAAGTGTATATTCTTCCATGAAGTCTGTCTTCGTCTCCGTTTTGCCGATGATATTGTCATTATGGCGGAATCGCTGGAGGATTTGCAAAAAATGCTGCAAAGTCGCAACGCTGCCTTGCGACGCGTGGGCCTGAGGATGAACTTGGACAATACCAAAATCATGTTCAATGATCATGCCATCCCTGGACCGGTCTTCGTCGAAAGCGCTCGAGGTTGTCAATGAGTATGTTTAACTCGGGCAAGTAATGCAGTTGGGTAGAGACAACTTTTATAGTTATGTTCCATTTTCTCGAAAAGGCCGATATTAGGAGAAGGCCACTGTTAAATAAAAGATTTTGTTTCTCCTTTCTTAACTGTAATTTATTATTTATTTAAGCCAATAAAAAAAAGAGTTACAGTGGTGGGTTGAATCTGGTATTTAAGAAGCTACAGAAAAAAAGTTACGAGCCAGCAAGTCAGCGGTCGGGAAATGTGGGTATTTTAGAATAAGTTTTAAGCCTACGGGGTTGAGCGAGTATCGATTTGGTTGAGCTTATTTGGTTAATTAATAGTGGGCGCCATACCCTTAAGGTGGGTAAACCCTATAAAAAAAATAAAAATAAGTTTCTTTCCTGAGGTCGACTCGGCACACCTTCCCGTCTCGTTCTATGACCCAGGGAGGCAGGCCTTCCCCAGCTGCGTGTAGTCCGCAGGAGTGGGGATCGAGTTCCCAATATAAAAAAAACCCCTGGAATGTACCAATTTCTAATTGAGAACCAGAATACATCCCAGTATGAAGTTATCGAGACGGGTCGATAAAGAAATAAATTATTATTTAAAAGGTCACTTCTGTGTGATTAAAGGATTTAATTAAGTTGAAAATACTTTGCAATAAGATAAATTAATGATTTAGTTTGAATATTGGGGGACACACCCTGAAAAAGAGAACTACCTACTACTACTACTAATTTTGAGAAAGAGGTCAATCGACGAATCCAACTCGGATGGGCAGCGTTCGGGAAACTACGCAACATCTTCTCGTCCAAAATACCTCAGTGCCTAAAGACGAAAGTATACAACCAGTGTGTGTTACCAGTGATGACATACGGAACTGAAACGTGGCCTCTTACTATGGGCCTTATTAAGAAGCTTAAAGTTGCACAGCGCGCTATGGAAAGGGCTATGCTCGGTGTTTCTTTGCGAGATCAAATCAGAAATGAGGAGATCCGTGAACGAACCAAAGTCGCTGACATAGCCCGACGGATTAGCCGGCTGAAGTGGCAGGGGGCGGGGCACATAGCACGTAGAACTGACGGCCGATGGGGCAAAAAGGTTCTGGAATGGAGGCCGCGTATCGGCAAGCGCAGCGTAGGACGCCCACCCACAAGGTGGGCAGACGACCTGGTAAAGGTTGCAGGATGACGCTGGATGCAGGCCGCTTCCAATCGGCCGATCTGGAAGTCACTGGGGGAGGCCTATGTTCAGCAGTGGACGTCCTGTGGCTGAGATGATGATGATGATGATGATGAATTGTTATCACTTATCAGTGCGTACCACTAATAATAAATGTGTGTTATTAAAGATACACATCTTTAATAACACACACATTTATTATTAGTGGTTTGGACACTTTGGACTGAATGAGTTCGATAAAACATTGATGCAAGATGCAACTCGTGGATAGAGAGATGCGTCACAAGCTGAAAACTTAGGCCGAAAGTGCCTTTTCTATCGCTTGTTCCGCGTTCGCCGCTCTCGCTCGTAAGCGAAACGTGAAACTTTCGTGCGTGCAATCGTGGTGCAGTCGGTCATCGATTTATAAGACGTTATCACGTCAAAAACGTAAAGACGACGACTAGAGAACGGATAAACATACTTAAATACGTTTATAAACATACATGACTTAGGTGCAAATGCTCGTGCTCATCACACTAAAATTTGCCCCTCGCAGGATTAGAACCCGCAACCGCGAGGCATTGTAGTCCGGAGCGCGAACCACTACACCAGGCATTCGTCGCTTTTTAAAACTATTGATGACCTCCTTAGCCGAGAGGTGAGCACGCCGGACTGTGTATCGCGCCGCCATCTCTGAGGTTCCGGGTTCGATCCCCGGTCGGGTCAATGTAGAAAACGATCTTTTCTATATTGTCTCGGGTCTGGGTGTTATGGTACCGTTTACCGTTGTTTTCTGATTTCTATAGATTCTTAGCAGCATTTCATAATTATTATTTTTATGTGTAATAAAGATAATGACAACAATTCATTGAAATTACAGGTGACTGCGGGCTGAGCGCAGCGTCCTTGGATGATGACCCCTATTCTCCGTACGGAGCCAAATTCACCGGAAGCGGAGGTTTAGCAAGAGTTTATGGTATATACAAAAAAAAAAACGAAGGAGGTTCTCAAGTCGACACGTATATTTTTTATGTATGATCACGCATAACTTTTTACAGAGTAGTTCGATTTTGATAATTCTTCTTTTGTTAGAAAGGGTATAGCCCGAAATTGGTTCCATATAAATTTGAAAAAAAAAAACAACCCTAAGAGTAAGGAAACAGGGGATGATTGATTATTCACTCACTGATTGTAATGTTTGACAACGCATAACTTTTTACAGATTAGTCCGATTTTGATAATTCTTTTTCATTAGATAGGGTATGTTACCTTAAAATTGTGCCCATATAAATTTGAAGAAAAAAAACTCACCCTAAGGGTGGGAAAATAGGGGTGATTTACCGTTCACTCGCAGTATTTAATGCTGATTTATTATCAGCAGAATATCATTAAATAATAACGTTTTAACAAAAAAATTCAACCGCCGAAAAAACCGGCCAAGTGCGAGTCGCACTCGCGCATTACCGTACTATTATTATCTATGAAAATGTGAAAAAATAAGTTTGTTTTATGAGAGCCCCCTTAACTATTTATTGTATGCTGTTTTTTAGTATTTGTTGTTATAGCGGCAACAGAAATACATCATCTTTGAATATTTCAACTCTCTAACTCTCATGGTTCATGAGATACAGCCGTGGAGCCTCAGTAATAGGGTCCTATTTCACCCTTTGGGTACGAAACCCTAAATATAATATATCTAATCAGTTCTTTTTAGTTTTTAAGGTAAATGAAAAAAGTTTATTATTTTTTGCTTTTCAGTTGTTCGGCGGTTGAATTTTTAAAAAGTTTTATTGAAAAGGTTTATACATTTCCGAAAAATGAATTACCAACTTCTTCATCAACATGAAGTTTGGTACGGCAAATTTTTATTTCTAGAATTATAATGATATGAATCTTTAAGGCTAAACGATGAACTTAGGTTTTTTTTCTAACTTATATGTATAGTATTTTCAAAAATGTATTATGACGTTACTGTAAATTATTATTTCAATATTTTTAAAAACCTCCGGAGATTCGCAAGGCCCAATCTCAAGATAAGATTTTGCACGTAGGCTCTTTTCTGCAACACAAAGATTGATTCAATGTCAGCAACAGTCATTGACCTTTAGATAACAAAAACCAATATACTTAATTACATTAATATACCAATATATTTAATTAATCAGAAATTACTGAGAATGGTCAATATTTAAATTAAGCCATGATTTTTTTTACTTATGTATGATTATGATGCATGTGATTAGGCGGTCTTACAAACGTTGATTAAAATTCACACACTGCTAAACAGCTTATTTAAAAATATCTATCTATATTTATAAACGGTAATTAAGGCCTTAACACGCTTGAATGACCTTGACGCGTCGCGCCCATACAATTTCGCGCGTGCGGATGACCTCTAAAAATCAGAAAAACATGTTTTTTATGAAATTAATGCCTTTAACGAGAATTCAAATAAAACTCTCAATTCAAAACATGTATATTTCCAAAATCTTATTTTGAGTTAAAACAGTAATGAAATAGCTTGTGCCGTTTAAGAGAACATTTACAATTTATAAAAAAATAGGCACTTTTTTGTGCATGTTTTAATCCAAGGGATTTAACGGAAAATCAAAATTATTCAATTCAAGATGTTTATTGAATCCTTTTCTAGCATATCGTATTTTAAATTTTTAGATTCAAGTAGATTTTCATTTTCGAGATTTTAGACACTTGGGTGTTGTAAGGCCTTTAAGTTAAACAACGTCTTAGTGACTAACTAACGCCTAAATAGCGATTATGAGTGAAAAATAGTAAAGCACTAATTAAGAAGTTAAGGAGTGAATAGTTTATTAGTTACTAAGATGTTGATTAGTCAGTTTTTATAAGTAAGGCCGTAAGTTTTTACACAAACATTGTGCTACCTTCTTCGCTGTTACCTGTTGTGTGTCCTTATTAAATAAAATAAAACATGTTGCTGACCTATTTAATTGTATTTGAACTCAAATCTCATCGTTTTTTTTACTACTAATGGAATGTAAGAATATCTGTTGTTGTTACTTAAAATGCTTTTGTTTGTTAAAACTAATTTGTATTTAACATGGAAATTTTTTCAATGTAAGTTTTGTGATTCTGCGTGTACAATAAAGTATTATTTTGTTGTGTATTATTATTTTGTTTTATTAATACCGTTACTGTCCTGTAGAATACCGTTACTGTCCAATAACGCTTAACGGTATCAAGTATTTTTAATTTTAAGTCGCCATCTTCTTTACTAGCGCAGCGTCTAGGCTGTGGTGCATTCTGGAACTTCTACTATCGTAGATTATTAGTATAAGTTTTGTAAGCTATTAGTCTGTGCTTGCTTCCGTGCGTGTGTGATGTGTCAGTCAGGTGTAACACGATGTTTGATCGGTATACGATTTCGACGATCTGCATAACAAATGGTTATGTACAGTCAACAGCACGTCGACCTACCCCAAAAGTAAAAAAAACTCCAATAGATTTTCAACTTTAAGCCCGACATATAGAGTTCATTTTCAAATGAGAAAATTTAAAATTTTGTGGTAGGTCGACGTGCTGTTGTTTGTACAGTCAACAGCACGTCGACCTACCCCAAAAGTCAAAAATTCTCCAATAGATTTTCAACTTTAATTCTGACATATAGAGTTCATTTTCAAATGAGAAAATTTGACATTTTGTGGTAGGTCGACGTGCTGTTGTCCGTACTACCCTATTGCCAATTACGAACTTGTTGATAAACTAATTGGCGGAGTATTTTTGGAGCGTCTCAATGGACACGGCTACCTCGAGTGTCTTCAAGTAACCTTGGTGAAACTGCTAGCTAACATCCCTCTTCATCTCCGCCGTGGATTGCAGTACTTCCAGCAGTATGGAGCCCCTGCGCGCTATGACCGCGTTGCACGTGCGTGCCTGCCTGCCTGCCTACCTAACGGGCGGGTACGGGCATCGCGCGTAGGATTGGTTGTGCTGGGCCGGTTTTCTGGTCTGCATGTTCCCCGGTCCCTACGCCTCTCGACTTATAGGAGAAGTGAAGGACTTAGTGTGTGATGAAACTGATCTTAACATTTAAAGTGCATCACATCACAATAAGGAAAGCGAAAAGTGAATAGAAAAGTGGCAGTGACACGTTATTGCGCGTAAAAAAGCACGTCAGTAGGTGAGTTTTGGTCGGTAGGCGTGAGTGAAGGATATTTTCATATTTTTTTTTATAAATTGGTGATTTGTAATATAAATGCCTTTAAACAAAGTGACTCCTAATTAAGCAAGGTAAGCATGGATTCCTACTCACTCGATTGATTTGTAATTTCTTTAGTTGTTTGTCAAAAAACTTATTTATTAGATAGGTACCTAGGTAGTTACACTTACAACATCGCTTATCTTGCAAGACCGTAGCCTGTGAAAATGTGAAAGGGTGTCATAATAAAATACATGTTATTAAAACCGTATTTTATTTTTTATTTCTATCTGCCTCTAACTCTGCTAAGGAAAGATAAAACTTTAAAATTACTGATTGAGTACAACAATTAAAATCAAGTAAATACCTTATCTACTTAAAATAACGATGCAATCTAAGTCATAAAAGATTGAAATTATCTTTTCTTAAGCTTCGAAGTTCGAACTAACAAAAAACAATGTTGGCGATTAATTTCATTGGCATTGGTTTTTATGTTTGTTATCATCATTATTCTCAATATTTATTTTAACTCTTAAATTTAATTTTTTACAATATTTTATAAAGGAAAAAAAAAACAAACATTGTAAAAAATCTAAATTTAGTGTGGCGCCAGCAGCCGGAGCAATGCTCAAAGCTACGGGCGGTTAGGGCTTCAGAGTGAGGAGCCTCCTGTCTATCAAGGAGAACTGCCTTTTGTATCTGACCCTTGACCCAACTGCCTAGCGAGAGCCTCTTGAGATGTTGGTCGAGACTCTTCGCTATAAGGCCATTTGCCGAAACGACTATCGGTACAATGATTGTCGAGTCAACATCCCACATGGCGGAAACCTCATGAGCCAAGTCAAGATACTTGCTGAGTTTTTCTTTCTCAGCTTTCACGAGATTTTCGTCATGCGGGATGGTGACATCAATAAGCACTGCTAGGCGTTGAGATCGATCTACTACCACGATATCAGGCTTATTAGCGACAATAGTCCTGTCTGTGATGATAGACCGATCCCAATAGAGCATAGCACGACCATTTTCAAGAACTGGCGCAGGTGCGTATTTATAGTAAGGCACCTCAGACTCGACAAGGCCGTATTAAAGGGCAAGTTGCTGATGGATAATTCTGGCTACTTGGTTATGTCTGTGCAAATACTCTCCATTAGCAAGATGAGAACAACCGGAAATAATATGACGGAGCGTCTCTCCAGGACGGCGGCATGCTCGACAGATGTCGACCGTACCATCCATCATGATATATTTCCGGTAGTTGTTCGTCTTGATAACTTTATCAGCAATTGCACAGACAAAACCTTCGGTTTCCTCAAACAGGTCCCCAAAACGTAGCCAGTTCACCGATGCTAGTTGGTCAACATCAGGTCCTGTTAAAGTTCGAAAAAACCGCCCATGTAGCTCCTTGCTCATCCATACAGATTTGCGGTCCTCGGTGGTTAGCACCACTGGTTTGCGCCAGTTCTCGTTTGCCAAGGTGAGCGGGGTAAGGCCCCTGTCAACTGCTACAACATCGCAATGCAGACCCCATCTTGTGTTGCGAAAATAGTCCCGGAGACTGCACACCTCACGGTTATGAAGGTTTTTGGCGTTTAGAAAGCCACGACCCCCCCACTTCCGCGGGATATACAGTCTCATTACGGATGATCGCGGGTGTAGCATACGATGTGTTGTAAGCAGTTGACGGACCTTCCTATCCAGGGCATCCAGTTCAGTCTGTGTCCATTTTAGTATGCCAAAGGAGTATATGAGCAAGGGCATAACCCAGCCGTTAAAAGCGCGCGACTTATTAACGCCCGACAAAAGACTGTTAAGTACTTTTGTCAGACGACGAAAGAAGCGCTCCTTCAACGACTGCTTTATGTCCCTGTCCATAATACACAACGATTGTGACATACCAAGATATTTATAGTTTTCAACTTCGAAAAGAGATCTAAAAGCCATTGTCTCAGGTAAGTGTAAGTTTGAAGAACTTACTACTTTCCCTCGTTGTACATGCATGACCGCACATTTATCAACACCGAACTCCATCTTAATAGAATTGCTGAAATTCTCTGTGATTTTCAGCAACTCTATCAAGTCTTGGTGTTTCGGTGCAAACAGCTTGAGGTCATCCATGTACAACAAATGAGAAATGACCTCACCACCTCTCCGAAGTCGGTAGCCTAGCGTTGAATCCTTCAGCAAAGTGCTAAGAGGATTCAACGCTAAGCAAAACCATAAAGGACTGAGACTGTCACCCTGAAAGATGCCACGCTTTATCCTTATCAAGTCCTGCGCATCAGAGACGCTCTGCCCACCTCCTGGTTGACGAAGGACTGTGGTCCACTGCCCCATACATGTGTTTAAGAAGGATTTTAGAGTTGTATCAATTTTATACAACTCCAAAATCCTTTCCAACCATGAATGCGGTATTGAATCATAGGCCTTCTTGTCAGAGGCACTCTTTCGACTGCTTGGATTGACTCCAAGCAGTCGAAAGAGTGCCTCTGACCCGCTGAACCTGACGGCATATAGTCATATCTATGAGGAGGAGCTCCTTAGTACCACGAGACCCAATCCGACATCCATTCTGAATTGGTGCTAAAATGTTGTTTGTAACAATGTGCGTGTTAATTTTTGTTCTAAGAATGGATGTCAGTAGCTTGTAAAGTGTAGGCAAACATGTAATGGGTCTATAGTTCTTTGCTTCCGTAGTACTACCGGACTTATAGAGCAGAAAGGTGACACCAGTTGTCAAGAATGTTGGTAGAGAACCAAGCTCGAGGGCTTCTTGAAATTGCATTGCCAAACAGTTATGTGAGCATCGAATCCATTTTATCCAAAAGCTGTGCAATTCATCTGGCCTAGGACTCTTCCAGTTCTGCGCCGTACGTATGGCACAACTAACATCTTCGGGACTGATAGAAACAGCCTCCATGGCTTCAATAGACTCACACGACTGTTCGACAATACCCATCCAATCACCCTCCGTATGCTCGACAGGCACCGACCAGATGTTACGCCAAAAGTCGATCATGACGTTTGCGTCCGGTAGCTGCCTATCATTCACACCTTGATTAGTTCCTTCCCAATTTCTGTAAACCTTTCTTTGGTCGCTTTGGAAGAGGCGGTTCTGATGGTATCTATCCACACGCTTTCTATAACGACGAATACGATTTGCCCATGCATAGACTTTCTGCTTCAGAAAGTCAATGCGTTCCGTGACACAGCTCATATACTCTTGGGGTCTAATACCGGTCCCAGCGAAGGCCTGAGTCACAAAACGCATGACTCGGGGCCGATTATTCCCCCTACTGAAGCAGACTAGCTTCGCAATGAGAGTCCTATATACATTGATACGTCTCTCGATCCGCACTTGCCATACAGGGACACTCGCAATAGTTTGCGGTGCTCGATCAGTGTCCGGAAACTTGACACGAGCAACGCGACACACTGCTATGGCCCCGCAGTATAAGATCGAGTGAGTATCAATAAGATCTTGGCTAGCCCGTATGATTGGAGCTAGCTGTACATTAAGGGCTCCCATTAACGCCAGACTACGTCTATTCATTGGCAAACGTGGTAAGCGTGGTCTTAAACTACTTGTGGAACGATACATCATAATCGCGTCATCCAAAGCCCTCCTCAATTGCTCATTAGCCTGTGCACTTACCCTGACAACCACACAACCCTCCTCGTCGTCTACGGGACCCGCCCGGGTCGTCAATATCGGAGTCATCGACACCGATAATGTAGCAGGCGGGTCGCGCGTCGAAGTTGAAGGTGCGCAAGTAGATAACGTCTCCAGGCGTAGCCGATCAAGTACAGACTGCTCAATCAGTTGACAACGATGAATAGCCCGTACTTGATCCGATAGTCGTTGGGCACTTACTACAATAGTTGGCTCAAGGGCCTGAAACAAAGACAGCATCCGATCGCGATACGCAGTCAGGTTAGTACCTCCCTCTGTAGCCCCATAATAGGCGCGCATGCATTTCTCATTTATATTCTGAGTCCATCGCATGCGGCGCACTACACCACCAGTAGCGGGAGCCAAGCGCGGGACAGATTGCCCCACAGGCCCCAAGCGTGCCGGCAGCGGTGGTCATCATTATTATTATTATAAGAAGCGCATTCTACAGACACATGTAGGTACATGTGTGCATGAAGAAGAGCAGATTACAATTGGTCTGTGATTGGTCGAGGCAGCCCGGCCGTGCTGCTAAACCAATCGCAGATCAGCTGACTTGACAGTTAGTATGCACACAACAAACTTGCTAGTGTTCGCTGTGTACGTACACTACGTACGTACACAATCTGTAAACTACAGCTTGCACATGTGTTGGAAAAGATACAGAGCTTCAGGTTTTACTGTGATTTTATTGATTTATTTTTTTAGAAAACATAACTTTTAAAAATGACTATGAAACAATAATTACTTTTAAACTTTCGCGTTGCATAATTTTGAACTCAATGAAACGAGAATTAACGCGATCATAATTTAGGTACAAAATGTAAAACAGTACCTTATTTTTTGGCATCGTATTTAGTATGATTTATAGATACCACCCTATAAAGGAATGTAACTAATTTCGTTAGAAGCTGTATATAGTTAGTTAGTTTAGCTGGGAGGTATCCGCACTTAGCCACTTGATTGGGCCATTGTGCGTGCTGTGTCCTTCCCCTACTCCAACCAGCCCAAGTCATCCCAGAAGGTCAGTAGACCTTACAGGCTCCTGAAGGCTTCCGAGAGTGATCCTGGTGATTGGAGAATCCGTGCCCGTTGTTCTGCCACACTCTCGCACTCCATGAGCACGTGCCGCGGCGTTTCCTCTGCCTCCATGCATCCTCTGCATGTGGGGCTGTCTGTTACTTCTATGTGGAATAGGTGCCTGTTTAGAGAACAATGACGGTTATAGTACCTACAACCTTCCGAAGTTCGTTCCGCTTTAGTCTGATGAGGCTGCGGGCAAGCTTTTTTGATACTACCGGAATTGCATCTTTTGTTTGCCTGCATCCTACACTGTTCATCCATTCGGTATGGTGTGTTTCTGTGGTTCTTTCACGCAGCCACGTTTTAATTTGGGCCTGAGGTATAGGCAGTAGTGGTTCCGGTCCATGGACTACTACCTTCGATCCTCTTTTGGCCAATTCGTCTGCAGTGTCATTTCCCAGTGAGTTGCTGTGTCCCTTGATCCATTGCAGAACTACTCTGTTCGTGTTCGCAATGGATTGGAGTGCATTGTGACACTCTAGTATGAATGCGGAGGTTACGACGTTGTTTTGTAGGGCTTGGAGTACGGATGCACTATCCGAGACAATTTTTATGCTAAGATCTCGGACGTCTCTGACTGCAACCGCCTGTGCCGCTTTGGTTATACCAATGCATTCTGCCTGGAAGATGGAGTTTAACTTGTCTAGTGTGGTCGATATGTTTATGTTTTAATCATTCGAGAAAACGCCGGCTCCGGTACCATGTGCCGTTTTTGAGCCGTCTGTATATATCCTAACTTCATCGACGCCAGAGTTATCTTTTGATTCTTCTGTGAGTTGGATATTGTATCTTCGATCGAAGATGTGTTGACACGGAGTTCTGTCCATGGGCGCCTCGAGGAGTGGTAAATCCTTTAGGAAAGCTGTATATGTTAACACTAGATAAGCAGTTGCCGCGCTAACGCGCGCAACTGCCCTGATGGCCTCAGGCATCAGAACGGTCAATGTACGGACAACAGCTCGTCGACCTACAACAAAATGTAAAATTTTCGCATTTGAAAATTATCACTAATAGGTATGGCTTAAAGTTAAAAATCTATTGGAGAATTTTTGATTTTGGGTAGGTCGACGTGCTTTTGACTGTACAACTTTGTACAACTTGTGCTTAAAGAGACGTTGACTGAGTAAGGCGTCCGAATAAAAAAGTCAAAATGGTTGAATGCGTGGTAAAAGATTACAATTCGAGGGTTCAAAACAATAATAGAGTGTGCGGGATAATCTTTTATGCACAACTAACGACCAAAAGCATGCTTTGAGACACTAGCGCTGCGGAAATAGCATAACAGTCTACGAACAGCCGTAGAAAGTGAAAGATTTTGTCTCTTTCGATTTAACACGAGCGCACAGCAATGCCATCTATGCATAATATACAGAATTTTGGCATTCTTCCGGACTTTCCGGAGGACAATCTTTACTAGGGACTTTGGCAGTCTATATTTTACTTAGCCTATGATATGACTAACATAAAAATGTTTTATTTTGTCTAGGGATTTTTGTATGGACAACAGCACCTCGACCTACCACAAAATGACAAATTTTCTCATTTGAATATGAACTCTATATGTCAGGCTTAAAGTTGAAAATCTATTGGAGAATTTTTGACGTTTGGGGTAGGTCGACGTGCTGTTGACTGTACCATAATAAATTCATTTTTACTTTTTTATGGACATTGGGGTTTCTGTAATTAATAGACTCATTTATTGCCTAGTTCATTGCCATATCTCGGTAATCTCTAGGGTCTCTAAGCTTAAACAAACATTAGACGAATAGTCCGTTACTTCAGTTAAGTTTAGTTCAATAGGTGAGTTGAACAGTAGTTGAGTCGTCCAATATGCGAGATGAAGTTGTGAATCGACCGTAGTTGAATTGAAAATAGTTAAATTGACTGTAGCTGTAATGATACGTAACCTGTGAGAGTGACATAAGCTTTAATATTACCCGGTGTTCGGGGCACTAAACTCACTAATTGAAACACACACACTGTTACTACTTGTATTTATTAATCACAATCTTCACTTGATATAAACTCAAACTCAATAATACAAAAAAAATGTAGTGGTCTTAGGGACCCGAAAATTCGAAGACATTGCGCGAAGCAACCGACACCCAACGCCATCTATCGGTGCCCGCGCGAACTTAACTCCGCAACATACTCCCCACCAAAGGACGACGTCCTTTCATATCTCTGGTAAGGGGCAAAGCTTGGTGACAGTTCGTGTATAAATTCCAGATTGGGTACGAACGTCATACGTTTTTGTCAAATCATCTCTTCCAGGATGCTTCGCTTCTATTCTTTCTAACATCCACTTGGCAGGTGGGTAGCGAGAATCTTTCATTAAGATAAGCTCTCCAATCTCAAACTCTTTCTGAGGTGTACGCCATTTCGGACGTTGTTGCAGTCGAGTCAGGTATTCGGACTGCCATTTGCGCCAAAATGTCTGTGTCATTCTTTGGATTAGTTGCCATCTAGTGAGGCAATGAAGGTTCATGTCTGTTATGTTTCGTTCAGGATAAGCCACTAAAGGCCTACCAATTAGGAAGTGTGCAGGTGTTAATGGCTCTAAATCTCGTGGATCATCGCTGAGAGGTGAAAGAGGTCGGGAATTGAGACAAGCCTCAATCTGAGTGAGTAAGGTGCTCAATTCTTCGAAGGTAAGTAAACTCTCTCCTATGATGCGTTTCAGGTGATACATGATGGACTTGACACCGGCCTCCCACAGTCCCCCGAAGTTAGGCGCTCCAGGCGGTATGTACTTCTATTTAGTACCCTCTTTGTCCAATAAGGTAGACATCTTCTCTGGTATGCAAGCCTTGCCTTGTTTCCACATCTCAACTAATTCTTTGCTTGCTGCAACAAAGGTAGTTCCGTGATCACTCCACATCTCCTTGACCATACCTCGCCTCGATATTAGTCTTCGGTAGGCAGCCAAAAATGCACCCGTTGTCATGTCACTGACCAACTCGATATGCATCGCTTTGGTCACCATACATATAAAGATGGCAATATAAGATTTGTGTGATTTACTGCCACGACCTTTACTCATTCTCGTGTTGATGGGACCAGCAAAGTCAACTCCGGTAATAGAAAATGGACTGGATGGTGTAACTCGGCATTCAGGTAACTCTCCCATTAACTGTGTTCGAGTGGCTGTTCTCTGTCGTGCGCATCTCATGCAATTTCTCGCAAACTGTTTAATTATGGTCCCCGCATTAATCAGCCAATATCTCTGACGAAGAAATGTTAACATCATTTGTGGACCACCGTGCAGCGTTTTCTCATGAGCTTCTAATAAGATGAGAGGTAATAGAATATTCTGTTTCGAAATAATCATCGGGTGTTTGCTCAAGTACTCAATATCAGCATGTTTTAATCGTCCTCCTACTCGTAACACGCCTTTTTCGTCGATAAATGGGGTGACTGAAGATAATCGACTATCTTTTTTCAAAGGTTTTCCATTGCTCAAGTGAGCTATCTCCTCTGGAAACTCAATTCTCTGGGTGAGCTTGACGCAGACGGTAAGTGCATCTTCGCGTTCATTGTGTGTGACAAATGCAGGTAATGTGTTTCTAATCTCTCGTTTTTCTTTCAGTTGCAGCCATCTCCGGATCCAGGCAATAACTGTAAGCAGCTTCTTCAGGGATGAGTATCTCTTCAGTATGGTAAGTATTTGATTATCTCGGTTGTCAGTCGTAAGGTCTACTGTTGTTGCAGCACAGGTCTTCGACTCTCGCTTTTCGAGTTCGGTGTCTGGAACCTCACAGGTGGGTAACTCTAAGTTTTCTTGTTGTAGGAATAATGGACCATTCTACCAAAGCTCGTTATTCTTTAATGTTTCAGGTGCTACTCCTCGGGATGCGGGATCAGCAGGATTCTCTTTGGTTCCGACGTAAGACCAGGTAGTATGGATGCTATTATCAATCTCAATGACTCTTTTTCTCACGTAAGTATTCCACCTCGAAGGTTCTCCTTTTATCCATGCGAGCACAATTTTGGAATCGCTCCACGCGTAAGTATTCTCTGGATTAATTCTCATGGCTTCAGCAACGTTTTTTAGTAATTTACTGAGTAATACGGCGGCACATAACTCAAGACGGGGTAGTGTTGTTTGTTTCAGAGGTGCGACTTTAGTTTTTGATTTCAGAAGTGATACTATCACGCGACCTTCGTTAGTAGTCACTTTAATGTAGATTACAGCCGCGTATGCTAATGTCGACGCATCCGAAAATCCGTGTAGTTGTACAGATCTAGTGTGATTGTCAGTTCCAATCCATCTAGGAATGCTTATCTCCTCTATCTTTGAAATCTGTGACCGAAACTTAATCCACTCATCTCGCTGCTCCTCGGGCAAATCATTCCCATGCTATACCAAGACTCCACAATGTCTGCATGAAGATCTTCGCTTGTATGATTGTCGGTGCAAGTAAACCCATTGGATCAAAAAGAGACGCGATGACCGAAAGTACGTTTCTTTTTGTTATTCTCTCGTCTTTTAGAATGTTAACCTTGTTTGTTATTTGCAGCTCGTCTTCTCTCACACTCCAGGTAAGTCCTAATGTTTTCACAGTCTCTTTCTTGTTTAATTCTATTTCTGTGTTCTTAGTTCCTTTTTCAGGTTCTATCTCGCTCATGAATTGCTCGCTGTTTGAACACCATTTTTGAAGCTCAAAACATCCTCCTTTTAACAGTTCTGTTAATTGTCTCTGCACTTCGATAGCTGTTTTCTCATCGTGACTTCCAGATAAACAATCGTCGACGTAGAAATAGTGGTTGAGTATCTCTATAGCTTGTTGAAACTTCTCATTGTGTTCTTCATCCTTAGCGACCTGTTTTAGTGTCTTTATGGCCAGGTAAGGTGCACAGGCCATGCCGAAGGTTACCGTAAGCAGGCGAAACTCCTGAACAGGGTCGCTAGGATTGAATCTCCATAGTATTCTTTGCATGTCAGTGTCCTCTCGACGCACCAGAATCTGGCGGTACATTTTTATAATGTCGGCTACAATTCCAACCTTGTACGTTCTCCATCTCAGAATTATGTCTCTTAAGGTGGAAAGGAAAGGAAAGGTGTTGCTCGAGGGTTCTCAGTCTCTTTAACGCGATGTCTCGGGATTGTGTAGGCAGAATAGGGATGTCTCGTTTGAATGGAAGTGCAACTACGTATCTTCCATCTGGTTCTCGTCTCAATGTGTTCTTGTAGATTTCCTCAGCTCGAATCTCAGGTTGCGTTAAAGCATTTTTCTCTTCAGTGTGTAGAGTCTCAGTTTCCCAGAATTTTTTAATCATTTGGTCTAAGTTCAATAACATGCTTAGATGTAAGCTCACGATGTCTCGCTCGTTAGGTTTGTTTAAGGCTCCTCCAGATATTATCCAACCAAGCTCGGTTTGTTGGGCAACTGGCGTCCCAGGTTCTCCACGAATAACTCCGCTCATTAAGATCTCGGTGAAAATATTTACTCCTAGTAGCATGTTTATACTACCAGGTTGATAAAAGGAAGGGTCGGCTAGGTTTAAGTTTCTCAAATGCTCCCATGACTCGTGACTAACTCTCTTTGCTGGAAGGATATCTGTGACTTGTTTTACGACATATGCGGTGCACGGAATGGTGTAATTATTATCTGTCGAATGAAGCTGTGTCTCGACGGCAAACTTTATTCTCGCAGTCATTTGGTCAACTCCAGTTACTTGTCCTTCTACAGGTTTGCGTTTAAGTTGAAGTTTCTGAGCTGTTTCTTCGCTGATAAACGATTCTTGCGAGCAAGGGTCGATTAACGCTCTAACAAGTTGAAGTCCTTTTCCAGTTTGTATATTTATCAAGGCTGTAGCCATCAGGGCGTTTTGTCCTTGAGTCAAAAGGTGTGATCGTATTGTATTATAAGTTTATCTACTCGTTGTATGGTTAGTTTGCTCCTCTGCTACTCTTGTGCTCGTACTCGGTGGAGAAGTGTTTGAAGATTGTGTGTTGTTGCTCGTACTCGGAAAATGTAACAGGGTGTGATGTCTTCGATGGCATTGTTTACAGGAATTCTTGCTCTTACAGTTTTTCGCGTTGTGTTTTGGTGACAGGCAGTTGAAACATAATCTTGTTCTCTCGATCTGTTGTACTCGCTTTTGGACTCCCAATTTAGCTAACTCTTCGCAGGCATATGTGGCATGAGACCCACTACAAATGGCACATGTTATGTTCGATGATGCCATATTGGTTACAAACGATTTGGGTTTATTAGTGATCTTTTCTCTTGTTACAGGACCAGGTTGTATCATCTCAAGTACTCGGAATCTTGTTTCTAAAAATTTCAGGAAAGTTGGTAATGTAGGTAACTTATCTATCTCAATTGAACTGAGTTCTTCTTCCCAACCCTTATGCGATTCGTCATCTAATGTGCCAACTATGAAGTGAATAATCAGAGTATCCCAGTTTTCGATCGACACCTCGTTAATTTTAAGGTTGTTCAGGCACTCATTGGTTGTATCGAGTAGTTCTTTGACACTTTTAGCTGATCCAGTACTAGACTTCTTCTGTGTTAGCAATTTGTTCAAATGGAGTTCACTATAATTCGTTTGTTGTTATATCTGTTCGTTAATGTCGTCCACGCACACTCATAACTATTTTCCGTAACTGGTATATGTTTCAACAGCTGCTCAGCCTCACCACTTATGCTGCTCTTCAAATAGTGCAACTTTTGTACATTGCTCAAACTTTTATTCTCATGTATTAATGAACTGTATATGTCTCTGAATGTACTCCAATCACTATAACTGCCGGAAAATTGTGATATATTAATTTGTGGAAATTTAACTTCTTGATGACTTTTCTCATACACTTTTTGTGGTAAATGCGGTAATGGTTGATGTAAAGATTCTAATAAATCTTGCATATCAGCTTTAATGTTTAAGTACTCATCTTCTCCTGCATCAAACCAATCCTCAGTAAAGTAGGCAGATTCTCGTTTTTCACTAGCTGACACTGATTTTGATATCTCTAAATGTGTAGCTCGAAATTGATCCCAATATTGTGTCAAAGTCTCAACTCGTGTTTGAATATAGCCTTTGGTGATTCTTGCTTTTGGTGTCTTCTTGAAGTTAACTCCTATTTTCTTTATCAATTCAAAGATAATTTCCTGCTGCGCTATGAGTTCTTCCATTTTGAATTTAGATTTGCACGAAATTTTACAAGTCTAAGGTAAACTGATCAAAACTTTCTAAGTTCAGAATTTATCAAAAGTCCAAATTTCACTATTTTTCTTAAGTCCAAAATTTCACAAATTTTCCGTCCGGAATGCACGAATTTTTCTAAGTCCGCAATGCACGATTTTTTTAAGTCCACAAACACGAAATTGCACTAAGTCCTAAACACTTGTGATTTTCCTCACTGCACTGTGTCCGGATGCACTTAGTTCACTTCACATTAGGCATGGACGATATCATGAGGAGCAGGTGAAAAATCATATGACTTGAAAATCATTTGTCACACCTGCTACTTTTTGTCATATTGACTGTTACAAATCACAGTCTGTGAAATCATATGTCATGCGCAAATTTCTTTTCATTCGTTGATGACATGTAGCAGAGCGGGTCTAGCGAGCGCAGGCCTTGAGCGCGCGAGCGAGTAGGAATGATTTGCTACAGATGCGTGTTAGAAAAAGACAAACATGCTGTGCTATTTTTTATGCCATCATAGGTGACGAACGATAACGATACTGAACATTTTAAGAGCTTTAAACTTATGACCGTAAAGTTTAGATTCGTTTGTCATGATTTTTGTTACGAGTGGCAGGTTGAAACCTTCTAGTTTGTTGAATTTTATGCTGAGCGCTGTAAGGTTTAGATTATTTTGTTATGATTTTATAGTAGGGAACGTCGAGCTCGTTTTGTTTACAATGAAATTTCGTTTTATGTGTGAATTATGATTTTATGATGTTGTTTTTAAATTCACTAGTCGCCCGGTGATGAGTGATAGGTGCATACGCCAATGTAAAAATAAGTTTACTCACGCATTCAGGATTTAAAAAAAAATCACATGAAAATTTTTACATTGTCAGTCCCAAGCCTGTACAAGTATGAGGGGAAGTTAATTGTTTAAAAAAAATGCTTAAATAATACACACAAATAGCACATTACGTAGCGCACGAACTATATGACATGTCATAAAAAAGTAGCAAAGTAGCAAGGAGCAACTGTTCACAATAAATCATATTTCATTTAAAGTAACAAATAGCAAAAGTGTTACATTATGACTCTGCGACAAAAAATCATTGCCAATGATTTATCACAGTCACATTTTGTCATATGACAATGACTGAAAAATAGCAATCATTGCCATGCCTACTTCACATCCGTTTCGCTGGACCACTTTGTTCGGGGCACTAAACTCACTAATTGAAACACACACACTGTTACTACTTGTATTTATTAATCACAATCTTCACTTGATATAAACTCAAACTCAATAATACAAAAAAAATGTAGTGGTTTTAGGGACCCGAAAATTCGAAGACATTGCGCGAAGCAACCGACACCCAACGCCATCTATCGGTGCCCGCGCGAACTTAACTCCACAACACCCGGAATTACCCTTGGTTGATCCCAATTGGATATACTAAGTCTCTAAGGAACCCTTTCTACAATAAGTACAGTGACCGCTTAAAGCGGGTCCAAAGGAAGTTTCCGCGTGTAGTCGAATATAAATGCTTTCACAGAAAACTCTCGTATGATAATCTTTTGAAAAAATACTCTGTTCAGTCACTTTTCAAAAGCTGCTCCTTGATCAATTGGCTCTGTATAATATCTGCCATTACAAATTTGATTGCCCTGAAATTATTAAGCACGTTCAATATCGTGTTCCAAACCGTTTAGGCCAATCTTGTAATACTGTAACCATTCGTTTATTTGAACCCAAATTTGCAAGAACAAACGCAGGCAAGCGCGCTCTTTTTAGAAGAATTATGAAAACATCTTAGACTTCTTAGAGCATTCAGTTGGTTGAATGCTCTAAAGAAAACATATAATGACTACTTTGTTAATATAGACTTGTTTACCTTCTCTGGTTATCATATTGTATCAAAGTACATGTCAAGACGAATTAAACGAGCCCAAACTCGATGGGGTTGTGTCGTTTAATTACGGAGTTCCTATGGCCACATTTCAGCTCCGTCATCAGACCTTGTTTACCATATATTATCAAAGTACTCGTCAAGACGAATTAAACAAGCTCAAACTTAATGGGGTAGCGTCGTTTAATGACGGACGGAGTTTTAATGACGGAGAGAGCCACCTTCCAGCTCTATCATCAGACCCTGGTTACCATATAGTATCAAAGTACATGTCAAGACAAATCAAACGAGCCAAACTCGATGGGGTTGCGTCGTTTAATTGCGGAGTTCCTATGGCCACGTTTCAGATCCATCATCAGACCCTGGTTACCATATAGTATCAAAGTACATGTCAAGACGAATCAAACGAGCCCAAACTCAATGAGGTTGCGTCGTTCAATTGCGGAGTTTCTATGGCCACGTTCCAGCTCCATTATCAGATCAGCACCATGACATCATAATATTGCATTTTCACGCGGTTTACACATAACTATATGCAAAATTTCAGCTTAGTCGGTAACCGGGAAGTGGATCAAATTTAACTTGCAAGATTTGATTACAGACAACGGCACAGGTGAAACTAAAAAATAAAAGCTTGTATGGCCACCTTCCGGCTCCATCATCAGACCCTAGTTACCATGTTGCACCAAAGTACTCGTCAAGACGAATCAAAAGAGTCCAAACTCGATCGGGTTATGTCGTTTAATTACTGAGTTCCTATGAATACCTTCCAGATCTATCATCAAAACCTAATTACCATCTAGCACCAAAGTAGATACTAGCTCGTGAATACGAATCAAGCGATCCCAAACTCGACCGGGTTATATCGTTTAATTACAGAGTTCCTATGACCCCCTTCCAGCTCCATCATCAGACCCTGGTTACCATTGAAAGACAAACTACTCATCAAGACGATTTAAACGAGCCCAAACTCGTTGAGATTGTTTCGTTTCATTGTGAAGTTCCTATGGCCACCTTCCAGCTCCATCATCAGATCAGACCCCTGTAACCATCTTAAAACAAAGTACTTGTCAAGACAAATCAAACGAGCCGAAACTCGATGGAGTTTCGTCGTTTCATTACAATGTTCCTTTGGCCACCTTCCAGCTCCATCATCAGATCAGACCCTGGTAACCATCTTAAAACAAAGTACTCGTCAAGATGAATCAAACGAGCCGAAACTCGATGGAGTTTCGTCGTTTTAGTACAGAGTTCCTATGACCACCTTCCAGCTCCATCATCAGACCCTGCTTACCATTGAAAGACAAACTACTCGTCAAAACGATTCAAACGAGCCCAAACTCGATGAGGTTGTTTTGTTTTATTGTGAAGTTCCTATGGCCACCTTCCAGCTCCATCATCAGATCAGAACCATTTCAACATAATATTGCATTGTCACGCGGTTTACACATGTATGCAAAATTTCAGCTCAATCGGTAACCGGGAAGTGGATAAAATTAAACTTGCAAGATTTGATTACAGACAACGGGACAGGTGAAACTAAAAAATAAATAATAAAAGCTTGTAAAAATTGTCGATTGAGTAAATCTGTATTCCATACACAGATTCTACTCAATCGACGTTTTTTTTTTAAACACATACACATTAATTTAATCTAGACAAATGTAACAATAATTATTCATGCAGATACTTAAATCTAATTATATAAATCTACGAGTATTATTGACTGAAATGAATGATAGTGAATTTAATAATTATAAGTGAACCAGTTTTAATTTGATATAAAAACACATTTTAAATGTAATTATTTGCGTGTTATGAATATAACACAACATAACTAGGTATGACCCCTAAATAGGCATAAGAACCTTACTGTTAATAACCATTCACAATTTTTTGTAAACACCCTATTTAAAGGAAATAAAGAATTTCAATTTGAATATAAAGCTTGTTTGATTGTTAATGAAATAATTAAAATAATTAGTTAAAAATTACTTACTTAAATAGATTATTATATACACAGGTAGGGCTAAGTTATATGTTGGGACGTGTATGAGTGCCCGGAAGAGGGCCTATATCATTGACTTATATATTACTTCGTTCGTAAGGACAGGGCGGACCACACGTCTGGGTGTTGGACCTAAAAAGACCCGAAAATAACCCGACCGATGCCGATAGACGTAGACAGTGCGGCTGCCCCATTTCAAAACCTAGTAAGTCTCCAAGATACAATTTTGATATTTTTGGCTAAATATCATTTAAAACATCCAGATCGATTACTCTAATAAATAAAAAGTTACGCCCTAGTAAGTGGATGTACCTTTTCGGTTTGAGCCGACTTGACCATTTCAAAACATAGCAAGTCACAAAACCATTTCAAAAGTCTAGCAAGTGTCGTTCACCTGCTATGTTTTGAAATGGTCAATTGACATACTAGGTTTTGGAGTGGTTACTACAGGTTTATAATGATTTTTAAGTCTAGTAACTAGAAATATAATGATAGTTACTAAGTTTTTTAATGAGTATTTCGTAGTAATAAAGTTTGAAGCTCGAGAAACAAAAAATGCGTTACAAGAAATAATTGAACCGTCAAAAAACGCCGACAAATGAAAAGCTAAATAATAATACACATTTTATTTCATTGAAATATTGCTTTTTAGAATTTAAACTATTTAACAGTTTAAGTGCGAAATCTGCTTCCCTCATCAAATCGATACAATAGGCATTAGGGAATATGCTTGCAAAAAATATCGATCACCTATTTTATCATAAAATATATTGAAAAAAAAAACATTCAGTCGAATTGAGAACCTCCTTCTTTTTTAATTTTAAAAGTCGGTTGAAAAGAAAATAGTGCGAAAATAATTAAAATTGATATCTCACTCTCTCTCTACAAAACAATTCATTCTTGCTTGTCTTAACACGTCAACCAGTAAATCTTATTACTTAGTGGATCAAATTATTGAATTTTGATTAAACTTATTTTTCTAATACCAAAATTACTTATTTTACGGGTATTTTTCATAAATATTTTTTCATCTCTAGAGCTTTTACTAGGTTTTGATCCGGTTGAATTGGTAAACTAATCCTTCAATGATCAATTCTACCACGTCAAAACCCAGTGAGTCGTCATTTCAAGCAGAGTTACTAGGTTTTGAAATGGTTTTTTTGCTCTGCTTTTTTAAAGATATTTTATTTCAAAGTCAGTAAGGCTAATAAAACTTGCACTATTCAAAGTTAATTTGTAATATACACATCAAAAAAAAGCTATTTTTTTTCTCTATTTTTTAAATACAAATATGTTATTAAATTCTTTACACTTTTGAAAGGCTAGCATGAAACACGTTTTGCGCTCTCCTGTAAAGTTGTGTCAAACACACTTACTAGGTTTTGAAATGGGGCAGCCGAGTGGTCGGCGGTCATCGGGATCTGACATTTGTATAAAAAAATAAAATTCCTAGATGTTCACTAAAAGGTTGCTTAAATTACGACAGAAAGGTCATTAAAACAAATTCTAATATTACTTCTCACCAATAAGCCGCATATTTAATAAACACTAAACTTATTTACATTACTTTAACAATTTTCTAACTTTTTATGTAAATTTTACGAAGCAACGTCATATTTACCGTGCAAAACCGATACAACTTTGTAGCGGCGTGCATTAGTTCTATGGTTATAGTATAGCCATAATAGTGCTCACAGTGCACTATAAATATTGTATTTTATGATGATGAAATATAAATATTGTATTTTATGATGATTTATTGAATACTTATTTTAAGTTTACGTGATATAGCACCATGAGTCAAAAATTGAAAACATGTCAAAAATAACAAAGGCAAATGTAAAAAAAAAATCGAAGGACAGTGAAATGTAATTAATAAAAATATAAACTATCTGATATATTTTTTTTAGAAAAGTTTTAAGGTATGAATCTTATATAAAAATAAATTGTATCCACAAACACCCTATTACCTAGCCCCAAACCAAGCAAATCTTGTGCTATTGCGACTAGTTAAATACATTTATAAACATCCATGACTTCGGTGCAAATGCTCGTGCTCGTGACATTTGCCCCTCACGGGATTCGAACCCCCAGCCGCCAGGCATTGTAGTCCGGAGCGCGATCTACTACACCAGACGGTTGTCGATGTAATCTCATATAAACTCATAGAGAAAATATGGGGACCACCACTACCGCGTGCTGCTGAATTCGGAATCATACCTTTTGTTACATTTCGAATTTTCGAGAGATAGAGAGAGAAATTGTTTTTTTTATAGCTTCAATTATTATGTATAGATTAGTCATCATTACAACTTATAAGAAAAGTATAGTATAATTTAAAAGTAATGTTGATGTTAAAATATTTACTAATTAAATACAATTAAACAAAAATATTAATATTGATATTCATTATAAAAACACGAAAATTAACGAAGTAGGACAAACGAAGTTCCAAGGTTTAACTATAGAACAAGACGTGAATTGGAAATCGCATATAGATGTTTGTACAGCTGGCGCAGCGCGAGAGCAGCGCGCGAGCCACGCGAACGCGACCTTTAAACTGGCTCGAACGTAAACCAGAACTGCACGCGTGCAGCTCGCGCGCACTGTACAAGTCTTGTATGAGTTGCGCTAAGGAGACGCACCAATCGGTTGCAGTAACGGATCATGTGCCGCGCGCGTGCAGCTCGAGCGCGACCTGCGCATTCGTGGCGTGGTCGCCAGATCTGGACCTATCCTTACAGAGTCAATAAGTTTATTTATGCCTTAAAGCAGGTTAGATCTGTGACAAAAACTGCGATTGCTACCTATCATGCATTGTAGGTTCTAAATTACGCTACAGTTTACTGATGTGGGGCAATAGCACTAATATAAATAGAGCTTTTATTGCTCATGAGCCCAAAAAAGATGCATAAGAGCAATATGCGGTGTCTCTCCACGAACGTCATGTCGTCCTCTATTTGCACAATTGCAATTACTTACATTGACGTCCCTGTATATATTTGAAACATGTGTATTTGTATTGCAAATTATGCATATTTTTAATAGGGCATTTGACATTTATCCACAGAACACAAGAAATCAAAATATCCTGGTACTACTAAAAACTCCAATAACAATGCAGTATAAAAAAGCTGCATGACAACGAGTATAAAAAATCTTTAATAATATACCTACTAATGAATTCAAAACATCGAATAATAATCAATTTAAAACAAAACTGAATAAGTGGCTAATCTCACATACCATAAAGGAGTTTTTTTTAAAATAATAAATATTAATTTCAACATAATTGGGATATGACTGACATCTATGTACGGACAACAGCTCGTCGACCTACGACAAAATGTCAAATTTTCTCATTTGAAAAAGATCTCTATATGTCAGGCTTAAAGTTAAAAATCTATTGGAGAATTATTGACTTTTGGGGTAGGTCGACGTGCTGTTGACTGTACCTAACTTAATTTAATGCAATTTTTATCTGTCTCAGTTCCCTGCCTTCTCCTGCCCTGGGAACGTTTTTAGATAACACGTCCTTTAGAATAGCTGTAAGCCTCCGCTTAGGAGCTTTAAATTCTGTTCCTCATCACTGTTCTTGTTGATAAGCTTGCTCACCACGGTCTCTCTTGCACCAGAAGTGCTGGCAGAATCCCCCGTCATGCCAGTTTAAACGATGTCATACGTCGGGCACTTGTCAGCGCACGTATTCCGGCCGTTCTGGAACCCAGCGGCCTTGCACGTGACGATGGCAAACGCCCTGATGGCATGACTCTCGTTCCTTTGAAGATGGGTAGGCCTTTAGTGTGGGACGCAACGTGCGTGGACACTTTAGCGCCATCCCATCTTCCATCGACTGGCAACAGGGCCGGTTCAACAGCAACTTCTGCGGAGATTCTCAAACGGCGCAAATATGAAAGTCTTAGTGAGACATACATATGTATTTGAGCCGTTTGGGGTCGAAACTCTGGGCCCGTGGGAACCAAGTGCCTATAAACTCTATCGTAAGATGTCTAAGCGTTTAGCTGAGACATCCCACGATACAAAGGCTGGCTTATATTTGGCCCAACGTATTAGCTTAGCTATACAGCGTGGCAATGTGGCCAGCCTTTTGGGTACCTTTCCCTAAGGCAGCGACCTCAATCAGATATTTTATTTATAGGTTTTGTCCTATAAATAGAATATCTGATCTTATGTACGGACAACAGCACGTCGACCTACCACAAAATGACAAATTTTCTCATTTGAAAATGAACTCTATATGTTAGGCTTAAAGTTGAAAATCTATTGGAGAATTTTTGACTTTTGGGGTAGGTCGACGTGCTGTTGACTGTACATAAATAGTTGAGGTTTATATTTGTATTATTTTTAGATTTAAAAAATGTAATTTTTATCTGTTAATAAATGAAGCTGATTATAAACACAATTATATTTATTTGCATGCCTCGTGTTGGCTAAACATGTACGTTCATTTTAAAACACCTATGCATACCGTGTTTAAGCAAATAAAGATTATTTTATTTTACTTTAATTTATGTTGACGTATTTACTACTTTAAATAATAACATCTGTGAAATAAAAACTTTTTTCTTAGTTCCTCTTTCGTTATAAGCCGCTCTTACAAGGTTACATCGCGACGCCGCTATGGGTAATTTTGTGGTTACTCTATGATGCTATTTGACAGTTGACATCAAAAGGGCCTTAGACTCAACCATACTGACGTATGATATAATAAAAAACCCTGTAGATCTTAATGAAAGCCGAAAGGAATGTTTCTATCGTTCACATTATAAAGAGTCTGAATTGAATAAAACCTTATCATAATACTGGCAGAACTCTTCGATAAAATTTATCGTTAGTGTTAAGCACTATCTTCGTATATTTAAAACTGACGTCACATCGTGCATGGTAAGTTGTCCTTGTGTGTGAATATATTTGTGCGTCTAGTTTTAACCGTAGTTTATTTGATCAGTGGTTTTAACTAGTGTTAGATAATTTTAGTTGTGTGCGATCCAAAATGCGTTAGTGTTAATTTACTATATTGTGTGCGTTACTCCCAGCGCAAGAAATGACAGACTTTTTCGCATAGAAATTAGCGAGCTTGTCGTCTCCTGGTTGGTTGAATGCTCTAAGGCCGGCAGCTGGTACCGTTTGTTCAAGTGGCCACACCACTGTACCATAGTCTTTAATTAAACCAATGACTAAAGAACCTATGGACATGAAATAGTTATCTATAGATTGCATACATTATACTTTTATTTCACATTTCGATGACGAACTTACGAACTTATGTCTGTTTCTTTCTTACATTTTCCCAAGCTAAAGAGATAGCACTAATTTTGAACGTACGAATTCTGGCAGTTCTGTTCTGTGACGTCCCGGTAATACCTATTTGCGGCCGATTCGCCAAGAATCTGCTCTGAAACTCAAACTCAAAATATTTATTTGTCTTACTTTGGGTTACACATTAGGATCTTAATTAATGTTGGGTTGGGACAGTGCCAAAATATGCTAACAAGTAGCGTACAAATATTTGTTTAGCAATATAAATCGCAAGTTATTGTATGATAGTAGGTACATATTATAACATCATTGCATCCTGGGCGCGCCGCCGCTATACGTAATTTGTGATCCTAGGTACCTAATAGAACTAAACCATTTATGAGATAAAATAAACTTAAAACTAAGACATTATTTTAAGTACAATAACTTATTTTTACATTTATGGATGCAGTACCTACCTCCGAACCTCAACATATTTCTATTTTTAAAACCTACCTATAAATATTTATTGCACAGTTTATAGCACTAGCATCATAATATCATATACACTTTACTTAAATATTTAACACAATTAAGAAACAGCTAGATTAAAATAACTTACGTAATACAAGAAAAATATTCATTCAGTGAGTAGAAGTTGTGCTTAGTAAGCCACGCTTGTAGCTTTCTTTTAAAGGGCGGCCCGGAAAGTATTCGTAGATCCTCCGGTAAGGCATTGTAGACTTAAATAGCTATTGCAAATCCATTTTTTTGAAATATGGTCAATCTGCCGGTAGGTAGTTGCAACAAGTTTGAAGGACGTCTGCGAAGGTCTTTAACTGTAACAGTTTGTTTATATGGAAATATTTCTGGGTGGTTTTTAACAAATATACAAATTTGCTAACATAGTGGCCTATAAGTGTTAGTATCTTTATATTTTTAAATAAAGGCCGACATGATTTCCTAAAATCTGCAGCACAGAGTGCCCTGACACACTTCTTTTGCATTTTAAATGCTAAGTTAATGTCTGTGGAGTTTCCCCAAATCATTAAGCTATACTGCAAAACAGATTCGACGTAGGCATAGTATGCGTCCAAGGCTACTTCTGTAGATACTGTTTCTCGGAGTCTGCGAAGAACAAAAACAAATTTACTGAGTCTTTCATAGACTTCCTTGATGTGTGCTTTCCAGTTGCAGTGTTCGTCAAGAATTATGCCTAAAAATTTCATTGTTTTAACTGATTCTACTTGTTGTGTTTCATATTCTATTTTAATATCTATTTTGGGATTTATCTGTACGCTTTTGTGTGGTAGATGATCTGTCAATGAGTTTGTTGTGAATTGTTTTTGTAAAATTTTGTCATTTTCCGTGTTGTTTTTGTGAAAACCTGCATATGTTACTATATTCTAGAAGATGGGTGTCGATAAATCGCTATATCGTATCATATCATATCGTGTATTGTTGCTTATGCTAGAGGGGCTGGGCCTTGTCAATAATGGAACTATCGATATTTGTCTATCGACTGTTCGTAACTGCCCTAGTTTTATCCGCCATTACAAAGTACTGTCGAGTGCGTTACCCCAACAAGAAATTCTCTTCTAGAATGAATTAAATGATGCCAATTTGGAGTGCATTCTTAGATGTAGCTGTGCGCCAAATATTTTTTTGTGCATAATGTCGTTTTGGAAATTCAGCGGAAAAACTAATTCTGCTGGGGTAACGTTACTCAAGCAAGAAAATTATAAACCAGTTGTCGGAGAGAAAATCAAAGTACATGTGGAGATAGCTTATGATTAGCAAGAAAGGTGCGCCAAATATAAATTAAGTGCCTCTTCAGGTTTTGGAGATATTCCATTTCCTGCTGGAGTAACGTTTGGTAGAAACGTGTATCTCGGAAACTATAACATGTGCGCGCGTAGAATTAACGTCTATCGGTAGCCCTCATTATGTGCTTATTATGTGCAATAATAGAGTTTTCAAAATGTTTACCGTTTTAAGGCTATAATGATTGTTCATAAAACCAAAAACATGTTCTAGGGCCTAAACGAGAAAACGTAGAGGATCACTGTAAACGATATTCGAGTCGCCTTGGTATTCTTAACAACCCTACAAAGTTTCATTAAAAAATCTACACGCGTTTTAACATAATTAGAACTTGAAGTTAAACAAAATGCAAGAAACATATCAACCCGAAACAAAAAATAGAGCTACGCACATAGTGAGCGGTTTATGAAATACATATTCTCAAATTTTCAGCGACAAATGTCTCTAATTAAAGAATTTATGAGCCAAATCCTAAAACAACAGTTAGAACGCTGGCTATGCGATAAAATCGAAAATCCACAAAAAAGCGACGGTTTTATATACATATATTGTGCCTGGGTACAGGGAAGTATAAAATTGTTAAAGGGAAATTATTTTATTAAATTTTATTAGTCTATCATAAATCAGTCAAGTTGGCATTTAATTATTTACTTTGTTGTAACAATTAAACTGTCTGGCGAAAATTGTAAAGGTATTAAGTATTTACGATTTAAAGTTAACTTTATTAAATATCGATATCAGACTTTCTCTTATTCGATTATTTTGTATCGATAGTTTTTTTTTTATTAGTTAACAGCTTTAATTTAGTTTCACCTGTCTCGGTGTCTGTAATTAAATCTTGCAAGTTAATTTTGATCCACTTTCCGGTTTCCGGTTGAGCTGGAATTTTGCACACATATGTAAATGGCGTGACAATGCAACATTATGATAACATGGAACTGATATGATGCTGGCGAAAGAAGGTGGCCTCCGATAGAAACTCCGCAATGAAACAGCACAAATCCATCGAGTTTGCCTCGTTTGATTTGTATTGACGAGCACTTTGATCCTTTATTTATGGTAACCAAGGTCTGGTGATGGAGTTGTAATGTAAGTTTCACACCTACAGAGGCGCGCAGCGAATGCGCGCGGCGGCTTGTCGTACCTAGTGTGTATGTGTGAGTGCAGATCATGTACCGACAACAGCACGTCTACCTACCACAAAATGTCAAATTTTCTCATTTGAAAATGAACACTATATATTTATGTTAGGCTTAAAGTTGAAATCTATTGGAGAATTTTTGACTTTTGGGGTTAGTCGACGTGCTGTTGACTGTACAACAAACGAAATTGTAGTACCTTGCATGCTTCACATTTATTTAATGTGATGTTACGTCCGTATTTTTTTTAGGTCTGTGCACGTTAGTTATGATTTTTATGTAATTAAGTTAATAATAATCTGTTGTAGTGTGGCCACTTCACGCAAAAATTACCGTCTTTGATGTGCGAAAAAGACCACCAACGCATTTTTATTATACTTGAATTTTTATATTATACTTGACTGCTCTACCTACCGTCATAAGCCATATTGATTGATATTACAAAATTATGGCCATAAATCGTGGCTAAAACAATTATGGCCATAACACAAAATAGAAAAAATACAGAAGGTCCACTCACGCCGTTCTCGATAACAACTGCCTAAATTGGGCTGACTACCTACCTAGGGGGTTACATATTACAAGGCCTAAAGTTAAAAGGCCTAAGGTCATAATACCTATGGACGAAAGACCTAATTTTTAAAACATCTAATGCTTATAATACCTAAGTTCATAACATATAATAGTTGAAATACCTAATGGCACGGACGTAAAAAAAATACGGACATAACCTCGTCTAACCATAAGTGAAGCATAATAATGGCCGCCCGTTTAGGCTGTGTGCGTGATTTAAGGGTTGCTATATAAACCATCAATTACCCTGCTGTTTGGTGGTACCAATCGATCTCAGTTGACTTTTGTAATTTACCTACATATATTTTTTAACAGAAATATAAACGGTTGATCTGTGTTGACCTACCAAACATATTTTTTATGATCACTGTGATAGAAAATAAAACACATGTTACGTAGGTACAAAGAAATATATTTTTACACATGACAATAATAGTGATAAGGCTATGACTATCTATAAAATTAACCCCTTAATAACAAAAAGGTAATTAAAAAATTTTGAAAACCCCACGACGCTTAATATGTAATTGAAAAAGAATAAAATTCTACTAGTCAGGCCTTTCATTGGATACCCATATTGAAGGAGTTTAACAAAAATATGTAATCCGCCATTTTGTTACGGCGGCTATCTTGGACCGATTTTCATCAAACAGAGCTAAAAACACTCTCGGCTAATTAATCATTCAAACGAAAAAAACTAAATCAAAATCGGTCAATCAGTTCGGGAGCTAAGATGCCACACACATACAAACACACACAGACACGTCAAACTTATAACACCCCGTCATTTTTGCGTCGGGGGTTAAAAATCAAAAATACGTTTACATCATATATCATAATGGTGTATTTTTAGAATTTCTTTCTACTCGAGCTTTGAAACTCGGTTTTACTGAGCACCCGCATTGAGACCCTCAAGGATAGGAATGTTCAGTCTCCTCCTCTTCCCAATGCTGATTTGATCCCCCCCGATTGACAAATACTGTATCCCCAAGAACTTTACTAATAATTGTTACTGTGTGTAATGGTATAATAATAATGTTAAGTACGTATATTATTATTATAATTAATAAAGATGCGCTAAAATCCTTTATGTTGTGTCAACTTTTTGTTACACAATTGTCTTTTGTTGTCTTATGTACGGGAAATACTTTCTATTTTAGAAATATGATGATATACGTAAGAGATATTTTATATTAAAAGTATGGGGATCTTTTATTTTACTTTTGAGAAACGGTACCCAAAGACTGACGAAATCTGATTTCAGAGAGTCGCATACATAGTTTGTTGCATACAAATATAGATTTCCCCCCCTTTGGGGTAATTTTCCCATTAATAAAGTGACAACACTGTTTGCATTTTACCTCTAGAATTCTCGGCAAAGTATTTAAAACATAAATATTTTTTTCTATCACGAATCGTAATAACTTACGTATGATAGGTGATTCCATGTGACTTTTTACGTTTACTCATGTAGTTTTTACATGATTTAACAACACAAGACGGCATTTTTGAAAAATAAATCGTTGACGCAACGAACGCATTTACTACGTGTCACTGGCGCCGTCACTCGAGGCGAAATGGAGGCGCGGATTGTCGTACCTGGTGTGTATGTGTGAGTGTAGATCATGTACAACAACCGAAATTGTAGTACCTTGCATGCTTCACATTTTTTTAATGTGATGTTACGTCCGTATTTTTTTTACGTCCGTGCCTAATGGATGGTTTACCTTAAGTCGATAATCCTAAGGACAATACACCTATAGATAAAATAGGTATCTAATTTCAAAACACCTAAGTCGTCAAACCTACGTAAACAAGTATTTCGCTCAAAGATTACTCAAGTTTTCACTTGTAGGGAAAATCAGGTTTTTGCTGAGTATCTTAAAAACCTTATTTGAATAATATATAAACTTTATAAACGAAATGCAACAAAGATACCAAAAATATCTCATTAAAACATTGACCGCACAAATAACATTTTTCGTTTAAAAATTGTGCCATTGTAAATTGTAAACCGTTATAGTATAGTACTAGTACTAGTAGTAGGTACCTACTAATATTGTAAACCATTATAGTATGGGTATTTTTTTTGGCTGACGACGCACCCGCTACTAAGGGAGTAGTTATGACAAGCGCCCGAGGCGCGTGCCCGGGCCGCTGCGTTTCCCGCGCGAACCGCCGCGCGGACGAAACCAACGTCAACAATGTCATATGCACGTCAAACGCGATACTATGACCACACTTTGTGGTACTTTTGAACCATCAACATTTTTACTTCTACTTAATGACGTTGGTTTTGTCCACGCGGCGCGGCGGCTCGCGCGGGAAACGCAACGCCCCGTAAAAGTGTCCAATCGTTTGATAAACTTCCTACAGTGCGCTGCTAAAAAAATAAACGATTACATTATTAAATCAGCAAGACGCAATAGCAAAAGAAATAAAACAGAATAAATAACAAACCGGCCTCCAAACTAGGAAGGCTGACAACAAACTGGAAGAGATCGCTTCTTAGCGATAAGACCGCCTAAATTGTACATCTTTCTGTAAATATCAACTGTAACTTCTTTGTTTGGTGTGCAATAAAGAGTATCTATCTATCTAGGACAAATCCGGGGAAACCCGGTCGGGTGGCATCCCTACCCAGGAGGAGAGCGCCTCGGGCGCGAGTCGGGTGCGCGCCCGACGGGCGCCCGCCGCTAGACATAATCCGATCCATACAATTTAGCAGAGCGCCCGAAACGCAGCGCCCCGGGCGCTTGTCATAACTACTTCATAGTGGTACTCCCACTAACTACTAACTAAAGCTGGAAACATACTATCGGACGCGGCTTACGGACGCGGCTTACAGCCGCGACTGATAAGTGTGCACGGTCCTTCGGACGTTGCTTGCGGACGCCATGAGTGTGACCACTTTAAGTAGATTTCTACGTTTTTGGTAGGTTTGTGACAAAGATGACGATGATTTAGTAGTAATTTCAGTAGAAAATCTGTATCGTTTAGTAGATTTTGGAAGAAAATTCTGAAAAATAGTAGCTAATCCAAAATACAATTATCCAGGCAAAAAAAAACAACCAAGTGCGAGTCGGACTCGCGCACGAAGGGTTCCGTACCATTTTCTATAAAAACAGCAAAAAAATCACGTTTTTTGTATGGAAGCCCCCTTAAATATTTATTTCAACTTACAAGCTATCACGGTGCATGAGATACAGCTTGGTGACAGACGGACAGCGGAGCCTTAGTAACGAGCACAATAAATCACTTTGGTTGTATGGGAGCCCCCTTAAATATTTATTTTATTCTGATTTTTAGTATTTGTTGTTATAGCCAAAAATACATCATCTGTGAAAATTTCAACTGTCTAGCTATCACGGTTCATGAGATAGACGGACAGACGGACAGACAGACAGAGAGACAGACAGACGGACAGCGGAGCCTTAATAATAGGGCCCCGTTTTACGCTTTGGGTACGGAACCCTAAATTAATCTTGTCCAGGTCCCGGGGATTTCCTGTAACATAATACTGATTACGGTGATAAGCGGGTTTCTTTTTCGCATACGTTATCAAATCGCTAGCTATCTTATAATAAAAATGTTTATGCAATCAATAAGCACGTGCGAGCTCTCGCGCAGTCGGCGTCCTTCTGACGCTCGGAAGCGTCCGCACCCCGTGCATACCGTCCGCGGACGTTTTCGGCTTACAGAAACATCCAGCGCGCCAGATTGCTGTCGGACGTCCGAGCGCTCAAGGTCAGCCCAAGGTTACGTCCGCGACTGGCGTCCGATGGTTTGCACACCTTTATGTACGTCAACAGCACGTCGACCTACCCCAAAAGTCAAAAATTCTCCAATAGATTTTCAACTTTAAGCCTGACATATAGAGTTCATTTTCAAATGAGAAAATTTGACATTTTGTGGTAGGTCGACGTGCTGTTGTCCGTACATTCAATACCTAGATTCCTTTAAGTCGCGGCTGTAAGCCGCGTCCGTAAGCCGCGTCCGATTAAGCGTGGTACGCACGGTACGGTACGGTACACGTAGCAGTAGTAGCATGAAGTGTAAATCCACGTCATGTGAATCTATGTTTCACAATGGGATAGAATTAATAATTTAATATGTTTTAATAACATTATTGATTAATCTATCTATACCTAATTATTCAAAATCTATTTATTCTATACCATGTTGGTAAATAATCTTTGGTAATATTAAGCAATGCCATTGCCGTATTTTTAAAATTCACATTATTTTGTCTATGGTAATTTGAAGGCAAAATATTTTGTCTCTCTCACTCACACACTTGTCTTTCTTTTCTAAAGCAGCACGTGTAGACGCGGACGACTTGCTAACATCGATTTTAAATAAATAGGTAAAACCAATTAAACTGAAATTCTATTCAAGCCTCAAGTGAAAGCACTCAATGCGAGAAGTCCGCCGCATCAAGTGCAACTTTCAGATTCGTACCACATTCGGTGCACAGTCTAAAAATGCATTGAGGTGCAATGAACAGTTTGTGCATAGATTCAGATTTTGCCAAGTGATTCCGAGAATAATGTTCGTGGCATTATTTTTTCCAGTTCTTTTAGCTAATAATGCCGTCAGACGCGAAAAAGAGGGCGCAACAGAAGAAAAAAGAGCAGGCAACTAATAGAAACAAAAAACCCGTTGCAAGAGTGACTTCAGAAGAAAATGGATCAGCTACCAACGGCACGGGAAAGGAGGAAAGAGAACTCACTGCTGAAGGTATATACTTGCTTGTTCTATGTGCCCAAATCTTCAGTCACTTGAATTATAACCTCTAACTAACTATCCTTCCTTTGTTAAGGCCTACCACCTAGACAACCATTGTGGAACTAAAAGATAGTTTTAGAATCGGTCCTGTGCTCACTTCTAAGAGCTATAGAAGATTTAGTCTTAATTATATGACTAAACTATTAAGTTTAGTTACAGAAATTTAAAGGTGCATTTCCTATAGCCACATATGCCACAGCTATATACTTTAGCCACAGAGAATCATACACTGAAATCTATTTACAATTTATGTTTTAACACACAATTTAAACAAAATTGTTCTATTAAGTAATAAAATGCATTGTTTCACTAACTTAGGTGTGCAAGAACCTATCAATCTACAAAATATGTAGTTAATAAGATAAAATATAGTATTTCCTCATGGTATTTTATAATACATGGTACATTTTATCTGTATTACTCCCCTAAGATTGTTATTGTATAATATAAAAACAGATATCAAGTTATTTAACATTGGCTGTAAAAAGCTAATAATATCCCTTATATTTTTACATGTTAAAAAAAGATACTTATGCTACTTAATATTTTCAAATGTGATTGAAACCCAAATAGGATAAACATAATTTTTCATTATTTATCGCATGGAATCCATTATTATGTTCTGTCATAACAAATTTATGTGATTGTGAAATAGGGAAAAAAATATGTTTTTTTTTGCATTATTAAGTGTTATAACAAATTCATTCAAATTCCAGAGGCCCTCTGCCTCAAATTGGAGGCAGAAGCAAAGATGAACTCCGAGGCCAGGTCTTGCACCGGATCCTTGGCAGTGCATCCCCGCTCCAGAGACATCAAGATAGCAAACTTCTCCATTACATTTTATGGGAGCGAACTTCTACAGGACACGCTGCTTGAGCTCAACTGTGGCCGAAGATATGGCCTCGTTGGACTCAATGGATGTGGTATGTATTCTGCAAATATGGACTTATTTATTGATTACCAATTGGTTTCATACTATTTAAAAAGTAGATGTAATTATGTCATTTGTTAGACTACACACATAGTTTTTTTTTTCTTTAGTTAAGGAATTTTATTATAACTTGCTTCTGGCTGCCACTTTGTGTGCATGGATGTCAGAATAAAGCCAAACAGAAATAAAAAACCAACCAGGCATGGCAACAAGCCAACCAATGGCAAAACCATGGCAACCAAAAAAAATGGGTGTGATAAGCAATTTTATTTTTATTTTAACTGATCCTATTCAACTGTTAAAGTATGATTGAGTAAACATTAAAACAGTATATCTCTTATATCGGTAAGATTATCCGTCATGAGTAAAATAAAATCAAAATTTGGTTTCTAAAAAATAATTTAAAAAAACATCACTGTGTACACCTTATTCATACACTTCATTCTTTGGCAAAAGTGAGGTTTTTTTAAACAGCACTCTGCTGTTGTTATACCTAAAATTTGTTTTATTTATTATAGGATTTGATACAGTTAGCACAGTTATTGAAATATCCATTTATAAATTCTTTACCAATCTACAGATTTCTATAATGCTTTTTATTTTATTGTGCACTAAATTGGCCACGGCTCGGCGCGAAATGAAGTCGCTTTCAAATATTTCCACACAATTGTCTTGTTGATTTTATTTACTTTCAATAGTCAGAAAGTGGAACACTTGTTTATTCAACTTACTTATGTCCACCACAGTTCTTTCAGTCAATACATTCAGTTAGATAAGTTTTTTATTGAAATACTACTAAAATAATTTGTGGCCCTGCTAGCTTGCTAGTTATCCGGGATTATGACATACATTAAATAAAAGAACAAAGTGGTAAATACACGCGCAGAACGCTTCTGAAATAAAACGTCACGGCGCGGCGGCGCCATGTACAAACACCCTTAATTAAGGAGTTGGTCTAAGCCAATCAAGAAAAGAAACTTTTGCATCATACATTACTCGCTCGGAAGGCGTCTTGCGTAAAACACAAAGCCATAAACGGTGATGGTACACACTCTCTTTTGACGTTTGCGGTAAACAATTGCTTTAGACGTGTAAAAAGTTATTCACCATTGTTCCAAATCTGTTTAGTTTTGTGCTAGAATACTAATTTGATTGTTAGAAAAATATATGTAGTGCATTATGGTACAGTTAGCTATGAGAATTTGAATTACGGTATTTCAAAGTCAAAATCTTTATTTGCAGAATATAATGTAAGGTAATACAGATATTTAGTATAAAAGTCAGTCTCAATAATATTCTACCAGGAAACGCACCGGTGTGCAAATTTATCTTACAATAATCAAATTATTTTTATTAGAATGTCAGTAAGAATGAATTTAAATAATACATTAAATATTATTGAGGTCAATTAAAATATTCCTTAATACTATAGTAACACTTGTCAAGAAGCCATTTATTAATCTCATTCTTAAATTTATTCAGAGGCAGGTTTTTAAGATTTTTAAGCAAGTTATTGAATATTTTAACAGCCATCATAGGAGCACTGTTTGCATAGAATCTAGAACTGCATTTGGGATAAAATAACCTATTTTTATACCTTGTTTGTCTTTCGAGACGTTCAGCATGTGATTTGAAATAATTCGGATGTCGCTTTACAAAGATACACATTTCTCGAATATAGAATGGAATATATTTGAGTATGTTCAGCTAGCAGCAGTAGAAATTCAAATAATTTATTTGTGATACACAAGAAGTTATTACATAGAAACAGGTTGTTAATATTATTGAAGGTAATAGGATAAAAACGTCGTTGTTTCTGATTTCTATAACACAATACTGTATCTAATTACCTTAGGATCAGAGCAATGTATGTGATGTTTTCCAATATTTGTTTATTTATATTATAATAATTAAATTTAAAAAAAACATAGAGCCGGCATAACTATATTATGAAAAAGGGGTGAAAACGAACTTGTACCTGATACGTTTTTTTACTTTGTAGTAGTGCTTTATATGGTGCCTGCCTATAGTGATATCTGTAAATATTAAATTTATATACTAAATATAGATAAATAATGTTAATATTATTCCGCTATGTCACAGATTTCTAATAGGGATGACGACTAACTTTTAATTCTTTTATCAGGTAGATTATTAAAAGTATTGGATACGTGTTTTTTTCTTTTTTCACTTAATCAAAATATTACAGAGATATATTGATTGACGCGCTTTATATTTGTAATTTTGTGGTTACTCGACAAAAGAAAACAGGCAGTCCGTTATTTTTTGATAATTTAACTGACGGACTAAATAGAATTTCGTTTTCTTCACTCAGTCGTCATCCCTATTGAGAAAGTGTAATTTAAAAAGTCGTAATATGACTGCTTTGCGAGTCAATGGTCATTGCGATTGCGACGTTGCATTTCACGCGACCTTGGTTTCATTGCTATCGCTGTTTTGTTGCTCGTGGAATTGTTAAAGCCGCGGCGCTAGCAGCCCGCCTTCGTCAAGCCTCAATTATTACTCAGTGTGCCGCAACACAGTTTGGTTGTATCATTTCTTTAAACTTTCTCTCGTTTTCCTTAGCGTATAAAGAGATATCTAAATTATAAACTTTAAGACGAAACGTCTTGCTCTATATTTTCGCGAATTTAATCTTGATAGTTTTACAATTGCCGTAGTGTCGTGTGGTGCCGGCACGTTAAAAGAATAGCATCACCCCTTCTCTTTATGGCTCTCGTCGTAAGAGGCGACTACAGGAGAACCGCCATAAGAAGACGGGCAGCAGCGTCTCCTCACCACCATTGGCTAAACTGCGATCGCCAACCCGCCTGCCAAGCGTGGCGATTATGGCAAAATCCTCCTTTTGGAGAGGCCTGTGTCCAGCAGTGGACTGATATAGGCTGGTGATGATGATGATGATGAGTTTTACAAGCTGACAAAAGTAGTTTTCTTAAACTTGTATGACATTGCTGTTTAACAGCGTAAGTCTCGCGTCTGTCTGTCTGTCCATCTGTCATCAGGCTGTATCTCATAAACCGTGATAGTAAGACAGTTGAAAAGTTCACAGATGCTGTATTTCTGTTGCCGTTATAACAACAAATACTAAAAACCAGAATAAAATAAATAATAGGTTGGGGAAAAAGTTTCTTCACATTTAAAAAAAAATTCAAAACATTTTTTAATATAGTTTATTTACATTTAACTAAAGTATGTAGGTACCATTTTGTTCGATAACTTTTTGCCATCTTGTAGGTAGGGACATGATTCCATTGCTATAGAAATTTTAGGGCTTCTGATCAAAATACCGCGACAAGTGGTTTTGGCAGTCCTCTCGTGATGTTAACCTGACACTGCCTAGAGAATTCTGAAGAGAGTGAAACAGGTGGAAATCTGAAGGTGCAAGGTCAGGACTATACGGCGGATGCATTAACACCTCCCAGCCAAACTCTTAATTTTTGCTGAGTGGCTAAAGATGTGTGAGGTCTAGCGTTATCATGATGAAAAACCACACCTCTTCTGTTTATTAATTCCAGCCGCTATCCCTCAACTTCTTGTTTAAATCTCATCAGTTGTTCGCAGTAGAGTTCAAAATCGATGGTCCTGCCTGGTGGTAACAGCTCAAAATGAATAATGCCCTTCCAATCCCACCACACACACAGCATCACCTTGTTGCGAGTTAACCCGGGTTTCGCCACAGTCTGTGAAGCCTGACCGGCCTTTGACCACGACCTTTTTCGCACGTTCTTGTCGTACGTGATCCACTTTTCATCACCAGTTATCAGCTTCTTGCAGCAAAAATGGTTCGGTTTCATTACTTCGTAATAAAGAATCACAAATGAGTATACGGTTCATTTGGTTTCTTTCAGTGAGCTCGTGGGGTACCCAAATATCGAGCTTTTTTGTGTACCCAGTATTTTTCAAATGCACGTTGAAACTGTTTTGTGGTCAATTCCCAGTTCTTTAGCTACGTCGTAACTACTGATATGTCGATCTTGCTCCACTTTTTCAAAAATGGCATCAATTTTATCCGTCATAGGGCGACCAGTGACGTGCATCTTTGACATCAATATTTCCGGATTGAAAACGCTTAAACCAAATATGTGCTACTCTCACAGACACATCGCAAAAACATCCATAAACATCGCAAATTTTTTTCGCCGCTTCCGTTGCATTTTTACCTTTTTTGTAGCAAAATTTTAAAATGTATCGAATTTCTTCATTAGATTCACTCATATTGACAGTACGAAAAACAAATGAAAAACACACATTTTCTTAATTTGAATTTGGAATTATCTTGTTTAAAATTTAAACTTTTAATGATACCAAAACCAGCCAAATACAAATAGTACAGTCAAAGAGATTTTATTACAAGTTCATACATACTATAATGCGAAAAGGCTTTTTCCCCAACCTAATATTTAAGGGAGCTCCAATACAACAAACGTCATTTTTTGCTCTTTTTTAATCGATAATGGTACGGAACCCTTCGTGCGCGAGTCCGATTCGCACTTGGCCGGTTTTTTTATATTCTTTTATAACCTGGTTTATATTGTATGCCAATTTTTAATTTATTCTTTGAAGAAAAATTTGCTATTATCGTTTTTTATTTTTTTCTTTAGCGTTTTAGCGAACTATACGTATTTGCTGCGTGGAGTTCTGTCGGACTTCCATCCTATTAGTAGTTTGTGAACAATCCCAGTCCTAACAATTTGAAAAATCCTTAAAGATGAACTGTGTCTGTCTGTCATTGAAGGGTTATTGCCAGACTCGCCACGCTTGGAAGGCGGGTTGGCGAGCGCAGTTTTCTCTATTAAAATATATAAATAATAATAATAATAACGACAGGCCTCTGTTGACGGTGGAAAAGTGTTTTTTACGACCGTCCCTACAGGGCACGGCACGACACGCCAAGCGCAGCGTAGGTCGTCCACCCACAAGGCGGACAGACGACCTGGTAAAGGTTGCAGGAAGCCGCTGGATGCAGGCCGCGCGCAACCGGCCGATCTGGAAGTCACTGGGGGAGGCCTATGTTCAGCAGTAGACGTCCTATGACTGAAATGATGATAACGTGTGAACTGAATTATATTAATTTGTAAATTTTCAAAATAAATCAGCTACTTGGAAATTAGTATTGCGTGTGCTATAATAATTAACGACGGGAAGTGGCAAGGTAGCGGTTTGTTTATGCCAAGCGAAGTGCAATTGCATTGAGATGTTTAATGTTATGCTGTTATATGTATAAACATATGATAAACTAATACGGCCTTGCGAAAAATTATTGAGCTTGCTACAATTTAGGCTTAAATAAGAAAGCGATGGTATTTATTGTTACTGACACATATTCACTGTTATTACTATCTTGTATACATCTGTCTATCGATACATATAATAAAGCAATAGAAATCGCGTGTCTGTACATTGAATAAAATTTTCAAAATGCGAGTGTGGGTGATATAAAAAGTGTAACAGTTACGGAACACAAATAAAGTGTTTTTTTTTGTCCTGTCTTTCTGTATGTACACGCTAATCGCCAAAAGTACTACACTACCTGAAAAAATAGATTAAGCTCAGCTGGGCGCAACGCAACATCTAAGCTTGCTATGCATGTTTCATTGAAATATATGTTATATCACATTTCTAACTTCACCATAATATTTATATTAGTTTCGGCTTGATATACCACTTACCTAACATCCTGTATTATGGTGTTTATTTATTAGCTAACTATCATGAAGGGGGTGGCGAAACTGCTCGAAGTTGGTCCCATATAAGACGTTGCTAAATGAAAGAAGAGAACCACCCCCTAGCTAGAAGATGGTTAGCCAATAAATTAACACTTCATATAAAACACAACACTTTTTAAAGAACTCGCAATTTGAAAATTTTCTCACTTATATACCGTAACAATACCATCTTTTTATAATCCAATAGTTCGCATGTATTGTCTTTATAATTATCTGTCACAAGGCTGTAAAGAAATAGATATTCTGAACTTTAATCCAAATATCTTTATAGGGCAGATTTATTTGACCTTTTTTTTGTTAGGATCAATTGATATTAAAATTTAGCAATAGACGCATGTTTTGGTCTACAGTTTAACACATGTAAAATGTATTTGAAAAATGACGTATCCTATTTTGTGTCTTCCAAATAAAATAAACACCTCCTTTTAATATGAAGTGTAAGAAGCGCTTATCCAAAACAATCATTTATTAAACACAACAAAACTCGTGTGAACAGGCAAGTCGTCACTCCTCGCGGCCCTGGGCCGGCGTGAGGTACCGATTCCGGAGCACATCGACATCTTCCACCTGACGCGCGAGATGCCGGCCTCCGACAAGACCGCGCTCCAGTGCGTCATGGAGGTCGACGAGGAAAGGGTCAAGCTGGAGAGGCTGGCCGAGACGCTAGCGCAGTGCGATGATGACGGTTAGTTGGCAACAAAAAAACATTACTATAGTTCGTTCAAGATCAGAAGAGCTCGGTGACATTTCACTGTTGACACCATGCCCCAACGAAATCCGAAAATTAATAAAGCAAATTTAATCGATTTTTATTTTAGTAATCTTTTTTACTATACAGGGTGTCCCAAAATTAGCACGTCACAGTGACACCGGAGATAGATGTGCCTAAGACGCATCGAACAAGCCTAACATGTCCATAGAAAAGTTTTATCAGTTTTGAGTATGACCAATTTTAGTTTTTTTTTTAAAAATCACCAATTTGTCATAAAATTTGTTTCAGAGTTTTTTATAAAGCTCTTTATTTAATTTTTTTGTTAGCCTACGCCTCGGGCAATAGTTGTTTATGATGAAACAATCATTATCCAGTCGATAAATAGTGTGAAATAACGACAATCGATAGTCAATCTCAATTAAATTTTTACCCAAAGAAAATGGTTTCGACTTTGAGCAGCAACCGTGAAAAAATTTATATCAAACATAATGAACAAATACCATTAAAAACTTCCCTATGCTATGGCAATTCCAAAATGGTATAACACTTTTATCGCAATTCAAAAAAATCTAGCAAATTTTAATTAAATTATTATTATCACAGACATCGCACATAAGACAAACTCATTCTTACTGACACCAACGCTATTGTCAGGTTTTTACAAGATGAACCGCAATGATTCTGCCGATTCTTCGATTTAGTGTCAATTGTTAATCTCTTTGAGAAACCGATGCGTTTCACGTATCAAGTATTTTTTGTACGCGTGACGTCGATACAGTCGCTCGCGCTCGAATAACCTCGAACACGGAAAAAAACAATTTTTTTATGAGTTTAATTCTAATTCCAACCGGCCAATCTAAAAGTCACTTGGTGAGGCCTATACCTATGTTGTATGGCATGCTATGCCGGGCTCACGGGATCACCCCAGACGTGCAGACTGTGCAATGTAAAATTAGAGCCCTCGCCCTGCACTCACTAGTCCGCTAAAGTAAAATAAAGTAAGTTGAGCGCGGCGTAACGTAATGCTTCTCCTCCTCCCTCCTTCGACGACGGATCGGGTCAGCAAGAGGATTTTTCTTCCTATCCCGCTCAGCGGCCTCCTTTTGCGATATAACGTTGTCACAAACGGAAACCACTGCCACCCAAGCTACCTCACTGCTCAGCATAGCTCTAACTAATGCTGAGGTATACCAACCAAAAGCATTCCCGGGATGGATCTGTACCATATGGAAGGTAAAGTAAGGAAGGCATTTTACCCATCCTGGTTTAAGGGTTGTGACTGCACATCCTGGATTGTGTCTGCAGATGATGACATTTGATTTATGTTTTTTTTTTACTTGTAGATGCGCAAGAACAGCTGATGGACGTGTACGATCGTCTAGACGACCTCAGCGCGGACACGGCCGAGGCGCGCGCCGCCAACATCCTGCACGGGCTCGGCTTCTCCAAGGACATGCAGCAGAAAGCAACCAAGGACTTCTCAGGAGGTAACACATTCCTTACACCTGGCCGGTTACAATATTAACCATGGTAACGCTGTATTTACTTTTATAGAAATATCTTTTACACATATGTTACTCATATTACTCTGAATTGTAATGTTTGGTGGTGTGTTGCTGGTGAATCTGTTCTAATAAATAAATGAACTTTTACACGACCGTCATTGTTTGTTAGCACTGATCCAAGCATAATATTTAAGTCACATGATTTGGTACCATGGCCTACAAAAACAATGTGTTTAAGGCTGGGAAAGAGGGAATGGTCTATGAGAAATTCTAATTATATGCGTTGTATTTATGTCATAAAATGTAGCACGCAATCTGAATCTTTGAAATTAAACCAACAATTCATATGTAATTGAACACAATAAATACCTTTATTTGCTTGTTAATTACCTGAAAATATATTTAAAAAATGTATTTTTCTTGTAGTTTTTGCAGCACTGATAACTATATTTCAGCGTAAATATCAGCTTTATTAAATGATCTATGACTGAGATTTAGATATGGGTAGATTGTCTCCTACTCACACCAATCGAGCTAAGACCACAGACGCGGCAAGACAAGAGGACTTGTTTGTTTTGTTTATCCAGGAAATATACTAATAATAACTGTTTATTCGTTAGAATATCCTTCCATGTTCCACCCACCTAAAATGTTAGTATCAGAATGTCTTATTTTAAGGCATTATTTTTCCCCCGGAGTCATTGTTATGTCAATCTTGTCTTTACATCGTTCGACGTAATGTAATCGCTCGGTTGTCCCAGGCTGGCGTATGCGCATCGCTCTCGCTCGCGCGCTGTACGTGAAGCCGCACCTGCTACTGCTGGACGAGCCCACCAACCACCTGGACCTGGACGCCTGCGTGTGGCTCGAGGAGGAACTGAAACAGTGAGTGTGTGAAAACCTGCTAACTATCAGTGTAAATCTTATTATGTAAAACAAAGTCGGGTTTGTTACAACACTTATAACGAGAACGCCTGGACGGATATGCATGGTTTATAATTTGTTGGGCTTTTCTCCGTCCCGAATAGCAGAATTAATAATAAAAACATTGGAAAAGCTGATGAAAAAAAATTAATTTATGTTACTTAGGCGGTACGAAGTTCGCCGGGTCAGCTAGTAAATAAATAAATATTATATAAGGTTGTCTTGAAGACATCGCTTTTTAGCAATAAGACCGCCTAAATTGTACATCTTTCTGTAAATATCAACTGTAACTTCTTTGTTTGGTGTGCAATAAAGAGTATCTATCTATCTATCCCATACATTGCTCTGGGGGCCAATTTGGCCATAACTGCTGCGCACTCTCTGAGGTATGCGAGACGGGGGGACGCGCTCTGTCAGTCCGCCGTCAACGCTCGTGGCGGCAGGTAGTGTCATTTGTATCGGACCGTCAATGTCAGACGCACATGGTATAAATAAAAATTCAAAGATGGGTCGTGCGTTATCTCGTGATGTTAAAACCGTAATTTTTAAAGTGGCTGAATATTTTATGAAAAGTTAAGCCGACAGAGAAAGCTTTCAATTCAAAATGATGCGAATATTGCCAAAATCGTTGCGGAGGCTACGGGGTAGAGAAGAAAAATTCATCAGTTTTACGATGTCGAAAAAAAAATACCAAGTGTCCGAAAGTTACTATCAAGTTTGAGGCAGGATGTCATATTGAATTGTGGACGGGAATATTTAAGACTCGCAATAAGCTTTTACACAAAATGGGCTACTGTTACAAAAATTGCAAATCGAAAAGAATACTCCTTATAGAGCAGCCTAATATTACAGTGTGGCGGAAAAAATACCTTACACAAATAAGAAATTACAGAACGCAAAACAGCAACATTATATTTCATAATGAAACATACATTAACGCCAGTCACCATGCCAGTAAATGTTAAATCACGAGTAATTCTATTGAGTTGGTCTGGGCTGATACTAAAAACAACATAGCCCAAAACTATATTAATTCTTCTCTAGACGAAAAGATAATCATATTGGATAAATTGTTTTCGGAATTCACGGCAGAAAAATGGCAGAGATGCGATGGTCATGTCCAGAAAAATGAAAATGATTACTGGAATCCCGATAGTAGGTGCGATATTATTATCGATTCATTTATAATAAATTTGCAAGACTCTGATTCAAGTTCCAATGGCGATATGGACGATGAAGATGATTACGAAATGGAAGATGAAGTTGAAACACAATCTATGTCAGAATAACTTTACTACTTATACTAATATCTATTTGTTTGTAATTATTTTAATTTTTTTAATAAAACAAATTCTGATTTGAATTATAAGTTAAGTTCTTATTCATCAACTGCCTAGGTATTTTAATAAATATATGTACCTAGATTACATTTTTATGAACTAATAAGAATAAGATAATACATTTTTATCAACTAAAGAGCCTCCGACCACCGTTCCGCCACAAGTCTTGCCTTATATGTAAACTGATATCGTAAGATTTGTCCTACGTGTATTGATCTCATGTGAACTCATGCTCTTTTTTCCCCGGCTCCCACCTCGCCGCGCATACCTCAGAGAGCGCAGCAGTTATGGCCAAGCTATAGTGGGACAGGATCGATACCGGGTTATTACTACTTTAAATTAAGAGAATGAAGAATGTTAATAGGTATGCCAAATCGGTTGAAAGTTTGTTACAGTAAAGCTTGTATGTTTACAAATGCATTAGTTTTTGTTGTAGTCAAAAATACCTGTTAGTTTTGATTTTACAGGCATACTTACGATAAATATCGAGTCCCGCTAACAGTCACGTCAATTTATATCGCTCGGCTAAGAAGCAAGTCGCCAGATACCGTGCTGAGAGCGCGAGCGGACTGAGCAAGTGTTGTGAGATGACGTCATACTATCACACGTTTACTTCTATAAATCGGAAACTAATTGACATATCGAAGTAATTTCTTCACTTGTATTTTTTTTGACTGAGAATATGGAGAGCTAATATTTAAAATTAGCTAACATTCTCCATTGGGCACCTGATCCTAAGGTAGTAGCTACAGCATTTGTGTTAGAGAAATTCAACGAATGAAATTTTAATACAACTCCTGATAAACTACCGTCGTTTTTCAGCGGTAACTTGTACGATTTTAATATTTAATGTTTATCCCGTCAGCTACAAACGCATCCTGGTCCTCATATCGCACTCGCAGGACTTCCTGAACGGCGTGTGCACGAACATCGTGCATATGAGCAAGCGACGGCTGAAGTACTTCACGGGCAACTACGAGGCGTTCGTGCGCACGCGCATGGAGCTCCTCGAGAACCAGATGAAGCAGTACAACTGGGAGCAGGACCAGATCGCGCATATGAAGGCAAGCCCTAATATTAACACAGTAAAACCATTAAAACCAAAACCATTAAAACCAATTTATTTCTGTAAATAGGCTTAAACTAAGCGCTTTTACACGTCCCAATATTTTTACCCTACCACTACTTCGGGACAATTTTAGGCTAGCGCCGAGAAGAAGTAGCGCAATAAACTCAATCACTATTGTCACCCTCTTTTTAAATAGTATATATTTTACATTACAAGATAAATGTACCTGTGCGAGCAGGGCAGTATTTATTTCCAAATATTTTTATCATTTATATAATCATTTACAGTATAATATCCTTTTTTCATTAAAGTTGTTTTAATATGCAATTTAATTTTTAACAGGGGCAGTTCTACAATATACGCTGGTAATTTATTAAAAAAGCGAATACATTTTCCCATAAACGAATTACCCACTTTATGCAGTCTGAAATTGGGAACGGCAAGCTTATTCTTATTCCGGGTGTTAAGATTATGAATGTCATTTTTCTTAAGGAATAAGGACAGGTTTTTGCGCATGGATATACATTATATTTTCATAAATAAATTGGGATGCTACTGTGAGGATATTAATTTCTTTAAACAGTTCTTTTAAGGAGTCTCGGGGTCCAAGGCCTTAAATTGCCCGTACAACTCTCTTCTGCAGTACAAATATAGATTCAATATCTGCTGCTGAGCCCCATAACAATATTCCATATGACATTATACTATGAAAATAGCTAAAATACACCAATCTTGCCGTTTCAACATCAGTCAGTTGTCTTATCTTTCTCACGGCATAAGCAGCAGAGCCAAGTCTTCCCGACAGAGTCTCGATATGCGCACCCCATTGCAAACGGGAATCTAAAGTGATTCCTAAAAATGTAGTGGAACTAGATGTATTAAGTTGTTCATCTTTTACAGATATATGTGTCGAGACAAGTTTTACGTTGGGCATTGTGAATTTGATGCACTTTGTTTTATTTGCATTGAGCATAAGATTATTGGTGGTGAACCAATGCAATACTTGCGAGAGTGCATTATTTACATCGTCAAATGAGTCTTTACCTCTCTTGATTTTAAAAATCAATGAAGTATCATCTGCAAATAACACTGTCTCACAGAGGTCTTTCGATGGAAGGTCATTTATGTAAATTAGAAAGAGCAGAGGCCCTAATATCGATCCCTGCGGCACGCCCATAGTAAGAGGCGACCCAGAAGACTCTGCCCCATTGATACAAACTTTTTTGTTCTGCCTATGAGATAAGAGTTTACTAAATCTGAGGCATCGCATGAAAGACCATAGTGTCTAAGTTTTCTATAGTACATAAATAAATAAATATTGGACAATATCATATTGCTCTGATCCTAAGGTAAGTAGCGAAAGCACTTGTGTTATAGAAATCAGAAACAACGACGGTACCACAGCACCCAGACCCGAGCCAATATAGAAAAGTTCGTTGTCTACCGGGGATCGAACCCGGAATCTTAGAGATAGTGGCGCCATTTAAAGTCCGGCGTGCTCGCCTCTCGGCTACGGAGGTCGTCAAATATATTTACTACGTTAATTTATTTATTACGTCAGTGGAGCGTTATTTGTCGTCCTATACAAGGTGTAACAGAATCAATGTACTTTCTCTTATGGGCTGATTCAAGTGCTCAAATACAACAACTTTTACTATGGGACCAACATCGAAATCTCAAAAAAAATATCGTTTTTGCCATACAGACTGATGTTATCCGATCGGCGATTTTGTATAGGGAGGTAATTTTTTTTTATGCGAAGTCGGTGTTGGTCCCATAGTAAAAGTTGTTGTAATTAAGCACCAGAATCAGCTCTTTAGAGGAAGTACATTAATTATGTTACATTAACTGCAACTGTATATTTGATTAAAATTCGCGCGAACTATCAGAAACGCATGCAATAGAAATTAACACAAAGCGTTACATTTTCACGTTCTACAGCGACAATGACAACTGACATCATCTCGTACGTATCGGCAGTATTCGGTATCTCGGACTGTACTCCTTTTAACTTAGATTTCTTGTTGAGGCGTGCACATGTGTGAGTACGACCTTTTGACCGTTTATAGGTAGTTTTTTTACTGTATAGATATATTATCGAAAGTTCTATCTATTAGAGACGGTAAACATTTATTTATGTTATTCGTAAAACTACAACATTTACATGTTTTCGCGTGTATAACAGAAAAAAAGCTTATTCCTTATTGTTTAGCATTAGAGTGCCATTTCCTAACGTAATTTGGAAAACATTATATAAAATTGTGGGCGGTCTCTGATTGGATATTGCGGTAGCTAATAGGCATGGCAATGATTGCTATTTTTCATTCATTATCATATGACAAAATAATGTATTTTGTCAATGTCATTGGCAATGATTTTTTTTCGCAGTGTCATAATGTAACACTTTTGTTATTTGCTACAAAATCATAACAAGATAATCTAAACCTTACGGCGCTCAGCATAAAATTCAACAAACAAGAAGGTTTCAACCTGCCACTCGTAAGAAAAATCATGAAAAACGAATCTAAACTTTACGGCCATAAGTTTAAAGCTCTTAAAATGCTCAGTATCGTTATCGTCCGTCACCTATGATGGCATAAAAAATAGCACAGCATGTTTGTCTTTTTCTAACACGCACCGGTAGCAAATCATTCTTACTCGCTCGCGCGCTCAAAGCCTTCGTTCAAGTGCGCTCGCTAGACCCGCTCCGCTACATGTCATCAACGAATGAAATGAAATGCGCATGATCTATGATTTTGCAATATGTAGCAGTCAATATGATAAAAAATAGCAGGTGTGACTAATGGCATTCATATCATATGATTTTTCACCTGCTACTCATGAAATCGTCCATGCCTAGTAGCTAATATACGTTTGCCAACTCCAAGACGGACTTATATTCTGTACTTGCTTATATTTACTCAATAATTTCACCAATAGAACTACATCGCCCGGTTCGGTCACGGTTCGGCCAAGCTGGCACGGCAGGCGCAGTCCAAGGAAAAGACTTTAGCCAAGATGGTCGCCCAGGGTCTGACTGAGAAGGTCGTCGACGACAAAACCCTCAACTTCTACTTCCCATCGTGTGGGAAGGTGCCGCCACCGGTCATCATGGTGCAGGTCAGTAAACCACAATAATAATATCTGACAACATCACATACATTGTTCTGACCCAATGTAAGAAGCTAAAGCACTTGTGTTAAAGAAATCAGAAACAACGACAGTACCACAACACCCAGACCCGAGACAATGTAGAAAAGTTCGTTTTCCACATTTACCCGACCGGGGATCGAACCCGGAACCTCAGAGATGGTGGCGCCAAGTCCGGAATGCTCGCCTCTCGGCTACGGAGGTCGCCAATACGAGTGGAGAGTTGTTAATGTTTATTGAGCAATAGTTTATTATGCCCCTACTTGTTATAATCTTTAATGTTTATAAACGTATATAAGTATGTTTATCCGCTATCTAATCGCTTTGGTTAGTTTGGGGCTATGTTGTGGAGATCATTTATTTATTAGATTCGCGTTAGATTGTGTATTTAGCTAAAGGATTAACCTCGCGATCTTGGTATGGTACTCCATCCAAAATTTTTAACCCTCACCCCCTAAACTCACCCTTTAGGGAGTGAGTTTTAGAAAATATTTTCTTAGCGCACGCCTACGTCATAATAGCTATATTTATTTCAAATGTCAGCGCAATCTGTTCTGTAGTTTGAGCTGTGCGTTGATAGATCAGTCAGTAACGGTTGCCTTTTACAGGGTTATTTGTAGAAAATCAACAACCTCGCAAGACTATGTAACTAACATTATAAACAACAACATTTTATTTACGACTTTTAATAATTTTGACACATTTTACTTTCATACCAAAAATAATATCAATTTAATTTTACGTCTGAATGTTTTTATCTTTGTGCGCATCGCATGAAGCGAGCGTCGCCTTTTCGTATGTGAATGAAACATAAACTTACAAATGTCACGACATGTCGTCTTGCGCAACAGTACAATAAAAGCTTGGAAAATAATTTTTAATTAATGATTGTATGGCAAAACTACAAATATTACCTACTTCTAATTTCGTAAATCAGAGGCACTCACCTCTAGCACGAGCAACAAAACAAGATATGATACGATATGATGTAGCAATTAATCGCCTCTTTATTTTCAAAATATGATAACATATCCGCCATCTTGAACTTTTATTAAAACAGTGAGCAGGTCCGTGCCGGCGACGTCACGGTTATGCTCGCTTTTTCGCTAAAAGTTCATATTTTGTCAAAAAATATGCGATAAATCGCTATATCGTATCATATTGTGTTTTGTTGCTCATACTAGAGGGGCTGATATCCTCGCGATGTCTTCTTAGGAGGTACCTCCAACCTGGTGTCCGGTTCTGGTCTCTCGAAGTTAATTGTTGTTCGTATTTGATTTAGCGTTAATTAGTTTTTCGAAAGGGTTTAGAAAAACGCACCGCATTGCAATGCAAGTTGAAGACAGAATGTAAAGTTTTTTTTAAGCGCAGCACTCCTTACTGCGTTTTGTTACGGCGCTGGAAATTGGGATTGTGCCTCTAAATAAAACATTTTGAAAAAGAGAAAATTAAAAAAAAATTTTTGTGCTATATATCTAAATCTAATGAAAGTACGGAACAATGAGTTATAATAAAACTTGAAGAACAAAATGTTGTTTATGATGTTAGCTATCTAGTTGTGCCAGGTTGTTGATGTTTTACAAATAACCCTGTATATACAGAAGATTATTTATACAGAAAACTGTATTCCCCGCAGAACGTATCGTTCCGGTACACCGACACCGGGCCGTGGATCTACAAAAACCTGGAGTTCGGTATCGACCTGGACACGCGGCTGGCTCTCGTCGGGCCCAACGGCGCGGGAAAATCTACGCTACTCAAGCTGCTCTACGGAGACGTAAGTGGCCACTATGTTTGTTTATATAGGATATCAAAAAGTTAAAACACTCCTTAAAACCATGTGATTCTGTTGAACATACATTTATTTACGAAAGTATTATATAATAGGCTGGGGAAAAAGTTTCTTCGCATTTTTTAAGAAAATCCAAAATATTTTTAATAGTTTATTTACATTTAACTAAAGTATGTAGGTACCATTTTGTTTGATAACTTTTTGCTATCTTGTAGGTAGGGACATGATCCCATTGCTATAGAAATTTTGGGGCTTCTGATCAAAACACCGCGACAAATGGATTTGGCAGTCCTCTCGTGATGTTAACCTGACACTGCCTATAGAATTCTGAAGAGAGGGAAACAGGTGGAAATCTGAAGGTGCAAGGTCAGGACTATACGGCGGATGCATTAACACCTCCCAGCCAAACTCTCTTAATTTTGCTGAGTGGCTAAAGATGTGTGAGGTCTAGCATTATCATGGTGAAAAACCACACCTCTTCTGTTGATTAATTCCGGCCGCTTTCTCTCAACTTCTTGCTTTAATCTCATCAGTTGTTCGCAGTAGAGTTCAGAATCGATGGTCCTGCCTGGTGGTAACAGCTCATAATGAATAATGCCCTTCCAATCCCACCACACACATAGCATCACCTTGATGCGAGTTAACCCGGTTTTCGCCACAGTCTGTGAAGCCTGACCGGCCTTTGACCACGACCTTTTTCGCACGTTCTTGTCGTACGTGATCCACTTTTCATCACCAGTTATCAGCTTCTTCAAAAATGGTTCGGTTTCATTACGTCGTAATAAAGAATCACAAATGAGTACACGGTTCATTAGGTTTCTTTCAGTGAGCTCGTGGGGTACCCAAATATCGATCTTTTTTGTGTACCCAGTTTTTTCAAATGCGCCAAAACTGTTTTGTGGTCAATTCCCAGTTCTTCAGCTACGTCGTAACTACTGATATGCTGATCTTGCTCCAATTTTTCAAGAATTGCATCAATTTTATCCGTAACCAGAGCGACGTGCATCTTTGACATCAATATTTCCGGATTGAAAACGCTTAAACCAAATTTGTGCTACTTTCACAGACACTGCACTAGGTCCATAAACGCAACCGTTGACTTATATATTACTTCGTAAGCACAGGGCGGACCACACGTCTGGGTGTTGGACCTAAAGAGACCCGAAAATGACCCGACCGAGGCCGATGTGACGTAGTCAGTGGTCGGCGGTCATCGGGATTAGACATTTGTATGAAAAAATAAAAATGCCTAGATGTTCACAGAAAGGTTTCTTAAATTACGACAGAAAGGTCATTAAAACAAATTCTAATATTACTTCTCACCATTAGGCCGCATATTTGCTAAACACTAAACTTATTTACATTACTTTAACAATTTTCTAACTTCTTTGTCAATTTTACGAAGCAACGCCATATTTACCGTGCAAAACCGATACAACTTTGTAGCGGCGTGCATTAGTTGTATTGTTATAGTATAGCCATAATAGTGCTCACAGTGCACCGAGTACAGTCCAGTACATGCGATGTAATATAAATATTTTATTTTATGATGATTTATTGAATACTTATTTTAAGTTTACGTGATAAAGCACTATGAGACAAAAATTGAAAACATGTCAAAATTAACAAAAGGCAAAAGTAAAAAAAAAAAGTTTTATTCGAAGGACAGTGAAATGTAATTAATAAATATATAAATTATCTAAAACAGTTTTTTTAGAAAAGTTTTAAGGTATGATTTCGTATAGTCTATAAAAATAAATTGTATCCACAAACACCTTATTATCTAGCCCCAAACTAGGCAAATCTTGTGCTATTGCCACTAGATACAGATAATAAACATACTTAAATATATTTATAAACTACTTTAATACATTTATAAACATCCATGACTTAGGTGCAAATGCTCGTGGCAGCTCATCCCACTAACATTATTTGCCCCTTGCGGGATTTGAACCCGCAACCGCCAGGCATTATAGTCCGGAGCGCGAACTACTTCACCAGACGGTTGACGATGTAATCTTATATAAACTCATAGAGAAAATATGGGGACCAGCACTACTGCGTGCTGTTGAATTCGGAATCATACCTTTTGTTTCATTTCGAAAGATAGATAGAGAAATTGTTTTTTGTTGTATAGCTTCAATTATATGTATAGATTTATTTTATTTTATTTAATGAGAAAACCAACGGCGTAATACATTGCATTGAATTGAAGTACTTATAAACTAGTAAGGCTAAATAAAGGTGTTCCTAAAATTAACACTAAGTATGTTTAGGTCGTGTAACAGACTTATTGAAAACATAAGCAGATAAAAATCTCAACAACAAAAATGATCTTATTTTATGTGCCCAGAGAGATGAGCAGTGAGCGCGATATTATTTACATTCTGTCATAATTTTTTTACTAAGTATTTCAAATTCTCTAGAATATTATTGTAAATTATTATTGTTGAACACCCTCTCCTATTAGTTTCCTCGCAATGTAGGTTTTAATCAAATTCTTGGAATGATTAAATACATCGATATCGCTAAAGTCATCATTACAACTTATAAGAAAAGTATAGTTTTATTTAAAAGTATTTACTTATTTATTTACTAATTACTTACATACAATTAAACAGAAACAAAAATATTAATATTGATATTCATTATAACGGCACGAAAATTAACGAAGTAAAACAAACGAAGTTCCTAGGTTTAACTATAGAACAAGACGTAAATTGGAAAACGCATATAGATAATGTTTGTACAGCAGGCGCAGCGCGAGAGCTGCGCGCTCTGCGCTGTTTAAGCAAATAAAGATTATTATATTTTACCTTAATTTATGTTGACGTATTTAATTTGAAAAAGAAAAAAGTTATATTTACTCTGATACTACTTTAAATATAACATCTGTGAAATAAAAACTTTTTTCCTAGTTCCTCTTTCGTTATAAGCCGCTCTTACAAGGTTACTTAGGGGTAATTTTGTGGTTACTCTATGATGCTATTTGACAGTTGACATCAAAGTCTAACAGATAAGGTTAGTGTGTCATGTATGGAGGAAATGCAAGGCGATTTGTTCTGTCAGCCGTATCTTTACTTTTTACATCAATGAACGCAACGCAATTTTTTTTTCGCGGCTTGCGTTACATTTTTATCTTTTTTATAGTAAAATTTTAAAATGTATCGAATTTCTTTATTAGATTCACTCATCTTGACAGTACGAAAAACAAATAGAAAACACACATTATCCTAATTTGAATTTGGAATTATCTTCTTTGAAATTTAAACTTTTAATGATACCAAAACCAGCCAGATACAAATAGTACAGTCAAAGAGATTTTATTACAAGTTCATACATAGGTACTATAATGCGAAAAGACTTTTTCCCCAACCTAATATATACACACGCAAAAACCTACATATATTTTCTAAAAAAAGTGACTAACATAATTTAAATACCGGTAATGAAGATAAACTTGCCGTTCCACATTTCTGACTGCATAAAGTGAGTAATTCATTCATGGGTAAATGTATTAGCTTTTTAAACAAGTTACCAAAACATGGGTAGTTCACGCCCAAAAATGTTTAGAATTAAATGTTGCCTTGCTCGCACAGCTACTAACTCCGTGCATTTATGCTCAAAATGTCTCCTACTGGGATAGTTTTGGGGTAGTTCTAATTTCTTCCATTTTATATGTATTTTGGGGTGCTGAATCCGAATCTGACGTTTGCTAACAAAATTTTGTGACGCATTATTGACAAATCGCAAAAATGTAAAAAAACTGCTATTTCCGAATTTTTGCTTAAAACTCGGATACTATTAACTTTTAGTAAATGACCTATTCACAGCAATTAAAGTAATTAAAATTCTCTACACATATCACTTTTTAGTTTTTATTTTAGATGAACCGTTCGGTCATAAGTACAAGGTGTAAATTGGCATATTTCAGCGGTCTCTTCAAAACCCACTTTGACTTTATTTATAACTAGCTTTTAGCCGCGGCTTCGCTTACGTTATATTTGATTTTAAGTGAATAAATTAATGTCAAACACAGTAAATAACAAAACCTTTAAACTATTTGCTTATTTAGTTAATTAAAGGATTAACCTCGCGATCTTGGTGCTCCATTCAAACTTAGAACCCCCCGTTTTACCCCTTTAGGTTGTGGGTTTTGTAAGCGCACGCCTACATTATAATAGCTATACATATGTGTGCCAAATTTCAGCGGAAACGGTTTATTGGTTTGTGTTATTTAAAAAAATCACGTTTGTTGTATGGCAGCCCGTTTAAATATATTTTGTTTGTTTTTTTTTAGTATTTTCTGTTGTAGCGGCAACAGAAATACATCGGTGAAAATTTCACTGTCCAACTATCACGGTTCATGAGATACAGCCTCGTGACAGACGGACAGACAGACAGACGGACAGCGGAGTCTTAAAAATGGGGTCTCATTTTACCCTTTGGGTACGGAGCCCTTAAACTAACATGTCGCCTCGGTTCCAGCTGGTGCCGTCGACTGGTATGATCCGCAAGAACTCCCACCTGCGGATCGGGCGCTACCACCAGCACCTGCACGAGCTGCTGGACCTGGACCTGTCCCCGCTGGAGTACATGATGAAGGAGTTCCCCGAGGTGCGCGAGCGCGAGGAGATGCGGAAGATCATCGGCCGGTACGGGCTCACCGGCAGGCAGCAGGTATGTACACTCTAGTGTTGCCGGAATATCGATAATCGAATTAACCGATTGTTGCCACCACGAAAAATCTAAAAATAGATTATATCGATATTACTTTTTTGAAAATAGTATCATATCATCAGTAGGATGTTAATCGATTTACCGATTATAATTATCTAAGTTAACAATACTATCGAATAAAACGATTTTACATAGTATAATACTTACTCTGTGCCTGTATGTACTCTAGTTCAATTAGGTGCATCAAATTAGTAAAAAAAAATCGTTGTTTGGATGTGACGCATCGCATCATATTACTAGTTCATCAGTTGGTCGTTATTTTTCTATAATTACACTAATTACGTAGTTCCAAACTACGCAAAGCTTGCACTGTCTAGACATATACATGCAATTGACACCGTGGCGCCAAAAAAAAGGAAGTCAACGAAGTGTGACAAAAAAAATGAAATTCGTGTGACGTAATTAATGGATGGCCCCTAAAGGTTACAGGCAGGAGCTGCATGCAGGTGCTCCCCATAAAAGGTCAGACTGGAAATCACTGAGCCAGGCCTATGTTCAGCAAAGCGGCGTACTACATCTAAAATGATGATGAAAATTATACATGATACACAAGCACGATCTTCGTAGCCGAGAGGCAAGCACGCCCGAAGTTCCGTGTTCGATCCCCGGTCGGGTCAATGTCGAATACGAACATTTCTATATTGGCTCGGGTCTGGGTGTTATGGTACCGTCGTTGTTTCTGATTTCTTAGGATCAGAGCAATGTATGTGATGTTGTCCAATATTTATTTACAAGCAAAGAAAAACGGACCCTAGTATTTTTTAACTTTCTCGTGAATTGCGTTTGCTAGTATTTCCGCTGATGCCATAGTCGGTCCTCCAGGTGTGCCCAATGCGCCAGCTGTCCGACGGGCAGCGCTGCCGCGTGGTGTTCGCGTGGCTCGCGTGGCAGACCCCGCACCTGCTACTGCTGGACGAGCCCACCAACCACCTGGATATGGAGACCATCGATGCCCTGGCAGACGCCATCAACGACTTCGATGGCGGGATGGTGCTGGTCAGCCACGACTTTAGGCTTATCAATCAGGTGAGAAAAGATCTAGATTTCATTTGACTCCTATGGGTTGCTAATAGAGATGAAACGGATATCCGGTACCTATTCGCTATCCAGCGGTCTAAATACTATCCGGCCGAATACCGGATGACTAGCGCCTATCCGGCCGAATACCTGATTTTAAAATTTATATAATTTTTTATGATAAATTGCTTTATTTATCACTTAATTAATACAATCAGTAATCAAAATATAATTATACAACTTAGAAAATGAATTACCTAGTCAGTACTCATACTGCCCTTAGGCAAAATTATGATGTCGCGCAGTATTTTCTTCTCTTCTATGCTATCCGGTCAGTCGTTAGAGTTATTTATTTATTCGATGACCTCTGTAGCTGGCAGGCGAGCACGCTGGACTTGGTTTTCCAACTTAGGATAGGTTCGACTCCCGTTCGTGTCAATGTAGAAAAATTACTATAGTGTTTTTTGAGTCTGGGTGTTGTGTTACCGTCGTTGTTCCTGATTTCTATAACACACGTGCATTAAGCAAATACACTGATTATTGTCCCTGGTGTTGTTTGGCAATGGTTAACTGTCCTCCGACAAAGGCAATATTTGATTTCGATTTTCAGCGCTCTATAATTTGGTCATCTATCGTTTCCAGGTAGCCGAAGAAATCTGGATATGCGAGAACGAGAGAGTCACAAAGTGGGAGGGAGGCATCCTGAAGTATAAGGATCACCTCAAGTCGAAGATCCTAAAGGAGAACGCCGACATCGCGGCCAAGATACGCAAATAGTTAACGCACGTTACCTTAGCTGTAATGACTCGCGAGCGACCGTCACCGGGGCCGCACTCTAAACCTAAACATAACTATCAAAACAAAACAATAAATTATATTTCAAAATACAAAACAAGCTTTTCTTAAAAACAAAAATCACTGCAATGGGATGTTTTGATCGCTACTGTTGCCAACATAACTAAATTTGGTTCCGACGGGAAGCTAAACAAAGGGCCTACATAAATAGATAACTGGTTATGGTGACGGCGATAAGACACCATATTAAGTGTCGTTCACCTACCACTTAGTCACGTTTCTATGTGGGGTAAGCTTGCTAATAGATATGCCCCTCTAGCACGATCAACAAAACACGATATGATACGATATGATAAAGCGATTTATCGCATATTTACTTTAAAAATATGATAACATAGCCGCCATCTTGAACTTTATTGAAACAGTAAGGATGTCCGTGCCGGCGACGTCACGGTTATGCTCGCTTTTTTGATAAAAGTTCATATTTTGACAAAAAATATGCAATAAATCGCTATATCATATCGTGTTTTGTTCTACATGCTAGAGGGGATGGACTCTGCTTTAACTGATTGCTTTCTGAACTCTGTAACTTTTTAAACATAAACTCGATAACGTACAAAAAGGCTTCTCAAGTGTGGCTAGTAATCTGTGTAATCAGTGTACTGTTTAGCCTTTTTTATCAGCTGGCCTTGGGTACTTAGTATTTCCTCTGAATTCGAATACTTTAGCTTGAATTATCTAAGCGTTGTTTGTCTGTTTGTACCTACAAGTAGAGAACATTAATAATAAACTAATTGTAGGTTTAGTGCGGTCTGGGCGGGACGGTCGCGGAGACCCGTTTGTGATTGACAATTAGGATTGTGATTCCTCAAGCTGCCTATTTTGAAGTCTTAGGTATTACTTATAATATTAAGTCGCCGTTTGCAGGGCAGTCTATTCGAGACACTGTTCAACTGAGGGCTAATTCAAATGCAGGCGAGTACGACTCCAAAAATATGTATCCGCTTTTGATAAATGTTGCCTTTAATCTGAACGTTGTGAAAGTGACAAAAGTGATCGCACATTTTTAGAGTCCTATTTTTTGGGGTTTTATTTTTTGCAATCTAATTATCTATTTACACATCAAATGTCGAGAAGAAACTAACTAAATTTATTGTATTTCTCGTTAAACCTTTGTTTTCTTGCATTTTTGTTGATATCACGAAATAACATTAGTAATAGTTTTTTGATAAATACGTAGATAATGTATATACGCGTGCTATTGAGTATTGCAACTCGAGAACTTTTAGCAATATGTATTATTTTTGTCGTATTAACTATGAAGCCGCTTCTTCTTCGGATGGGTGCTATAGAATTTACCGTACACATCTATTTATTCTCTTCGAAACGTAACTAAATAATAGCAAAAATCGCACTACAATTAAACTACTAAGATAGTAATTAACTACTAGGAAAGCATGTACAGTCATGGCTTAATAATAAATAATGAATAACTAAGAATTGCTTTTGTCTGCGTTTGGATCTGCCCTGACCTTGAGGATGCAAAATTGTTGGCCAGGTTCAAATATGATATGACCATTTTAATCAATGACTTTATTATTTAGAATGCATTTGCTAGTCAAGGACTAAGGTTAAACCACTGTTTTATGTAAGTTAGTACAGTGTTTAAACCTTAGTCCCGGACTAGCAAATGCACTTTGAATAAGACATTAAGATTATTTATATTGTATGTTTTATAAGTCTATTTTACAAATATGAAACACGATGTATGGGTTACATCTGAATTAGGAAGTGCCTGAAATGTATTATGTCGAATGCAGGTGTGGATACCATGTTGGTTGAAACACCCGGTTTTTTCAAATAGCTGTGATTTTAACTTTGAATCTTCCTTTTGCGTGTGATGAATTTATGACTCCAAATCCTCATAACCGGGTGTTATACATATAAGGTGTTTCAAAATATCTGCCACTGCTGGAATGGGTGAAAGTATTCCCTAATACGATAGTGAAGAAATTTCGTACCACGGATTGGCAATTGATTATTTAAGAAGAGAAGGTTTATAAATAAATACTTGCTTCATTTTGCATAACACACTTTGCCATCCGCATTTAACAATGCACAAGAGGGAGAAGAGTACGAGCGGGCTAGTGTGGACGGTTTTTGACAAAATTAAGTTTGTAGCGGCCAAAGCCGCTAACTCGACCGCTATCGCTTATGAACTACGGCAAGCAGAGAGATCACGCCACCATCGTACGATGTGACGTCACAGCAGCCTCGCTATTGTTCTGCGGCGCAGCATCAACATGGCCGCCCACGGCGCAACGTTAGTGGAAAACGATCGGGCGCAAGCCCCGCCTTACAGCGGAAGCGACGCCCACGCAGCAATGGCGTCGCCTGCGCTCCCTACTCTGCGATGGTCAGGTCTGCGGGGCATCAATATTTCTGTAGGTAATCTATAACGGGTGTAAAAAAAGGCTTAACAAAGCCCTTATCCACGAATTCTATATTTAAAACCAAGTAGAATGCAAAAAAAAATAATTGCTGGGATTTGACTTTTATTTTTGGGTATCTAAAAAAATAACTTATTTCTAACCCGCAATGTATAGCGCGCACGCCACAGACTATGCCTGTGTGTGTAAGCGGATCATGTTTCTTTGTAAAAAAGTTTATTATTATTAAACAGAAGTCAATTTTGTAAAAATTCTTTGAAAAACTTAACTTTGACTGCCATTAACTCGGTAACCCGTCATTTCCCAGGTATAGTGTAAAAGAAAAAAATGATCGTAATAATACGTAGAATATGCAGTATTCGGCTTCGTTAAGCCTTTTTTTACACCCGATATACGCAATACTTTCATTCATTGAAGCCATGCCAGATATTTTTGAAAAACTTTATAGTATATCGTGCTTTTATAATAATGCAATTGCAATGTTTCCGAAAAAGATTGCCAGTAGACGCGACGTATTAGCAAATCCCTTATATTCTGGTGTATTGTATTACATAACGTTCAGTAAAATAAATGCTACCCTCCGTATTACTAAAGCCAGAATCCTTTAAACCAAGACTTAAAAAAAATTAATCGACGAGAAATGTTGTCACATTAATGTTTCTATAATGGTATATACACTGGCTGGGTAATTTAAGTCATGGTTTCAAGCTAAGTGTAAACTTTGTAATACGTGGGTATGTATAATAAATAACAGAACCAGCTGAAATAGGTAGCGTAACTATAATAGTTTTGGGTCGATATTATAAATAATATTGTTAATATGTTAACAACATCGCCTCTCCAATATTTATTAATCTATACGTAGCAATGTTTAGTTGTATTTTTAAAACATCTGTTAATTACAGGTTCACAGTCCACAAAAATATAACAAGACAAAAAACATTTGTTATAGACCATGTGGACACCACGCACACTTCTTTTGATCAGCCGATAGTGATCGGTGTTAGAATAACTCTAAATTACAAATAGTTTCAGTGTGCGCCTGCGCACTTGCTTGCGTATCATAGTAGTATATACTCTTTTCAGGTTATGAAGATCGCTGTGACACATGACAGTTCACACTTATAGTGATGCGCCCCAACGGAATCTAATCGAGAAAGTTTATGAAGAAACTTGAATCGATTTTTATTTCACTAACATTTTTCTAATATGAAGTAATACTGTAAAGTTCTGTTGCCTGAGTGCCGGAAACAGATTTTTGGCATATTGTTAAAAGCTTAACAAACTTAAAATACAAAACGATAACAAAAAGTTAGCGAAAAGCTCAACAAAAACAGTAACAAGGCAGAACCATAACTACTCGGAAGCACAACGAAAACACAAACCGCTTAAAAGCAGACAAATTCTTACTGACAACAAAGCATAGGCTTTGACGAGCAGACTGCACCGATTCATCGGCTATTTATCGATTTTGTATTGTCAATCCCTGGCGTTCAGTTTTACGCATCACGTATTTTAGGAGATTTTTGTACATCACCAGCCTTATCAGTCCACTGCTGGACACTGGCCTTTCCAAAAGGAGGATTTTGCCATAATCGCCACGCTTGGCAGGCGGATTGGCGATCGCAGTTTGGCCAATGGTGTAGAGGAGACGCTACTGCCCGTCTTTTTGTGTCGGTTCTACTGTAGTCGCCTCTTACGACACCCATAGGAAGAGAAGGGGTGGTGCAATTCTTTTAACGTGCCGACAGCACACGACACGTTTTTTGTACGCTTATTTTTAAAATTCGTAAGCAATAATAATGAATTGAATTTTTTACTTCTTTTCTAGGTGCAAAGTTTGCAATAATCTACAATTTAAATAAAAAATGTTTTTTATAAAATATTAAATTATTAATTTGTAAGTAAAAGCTTTTATTTAAGGAGCTGGATGAGAGTAGCCGTGGATCGTGCAGAGTGGCGTGCAATTGGAGAGGCCTATGTCCAGCAGTAGACTAGTGTGGGCTGATGATGAAGTAAAAGCTCAACAAAAACAGTAACAAGGCAGAACCAGAACTACTCGGAAGCACAACGAAAATACAAAACGCTTAAAAAAAGACAAACTCTTACTGACAACAAAGTATAGCCTTTGACGAGCCGACTGCACCGATTCATCGCCTATTTATCGATTTTGTGTCGATTTTGTATTGTCAATCCCTGGCGTTCGGTTTTACGCATCACGTATTATAGGAGATTTTTGTACGCTTATTTTTAAAATTCGTAAGCAATAATAATGAATTGAATTTTTCACTTCATTTCTAGGTGCAATGTTTGCAATAATCTACAATTTAAATAAAAAATATTTTTTATAAAATATTAATTTGTAAGTAGTATAGGTGGACTGGAATGTGTGAAGTGTAAGGCTCGGTCTATACGCTGCCAGAATCCGTAAGCATCCGCAAGAATCCGGTCAAAAAACGACCTTATTGCTTAAGCGATGGATTGAATCCGCGTTAACCCGGTCCGGTTGCCGGCTGGGTATAAACCGATTCCAGAGCGATCATCTTATCTTGAAAAGAGTATAAAATATCAATACACTATTGGCAGATTAAAAGTCTTCAGGGTGCGGGAACTTATGGTACAGATACCAAGTGCTGTGAACCGGTTATTTACTATTAAATACAAAAACATGAGACACCAATGCAGACTCCATTTTTACGTTATAAGCTGCCGTTATTGTCAATATGTAACGTTATACACTATACACAAATAAAGTAATTTTAACATTTAAATGACTTGTTTTATACGTACATTTACATTACACAAGCAGATAAGTAGTAGTTACTTTACTAGAAAGAGACCAGTCAAGATAACATGCGCACATATTTTATTTCTTCGTAGTCGAAAATATCCAAAAATACGCGCGACTCTGAATAAGTTGTACAAACCAATATTGTTAAATTATAGAGGTGAACTTCAGGATGGCACATGTAGTTTCTGTATCTTGATGAAATATATTATCAACAATAGTACCTAAACTCTACTAAACAGTACCTACACAGAAATAATCAGTACCTAAACCCTTTTAATGTAAAATAAAAAATCTCATATAGCTGCCATTCTGATGTCAGGATGGCCGGTGTATTGTCGTAACATGCTTACAGCTACAACTATCACTCTGGAACCTATGCCAATTCACTGTACCTAAATAGTACCTTCTCAACCATACAATACATAAAGAAATATCATTGCCTTTAATGGCAATTTAAATTTTGCTCCTTAGTCGTTAACACCTACAAAAAGTTGATGAGCAAAACTTAGTTTTGTATGTTTAAATTATTTGCTCATTTACTTTTTGCAGGCGTTAACGACTGCGGAGCAAAATTTGAATTGCCCACTAAACGCAATAATATTTCATTATGTACTGTATGGTTTACTGGGTACTAATTTAGGTACATTTAATTGACATAGGTTCCAGGGTGATACTTGTAGCCATAAACATGATATGAAAATACACCGGCCATCCTGACGTCAGAATGGCAGCTTTATGAGATTTTTTATTTTACATTAAAAGGGTTTGGGTACTGATTATTTCTGTGTAGGTACTGTTTAGTAGAGTTTAGGTACTAATGTTGATAGTATATTTCATCAAGATACAGAAACTACATGTGCCATTCTAACGTTCACTATTTCTATAATATTGGTTAACCCTCTGACTGCCGCGCAAAAATCTTGCGTCCGTGCCCCCAGCGCCGCGCTTATTTTTACCTACTATTTCGACTTCGCTCTGTACCAGGATAATAACTGGACAAATAAAATACTATTAGGCGGACGGCGGGGCGGGCCGGGCCATTTAATTTGACTGCGAAGGATAGCGCAAAGGGAATCCTATCTACCAACGCACACGGAGGGCAAAAAGACCGCGCCGCAGGTGCCCGGCGGACACTGGCGGCGCGGCGGTGTGCTTTGTGTTCGCGGCGAGGGCAGCCGCGGACATCGGCGGGCAGACGCGGTCTTTATTGCTTCGCGGTCAGACCGGCCCGGGCCGCCCCGCCGTCTGTAAAGCTCCTAATTTTACCGAATGCCACGTCAAAATGTTTTTAGTGCGCATGTCAATCTGAAAAGATGCCTAACATTCTTATTTCTATGTTATTACTTTTATAATACTTGAACCTCTTTTATTACGTAGTTTTCTTTAATAATCAATGTCTTTACATAAAAAGCATATTGTATATACAGAGTGTCTCATTTTAATGGGTACGGACCTTGTCCGTTACCAGGGTTTCCCCGTAGTATAGCTGAAGATAGGAAATATACCTAAACCAAGATTTTAATTCGAACTCAATAAAACGGGAATTAACGCGATCATAATTAAGGGGGAAAATGTTACCTTTTTTGCCTAACGTTTCGACCGGGCTACACCGACCGTGGTCAAAGACTGACTAGCTGGAACAGCGATGTCTTCACTCCGTATGAGAGGCAGATTCTTCACCCACCCTCATAATATTATTTTTTACGCCAAGTACCGTCGTACATTACACTCACTGTGTCCCTATTCTGTAAACTAACTGCCGCGTCCGTATTCAGGTGAGCACTCAATCGCGAAACAAAACGAGATTCTGTATTTTTAATCTCTGTAATTGTACTTTAATTCAATTATTAAATTAATCCACATTAATTTAATTTTCTGCAACCTTTACCAGGTCGTCTATCCACCTTGTGGGTGGACGTCCCACGCTGCGCTTGCCGATACGTGGCCTCCATTCCAGAACCTTTCTGCCCCATCAGCCGTCAGTTCTACGTGCTATGTGCCCCGCCCCTGCCACTAGTGCTACTTTAGCCGGCTAATCCGTCGGGCTATGTCAGCAACTTTTGTTCGTTCACGGAGCTCCTCATTTCCGATTCGATCTCGCAAAGTAACACCACCTAGCATAGCCCTTTCAATGGCGCTCTGTGCGACGTTGAGCTTGCTTATAAGGTCCATACTGAGAGACCACGTTTTTGTTCCGTATGTCATCACTGCAACGGTAACACGCACTGGTTGTAGACTTTCGACTTTAGGCACTGCGGTATTTTGGACGAGAAGATGTTTTGTAGTTTCCCGAACGCTGCCCAGCCGATTTGATTTCTGCGATTGACCTCCTTCTCAAAATTGGACCTACCCAACCGGCCAATCTGAAAGTCACTGGGGGAGGCCTATGTTCAGCAGTAGACGACCTGTGGCTGAAACGATGATGATGATAATGAATGGAATTTTTAAATGATATTAACCTGGAAACGATATAAATATCAACATCGTATATTTTATAATGTCAGTTTATCACATCTCAAAACATAGTCTAATTTATTTTTATGAAAACAACAGCCTTTTTACCCTACTGCAAAAAAAAAGGTTATTCACTAAAGTACCTATACGATGTTTTTAACAATATACCTAATGTAAACATATTTTTTTGGGTTTTTACCCGACTGCCAAACGAGGGTTATGTGTTTCGAGCATAAGTATGTATGTCTATTTCTTTGGCACGCCCAACATTCTTAACCGTTTAACGGATTTTAAAGTATAATATATCAATAGATTCGTCTCAATTGTGGGAGTGACAATGCGTATGTTATTTCCCGAAATTCCCGCGCGAACAGAACCTACGCGGGAAAAACGCAACTGCAATACTGATAAACCGATTTTGAAACTTTCTTTTATTAACTAAGGGTCACATATTTTCAGTGCTAATAGTATGTATTCAATACTTTATTTTCCAAAATTCCTACGGGAACAGGCAAAAAAATACACTGAAAAATAGGAAGGAAAAACCGTTTAATGGATTTCAACATAATATGATATGTCATTAGATTCGTCTCAGTTGTGGGAGTGACATAGGCTATGTTAATACCCGGAATTCCTATTGGTTCATGAAAAACCGATTTCATATACTATACTTACTCGAGTTAAACCCTTTTTTTTAATGACGAGTTACAAATAAGGCTTTATAGTTCATTGAAAAGTAGGAATAGAACACTACAAACTAAAAAGTCCATCCATCCATCCATCAGCCGAAAGACGTCCACTGCTGGACATAGGCCTCCCCCAAGGATTTCCACAAAGATCTAAAAAGTCCATTAACAGAATAATGATGATTGACTTGGTATGCACTGCGTTAGTACCTAATTAAGTAATTTAAATCCGTGTAGAAAAAGTCGAATCAAGTAACATGTATTTGAAGCCTCAGACTGCAAATTGATTCTTTAAATCTTGTTACTCTCATTTTTACGCATGCGGCGCGGGTAGCGTGGAATCTGTTATTATTTTACTATCCCCTCAAACTATGTGTTGCGAATAACCATCAAAGTGTAAACAGTGCTAACGACGTTACCGGCTGTTCATTTGTTGCACCTTGTATTTAACTTAACTTTGCTATAAGAATTAATGTGTGTACCAAATAGCTATGTAACAGATAGTTATGTGGAGGATAAAAGTTCTTGAATTTAATGTGTCAGAGCGCTATTTAACGGTCGTAAAACGCAAAAATAGTGTTTATCCTTCAGATAGTAAAAAATAGCTTATTCAGAACTTATCCTTACATTGTGTTTAGAGTGTTAATTAAAATATATGGACCTCCAAACCGTACTAGAGCCGTAACACCTATTAAGGAAGGCCATTCCCCGCTTTCTGTGCTCTCTGGTTTTTCACGGCGAGCGGTCCAGAATGCTTTGAATCGATTTCAAGTGTCAGTAAAAGAGCAGGGGGCCTAGCGCGAAAGTGTATCTTTCGTTCGGTCGTATAAACCAAACAAATTAAAATGGCCAGTCTCATGTGTCAAACCTTTGATAAAATATGACCAACTCAATCTAGCCGTGTAAAAAACCCGACTTTTCAATTGTTCATAAATTGTCAAACCTTTGATACGGGGGAGTGGATGTTTTAAATTTGATCGGTTAATAGGACCGACCGAACGATACACTTTCGCGCTAGGCCCCCAGGATCAGGCAGGATTCGAGCAACCACGTCACAAGAAGACCGCTACCTACGCCTTACCACATGAGTAAAGAAACGTTTCTTTACTCATGTGGCCTTACTGCGCGCCGAGATCGATTCGTTACCGACTGCATGCTGTTTAAAACCGCTTGGAGGCCATTCATTTATTACGTAAGACGATTTTTGCCAGTTTTTGGCAATATTAAAACATCAAAATATTAACTTTATTTGCAAATATTACAACGTTTACATATCAATGCACGTGACTGTACCTATACAATGTGATATGGGCGGTATTTCTAACCCGTTAAGGCTAAGTTCGTTATCTAATTTTATCGACAAAAATAGTAATTTGGGGGGGGGGTCAAACCCTATGAATAGCGGCCATTTTGGGTTTTTAACATTTGAGGCAATAACAAAGGTTTTATGTGTCGTAGAAACATGAAAGAAATACCACATGATAGCTAAAAGAACAGAGTAACTGACCATTGACTTCATTTCTGGTGTGTAGGGTTTCCTTGGCTAGAAAAAAAAACATTAAATTATTTTCGAAAAAACAAAATTTTTGCATCTTTATTTTGACCCTATATTACTTTTTTGTCAATAAAATTAGATACCGAACCTAGCCTTAACGGGTTAGAAGTATTACCGCCCATATCACATTGTATAATACTTGTAAGCGCCTAATAATTATAGTGTCGAGATAATTTTATTAGGCGCTTCTTTCTACATATACACCGTGACTTTTTAATTACCCGAGAAAACTAAAATTTGCGTTGATAAAAAAATTGTATATCAGTAAGTAACACACAAATATTATAGCGTTCATACAAAAATATCGTTTTATAGGACTTCAAATAAATCCTGTTAATGCACCAAAAACATGGAAACCATTTTCGTAGTATTTGTTGAATGAGAGAGAGAGAGACGCATGCATTTATTCTGACTTGCGCGGCACTCGCGCAGTCTCCCGCGCGTGCGCGTCTGCTACGTCTGTAGTGCTAACGATTGTCAAGATCGCCAAGCATCGCGGGTTCGCATCGCATCCTGCACTAGCATTTAATAAACGTGATATCTGTTGATTTGTATGTCGTGGCCATTACGAAGTAATAAAAATAGCACTTTTCACGAGTTTTTCTTATCTGCTTAATAAATTGTTTATTTTAATTACTTAGTTAAGGTGTATTTTAAAATATGAAATCCACTAGGTATTTACAAGATACAAATACCTAAAAACCTTAAAACAAATATCAACGTACCTTACACGTATTGCAGTATTTTTTCAAAATGTCCTCCTCTCTCCGAGATACAAACACGTGCTCTTTTCCGCAAGTTATTCTTCAAAGAAATAAGCACGTTTCTTTGAGCTTGAACCTCTTGAAAAGCCGTAATGATTCGGTTTCGCAAATCACCAACACTAGTAGGTTCACTCACAAACACTCGGGGCTTGATCTCGCTCCACAAATAAAAGTCCACAGGCGTAAGGTCCGGGGACTGCGGAGGCCACCGCGCTCCGAACTCGCCAGTACTGATAGGCCATCACGGTATTCGTCACTTCACTTTAAAGTAAACACAGGTGCGGAGGTCGCGTGCGCCGGTGACCTTGCGTGACACAACCTTGACCGTTTAAGATTCGCGACGGACTGAGCTGAGGTCAATGATGGCGCGGGCGGGCGGGGGATGCGCGTGAGACTCCGCCCGCCCGTTCATTGATGAAGGGAGAGCTGGCCAGCTTCGAGCTTAGACGCGAGTTTGCCGAGTGAGATAGAAACGTCTTTTGTCGGCGGGTTGTGTAATTTGTTTTCATTCATAGTTATTCCTTCCGTACGCCAATAATACGCGACCAAATTAGGTGGATTTTGGTTCCGTTAATGTTGGAATGATAATGATTACTATTTGAATTAGCAGGACTTTTATGGTGATAAATTTTTACGGAATGTTAGGGACCTTCTAAATAAATTTCTCATAAAAATAAATGTTTTTTTTTTATTCGCCAAATTCGATGTATATCGATATCTGAGTATGTTAGTTAATTTTCTCGGGTAACTAAACATTCACGGTGTATTATGTCAATAAACGTCATATATTTTATACCTACTGAAGTACGACCCTATTATAACGTTATTTTGAAATAAAGCAAATAGTTAGCATATAATTATACAACAAAATTTAGGAAATTTGGCATCCTTCATGCTGAACTCAGAGGTCACCAGAAACAGAAATATTTTATGGACCAGCCATTCTGATATGAGAATGGCTGGTCCATAAAATATTTCTGTTTCTCTTTATGTATTATGCGAGCCGTGAGACGCAGGCGACCAGCTATTCCAACGGTAACGAAATGTTTGAATAGCACTATACAAAGTATACTTGAGTGATTAATCCAATTACGTTGTCAATTTAAAAAAAAAATCTTCACTGTATGTAGTAGACTATTAGATTATTTTCAGCGGTATAACCAAATTGTTATAATTAAGCTTGATCTGTTTATGATCAATACAAGATTATGGATTCGAAATATTTGTTTCTTTTGTGTCGGTAGCAAAAAACTTAAACTCACGTAATTTTTTGCTTAAAAACTATTTATTGTACACATATATACACAATTTAAAGAAAAACTAGACACAAAAAAAATAACTTACGGGAATATTCGCGCATAATATTTTTAGAACACAGAAAAATTTGCTAATTCCTATATTTTTACGTGACTAGAGTTAGAATTCAGATATTTTATTATTACTTAGGTACTTAAAATATTAATTTTATCATTACTTTACGTTTATTCATATTCTTTGCTATTTATTTATTTTTAAGTGTTGCAACTATACATCACACATGGCGTACAAAACAAGTTGTTTATTACTTACATGTAAAGTATATAACGCGAATACATAAGCTCCATTCCCGTATTTTAACAATAGCCGCAATCCAGTGTCGATCCGGTCCCAGTAACATTAAGATCAGAAACGTTATTCTTGCAAACAAAAAGTGTAAAAAAAAAAACAATAACGGTTCGTAATGCATCTGCAAAGAAAATATAATTTATTATTATATCAATATTATGAAATATTTTTTGTCCATTTCTCATTCGCATTACAATAATTTTGTTTTTATGCAAAAGTAAAAGATTACAAGAATACCGTTTTAGTTAATAATGTTACTGGGACCGGATCGACACTGGATTGCGGCTATTGTTAAAATACGGGAATTGGGCTTGCGTATTCGCGTTATACAGGGTGTAAAAAAAGGCTTAACGAAGCCTTAAACCACGAATTCTATACATAAAACCAAGTAGAATGCAAAAAAAATAATTGCTGGGAAATGACTTTTATTTTTGGGTATAAAAAAAAAATACTTATTTCTAACCCGCAATGTATAGCGCGCACGCCACAGACTATGCCCGTGTATGTAAGCGGATCATGTTTCTTTGTAAAAAAGTTAAGTATTATCAAACAGGAGTCAATTTTGTAAAAAATCTTTGAAAAAAAATTGTAACTTTGACTGTCAATAACTCGGTAACCCGCCATTTCCCAGGTATAGTGTAAAAGAAAACAATGATTGTAATAAAACGTAGAATATGTGGTGTTCGGCTTCGTTAAGCCTTTTTTTACACCCGATATACTTTGCATGTAATTAACAAGTTGTTTTGTAAGCCATGTGTGATGTATAGTTGCAACACCTAAAAATAAATAAATAGCAAAGAATGATAATATGAAGTGGGCTTAAGATGTTACACATTAAATTTTAGATTTACCACCGAGTTATGATTTTTTCATTTGGTCGCAAATACATTTAAATGTTAAGTAATAAGTATTGTCGTTCGTTTATTATAAGCTGCGTCACTGCGCGTCGAGCAGCGCGTTTTTCGTTTGGCAGCGCACTTACTAACGTCCTCATATACAGGGTGTACAAGAGAATAGGACACTCCTTAAGACCACGTGATCAGCTGCTCATATACAACAACTTTTTCTATGGGAGCAACATTGAAATCGATAAATTTTTTTTCAGCTTCTGCATACAAACTTACTCGCATACCTCAATGATAATGTATAGAGCGTCTGAAAATTAAATCACAATTTCGATGTTGCGCCCATAGGAAAAGTTGTTGTATATAACCAGCGGATTACGTGGTTTTAAGGATTGTCCCATTCCTTTGTACACCCTGTATAAATAACTTCCTTCTAAAGGGTTGATACTTCTCAATACAGCATTTTTTTCAAAGGGATCATCATATTGCCCCATGTCAAAAAATTGTAAGAAAATTCTTAAATTCTTGATCGCGTAGCAAAGAAATATTATTTTACCTAGTAAAGTTACACAATATTCAAATAGTTAAATTTAAAAAGACCTGCCTTCAACTGAAGGCCTTAACACGCTTGAATGACCTTGACGCGTCGCGTCCATATAATTTCGCGCGTGCAAATGACCTCTAAAAATCGGAAAAACATGTTTTTTATGAAATTAAAGCCTTTAACGAGAATTAAAATAAAACTCTCAATTCAAAACATGTATATTTCCAAAATCTTATTTTAAGTTAAAACAGTAATGAAATAGCTTGTGCTGTTTAAGAGAACATTTGCAATTTATGAAAAAATAGGCACTTTTTTGTGCATGTTTTAATCCAAGGGACTTAACGGAAAATAAAAATTATTCAATTCAAGATGTTTATTGAATCCTCTTCTAGCATATCGTATTTTAAATTTTTAGATTCAAGTAGCATGTATTCTGACAATTTGATTTTCATATTCGAGATTTTAGACACTTGGGTGTTGTTAAGTCCTGAAGTGTAAAAATAAAACATTAATAAAAAGTGCCATACAACCAATGCATTTACAGATTTACATATAATATTTGTTATGGTAATTTACTCAGTCTTTAGACAAACTCCTCGTCTGCATAAACAAATCCTACTGGATGTTATCTCAACCCGGTGTAAAATTGACGGTGTGACCGGGAACCGTTCGGCCAGACGAAACTTAGATTTTTTGGTAGTGACCAAAAAATCTTAATAATAAAACACAATATATTGCGAGAAATCTTAACCAAGGTGCACCCTAAATCCGTTTGTCCACTGCAACCGTCGCCGTCACTGCACCGAAAACTAGATTACGGCGCCAAAATAACGGTACATACATTTACTATAGCCACCGAAAGACCGTCACCCGAGCGCCGTCATCCCGGCCGCCGAGATTGCGAGTAGATCATGAACACTATTACCGTCCACCGCGCCGTTCGTCCGACTATCACGCTCAACAAAGCTAAGACTACTGAGCCACCGATTCGGCGCTGTGGACAGTTTATTTGATACTAAAGATGTTGTCATCCGGTCCGAATAATCACAGTACACTTGTTGTTTCTCATTGACGTCCCGTTTGCGGCTGCAGTACACGAACGGCATAACGCCGCCTTTATACTGGTAAATCGAATAAGTGGCTTATTTATTGTGACACGTCGTTGTTTACGACAGTTGGGCCGCGTGAAGACGATGGACATTTTGTTTGCTGGACAAGAAGACTGCCTTCTGAGAACACTCATTAGAGAAAGGCAATCGATGCACATTGCAGTCATTCGGGGTGTGCGTGTTCTATTGAATCAGAGCCTCGGTGTCATACAAACAAACTATTATGTATGATATATCAGATATGATACGTTCTATCAGTAGCGGTCATTGGTTTTATTTCGAGGTAGGCAGTAGTTATTAATGTGTTTTATTGGTGAATCTCAGTGGTTTTCATCAATAACACACATTTGTAAGTACCTACTGCCTACCTCATTTTACTTTAGATACGCACTGCCTTATTTTTTCTATATGCACCTCACGCTCCTGCGTTCTATGTAAGTGTATAGTCACCGCCGCGTCAGTCGAGCGCAGGCAGCAGACAAATCTGTCATGTCGAGTCAAGGACAGCCTTGACCGTAAGACATTATGTCCATAGTTTCACGTTTGCAACGCGTTCACACGTTTTATCGCCGTAAACAACCTTGTCATGTCGCGTCGACTCCTGAAGGCCTAGGTACTCAGAAAGTGTTTCGTTCGTTCGGACGTATTAACCCAATTAATTAAAATTACCATCTAATTGTATCAAGCCTTCGACAATTTATGAACAGTTAAAAGCTTTAGTGTTTTTTACTATAGTTTCGAGTTGTTCATTTGTTGTCAACGGTTTAAAACAAGTAAATAGTTTAAAACTCAATGAAATGTTACCTCTTTTGCCTGACGTTTCGATCGGGTTACACTGACCGTGGTCACAGGCTGACTGGAAGAGCGATGTCTTCACTCCGTATGAGAGGCAGATTCTTCATCTACCCTCATAATATTATTTTCACGCCAAGTACCGTCACACACTACACTCACTGTGTCCCTATTCTGCACACTAACCGCCGCGTCCGTATTCAGGTGAGAACTCGATCGCGAAACAAAACGAGATTGTCTATTTTTAATCACTGGATTCCAAGTCGCGGATAATTTGAAACCGTATTCCCAATTGAAATTTTTATACTTTTTGATTTCAATTGCTTCACGCACAACTCTTGAATAAAAGTGGCAATCCGTGGAAAGAACTTGCGTTTCATGAAATTCAATCCAGTGATTAGTGCATTGAGTTTTAAATTATGCAACGCGAAAGTTTAAAAGTAATTAAGTGAATAGTTATTTTAATTGATTAGGTTAACACGTCCGAGCGAATGTGTCGCGAATGTCGTGATCGTAGTTTGTACGTGACTTGTCAGTAAAGGCGACGTCATCTCTTTCTCGGTTGACAGTGGCGGCAAAAACGCTCTAATAATAGTATTTATTCCCTAAAACAAAACACAGTATAGTAAATGACAAAATAACCTAACCTGATAATACAGTTCAAAAACACCACCCATAAAATCAACTAGTAGGATTCGGTGCATTCAATTGGTGCCTAGAAAAATAGATCATTCCATGATTACACTCGACGTGATAACCGGATATACTTCATCCGGTTATCACGTCGAGTGTAATCGACGAGCTCGAGCAAAGGATGGAGGAGGCGGGCCGGCGCCGGGCGGAGTCGGGCCCGGGCTCGGGCTCGGAGGCGGTGGCGGCGCTGCAGCGCACCGTCGCGGAGCTGCGGCTGGAGCTGGGCGAGCGCGAGCAGGAGGCGCTGCTCGCGGACCTCGACATCGGGCAGCTCCCCGAGGAGAAGGGCGAGAGCGCGGTGCACAGCGTCATGGTGCTCGCGAGCCGCCTCGGGGTGCCCCTCGAGGAGCGGGACGTGGTGTTCGCGGAGCGGCTGGGCGCGCCGCCGGGCGAGGGCGCGGGTGCGTGGTGGTGCGGCTGGCGCGCCGACACCTGCGCGACGAGCCGCCGCCACCTGACGGCCGAGGGCGGCGCGCTAGTCTACGTCAACGAGCGGCTGACGCGCGCGAACCGCCTGCTCTTCCAGCGGGTGCGCGAGGAATGTCGCCGGCTGCAGTGGAGGTACTCGTGGACGAGGCGCGGACGCATATTCGCTCGCAGGACTGATGGTGCGCAGGTTTATCAGTTTCGCACGACAGAAGATCTGGAAAGGGTCTTCGCCTCTCCCACAATCTGACTTCCATGGATCTGTAAAAACAGTGCCGCGATCAGTCATAAAAAGCTATATAAAATACCGTGTATATTGTTTGTCCATGTAGAATTAATATCGGTTTCAAATTCAATGTTATTGTGCGCCTACTTGTGTTACCTGTTTTCAAGAAAAGGGCAACATCATATTTTAGTAAATTCATTTATATATAATCAAAACAATGTTTACTTTACACTGCCAGAATTACCATCACTATTCAGTACCACAGATTCCAATTACAGTCATATTATTATAATTATATATCGTTTGACATACAGCTTCATTGGAATAATTATCTAACAACATTTACATATAAGAAATTGCCTTAATCCAATCATCACCGACATCCCACAATATTTATATATTTTTATTATTATCCTCCTCCTCTATACTGGAGGGTGTGTTCCCTGAGGACTGGAAGATAGCAGTTGTAAAGCCGCTGCCAAAATCTAGTGAGCCTGTGACAGTGCAAGATCTACGCCCAATAAGCCTTCTCCCGTGCCTCTCTAAGGTATTGGAAAGAATAATTTGTGACCAACTGACGGAATACTTGGAGAAGCATCATATGCTTCCTTACTTTCAGTCTGGCTTCCGCAGGGGCTGTGGGACAGCAACTGCTCTGGCAGATGTAATTGATGGTCTGTTGACTGCCCAGGACCAGGGAAAGGTTGCTCTTCTGCTCCTACTTGACTTTTCTCGTGCTTTCGACTCGATAAGCGTACCTTTGTTGCTGTCCAAGCTTAGTTATTATGGCCTTGACGCTCGAGCTGTGAGATGGTTCCACAGTTACCTCACTCACAGGACACAACTTGTGGAGCTGCAACAAGCAAATGGTTCTAAGCTGCGGTCTAGCCGGAGGGAGGTGAACCGGGGAGTCCCCCAGGGATCGATACTGGGCCCTATCCTTTACATCTTGTACAGTGCTGACATCACATCATGCATTACACACTGTTCTCACCACCTTTATGCGGATGACCTGCAGCTATATCTTCCCTTTGATCCCGCTGACCATGCCAGCGCTATTATAAGGGTAAACAGTGACCTGCAAAGGATATCTGACTGGTGTATGTCAAATTGTCTAACCCTCAATGCAAAAAAATCGAAACTAATGGTTTTTGGAAATCCTAAAACTATTGGAAAGATTAATGATGTTTCAATAGCTATCTCTGTGAATGGGGACCAAATTGAAAGGGTGAATAAGGCACGGAACCTGGGACTGGTTTTTGACAGCGGGCTAAGGTTCGAGGCCCACATAGCGGAATGTGCAAGAAGTTGCTTTTACAGACTGAGGCTGCTTTACAGAATCAGTCAATATCTAAGTGAAGAGCTCCGCATTAGCCTCTGTGAGTCACTTATATTGTCAAAATTCAATTACTGCGATACTGTGTATGGTCCATGTCTGCTGGCTCGATCAGCCCAACTTATCCAGAGAGTACAGAATGCCTGTGCTAGGTATTGCTTTACAATTCCACCGCGGTCCCATGTCTCTCCTTTTCTTAGTGATAGGGGCTTGCTTAAGATGGAAGCACGCAGACGGCTGCATCTGGCCACCATGTTATTCGGAGTCATTGGAACGCGAAAACCAGGGTACCTACTTGATAAGCTGCTGTGGGCCCGGGATCGCGATGGTCAAGGTAAACGGGCATGTACTCGCGGGTTTCTAACACCAAGCCATCGCACAGTCGCCTTTCGGGGCTCTTTTCGATTTGCCGCCTCGAAGTGCTGGAATGACTTGCCACCGCCGATGCGCGCTCTGAAAACGAAAATCACGCTCAGGAAAAAACTTAAAAATAACCTGCTGATTCGCCAGCGAGCAGAAGAAAGTTACATTTTAACTCACAAGCAGAGTATGCGCGTCGCGTGGGCGGGTATAGGCGTCACTTCCCGGCACTTTGGGGGCGGCAGCTGAGGGCGTTACTAGGTTTCTCGCAGCCGGTTCATCGATGTAGTGACCAAAACATATTCTGCAATTGAAATAATGGGACATTCAATGAAATTTATTGATGTTAATGCACACTTTACACTATTGAATCAGCGTAGTAGGTACTCACTTGAAGACGGGCGGCGTCGCACATTCATTGCTTGCTTGCACTTTGAGATTTATGCGTCGTCACTTCACACATTAAGATGTTGCTTTTTCAAAATATAAACCATGCCACATGAGTCATAACATGTGCATATTACGTGGCATCACACCATTTTACGCAAATTACCTGTGTTGCGAAAATGGCGGACAGAGTGAGCAGTAGTATTCAATAATCACTTAGTAGTAAGTTCTTTGGCCGTGCAACCAGAGACAATGCAAACACTCCGGCCGACGCTTATAAAGGCATGCGCACACGCACACGATCGGTGCTGAGCTATCGGCTGAGCTGGTTGTCATTGTCTCTGGTCTAATGTTTTTTTCTTTTTTGTGTTACTTCGTGTGTATATTCTTTTCTTTGTTATTGTTTGTTAGGATTTTGTTGATTATTTATTTTATTATTATTATTATTATTTTTTATTTAATTATTTTTGATTGTTTGAGGCCCTCGCAGAATATCAGTGTCGTGGCAGCCTTAAGTTGCCACGGCGAATACTGAGCGAGGGTCCTTTTTGGCACGTTTATTTATTTTTATTTATAATATTATTATTAGTTCTGTGTCAATCTATGTTATTTTCATTTTCATGTTTGTGTCAATTTTGAGTGCCAAATAAATAATATTCTATTCTATTCTATTCTATTCTAATCATGGAATTATTTTTGTCAATAAAATTAGATACCGAACATAGCCTTTACGGGTTAGAAGTACCACCCATATCACATTATATATACCGGGTGTAAAAAAAGGCTTTACGAAGCCGAATACCACATATTCTACGTATTATTACGATCATTTCTTTTTAACACTATTCCTGGGAAATGAAGGGTTACCGAGTTATTGATAGTCAAAGTTACAATTTTTGTTCAAAGATTTTTACAAAATTGACCAGTTTGATAATATTAAACTTTTTTACAAAGAAACATGATAAAAATTTTCAGTCCTTCTTTCATAAAAGGCCTTTAAAGGGCACAGCCGGCAATGAATCGTGCGCAGTGCTCTCGCGACACCCGCTCGCCCGCCGACCGCTTACACACACAGGCATAGTCTGTGGCGTGCGCGCTATACATTGCGGGTTAGAAATAAGTTACTTTTTTGATACCTAAAAATAAAAGTGATTTCCCAGCATTTTTTTTTTGCATTCTACTTGGTTTTATGTATAGAATTCGTGGTTTAAGGCTTCGTTAAGCCTTTTTTACACCCTGTATATAGTCCGTACTCCGTACTTGTGGAACATGCCAGAAGATAGTCCATTTAGGGAGTTGAAACAAACGCAATCGGACCCATTTAGGGAGTTGAAACAAACGCAATCGGACCGTTTCTGCTATAAGTATAGTCCAACGTAATTAGCTTATCCTTTTCGCCCGTACCACACCTCCGCTGCGAAATCATAACAGCGGAACCGCAATGATTTCGCCATGTCCTGTCAGCAAGTATGAAAAGCGGAACACTAGCGAAATTGCCTGTTCTAGCGCATTGGGTTGACTTGCTTGTTGACAAAAAACTGCAAATGTCAACTTATCAGCTGTCAGTCAGGCTGCTGTCCTGTAATGTTAGTGATCATTAAGCACCCCGAAATGCTGTCTCTTACCCCTCGCGGTTTAGCCGATCTGCTCCGATGCCTGTCACACTTCCGCCATTTTGTTGTGGCGCCGCATAGTTTCCGCATGGGTTTGTCAATGTTGGTAATATTTTTTAAGAAGCTGAAGTGCGTTTTTAATTAAAATGGACATTAAATTCACTGAAAAATTACACCAACACTTAGGCTATCGCGAGAAGCTCGTGAGCGGCAATACTTACTTACAATCTAGCAGTTTCCATTTTATCAAACCATTTTTTGACGTAGAAAGTCTCAAAATATTTCTTAGGACTTTTTTCATAAACTGTAAACTTTACAAAGATATTTACTTGAAAGATACCACTTTCCTTGGTTATATTATCTTTGGGACACTAAATGCAAAATCGTTTTCTACATTAATTACGTAGCATGCTTTATAGAGAATAATTTTTATACAGCGCAACAACGAAATCCGTAGTCATTGAAGTAACTAAAAGCTTGTCACTTTTGTCAACTAAGGGCCGATTTTTCAATAGCCAGATATCTTCTAACTGATGATTAAGTTTGACATGTTGATTGTTTTCGTATAGAATATGTGTCAAAACGTCAATTTTATTCGTTGGATAAAAGTTAACTAGAGTTTAAAAATTCGGCCCTAAATCTCACTATGCCAATAGAGTTAACTCCTTGAATTTCGTAAACGCGATGTATTCTATTTATTTGAATTTACAGTCAACAGCACGTCGACCTACCCCAAAAGTCAAAATTCTCCAATACATTTTCAACTTTAAGCCTTAAGTATAGAGTTCATTTTCAAATGAGAAAATTTGACATTTTGTGGTAGGTCGACGTGCTGTTGTCCGTACCATGCTTTGAGATCGTAGATAAAAACAAAAAGGTTTTATTATTGCTTCTATAGTAAAAGTTCTTATTTCCCAGAGTTACACTATCGTAAAATTTGTGTACTCCATAAATGATCATGTACAATGGTTCACTTGCCCGACCGACCTTTACGATGCTATTAATCTTAAATAAATAACATCAGAAATTTGTTTGACTTCTATTTAATCCAAGTAAAATGCGTTTATAAAAAGCCATTAAGGACCGTAAGATTGTGGCGATGGTACACACTTGAAATTGTTCAATGAAATTGGGATGTTGACACCAGTCAGATAATCCTAGAAACTACATCTTTATTATTTTCAAAGATAGATTTTTAATCGCTTTAAAATCGATAAATATTTAGTCGTTTGATTTCCTTTTTGGGCTAAATTAAGGTGACGTCACATATACGTATTCCCATTCAAAATCATTTTGACAGGTCATAAAAGTAGGTCAATTGATAGATGGTGTCATCATCGCTGACGTAGGGCTACCTAGTCGGAATTGTAGCCGGTCTCCTGCATCAGCGGCTGTAGATCCTCGCGCCGTTTCTCACCGCGGTTGGAAATCCGCGTCACACCTTCTAAAACTCCGATTTCTGATAATCTGAAAAGGTTGAAATATAAATTATATGAATTCTTCCCACAATCTATCCCCAGCCCCAATACGATAAACATACTTAAATACGTTTATAAACATCCATGACTTAGGTACGAATGCTCGTACTTATCACACGCACCGCCGGACTTTGTAGTCCAGCGCGCGAACTACTACACGAGACAGTCGTCAAGATAAATAGAATATTGCACACAAAAAAAAGGTTATTACAAGAGAAACGATTTTAATATTTAAATTTTACGCAAACACGTACGTCTTTGTGAAATGTTTATTACCTTCAGTTACTATCTTGATCGACTGACAGCGCTAATCATCTATCACATTTTATTGGTACAGAAATAAGAGGATTAAGTTTATTTATCACCAAATATTTTTAAGATCCCTTGATGATAAGATGAGGGCACTAAAAGCAGATTTTGTTATTTTTTTATGTCTTAACGTCTGCTGTTCTATATGCACGTAGTCAATGGCACTCAACGTCAAAGTCATTTATTCAGTATACAGTATGTGGTCTAGAACCGGGGATAATATTCAAAACCGAGAATCTCTCTAGCTAGATTATTAGTATTTTTTTCTGAAAAGATTTCAGTTAACCAAAACCCATGCATTACATACAATAAGAATTTATAATCAATGTATTACCATATTACTGCAAAACGATACTATCGCTAAAGTTGTCAATGTCTATTGTCAAAGAGACACGCTCCGAGTTGCTCGGAATAAGTAAGATGCAGAATGAACTCAATCGATCGAGTAGAGCGGAAATATTGCATTGTTTGCAATACATTGAATTTACGATTAGGTTTGTTAGAAAAAATCAAAAACTAAAGTTATGATTTTAATTCGTTGGAGCTTTATTTAATTCAAAAAATTAATAAGATAATTTTTTCAAAAAAAATATTTAATTTAATTCAAAAATTTGATTTTTATTATTTGAAAAATATTTACCACGTCTGTAATGGATGAAAGTATTGCGTATATAGATTACGATAGTGAAGAAATTTCATTCCCCGGACGTATATATAGTATAGCTTTTCTCTACCAATGCTTCGGGACTAAATATCGGTTGGTGATTAGAAGAAACGGCGCAACAAACTCAGTCACCTTAGTCAGCCTGAGTTTTACAGAAAATTCAGAAACAAAATATGTAGCAAGTGCGAGCTAGGCAGGGAAGTCCATGCACTCTTGTCGTTTAAGCCTACTCATAATATCATTTTTTCATAATAATTTTTCAAATTTGCTTTGAATAGAAACGTAGTTTTAATTAAAATTAATAAATATTATTCTTTCTTATTACGAATAATACTGAGCGGGGTTCCTTTTTGGCACAAGTCGCCATTTTAACTTATAATAATTATAAAATGGCGACTTGTGCCAAAAGGGAACCCCGCTCAGTATTAGTCGTGGCAACTTAAGGCTGCCACGACACTGATATTCTGCGAGGGCCTTTAACACTGTAGCAAAATAAACAATAAAAGATCATTTAAAAAAATCAAACAAAAGATAACAACAACAAACAAATACAATTTCAAAAGACAGTCAAATTCAATTACAAACAAAATAGCACCAAAATTAATATCTACTTCGGAAAATAAAAATGCAGGTTCGCTCCTCGCACAACGGCTTAGTTTAGCCATTCAGCGAGGAAACGCTGCCAGTATCCTTGCTTCCCTGCCTCGCGAACACGGTTTTATTTTTAAGTAGATATTTAGTGTTAGAATAAGTTAGTTTAATTTAAAGTTTTATTCCAGTGTATTTTCTTATCGAATATTGTGAACAAGTTAAGATAATTAATAAATAAACTATAAAGTAAAAAATACATTTAAAAAATAATAATTCATAGCCAACCAGAGACAAGCCTAAAGTATATAGGACTTAAACTTACACTTCAGGCGGCTCGTCGTCCGCCTGGCTGGGCGTGAAGTAGGGGTTGGCGGCGGCCGGGCGGAACTTGTAGCCGGTCATCACGAAGAAAACGAACGTCGCCGTCTCGCGGAACATCTCGTCTATCCACGAGTATTGGAACGGGACCGTGATCTGTGCGAGAGATATCTATTGAGTGAGTGAATGGGCTTTCAAACTCGTATAGTCGACCAAGGAAGTTCTTTACCACTTTTTGGAACGGGACCGTGATCTGTGCGAGAGATATCTATTGAGTGAGTGAATGGGCTTTCAAACTCGTATAGTCGACCAAGGAAGTTCTTTACCAATTTTTGGAACGGGACCGTGATCTGTGCGAGAGATATCTACTGAGTGAGTGAATGGGCTTTCAAACTCGTATAGTCGACCAAGGAAGTTCTTTACCAATTTTTGGAACGGGACCGTGATCTGTGCGAGAGATATCTACTGAGTGAGTGAATGGGCTTTCAAACTCGTATAGTCGACCAAGGAAGTTCTTTACCACTTTTTGGAACGGGACCGTGATCTGTGCGAGAGATATCTATTGAGTGAGTGAATGGGCTTTCAAACTCGTATAGTCGACCAAGGAAGTTCTTTACCACTTTTTGGAACGGGACCGTGATCTGTGCGAGAGATATCTATTGAGTGAGTGAATGGGCTTTCAAACTCGTATAGTCGACCAAGGAAGTTCTTTACCACTTTTTGGAACGGGACCGTGATCTGTGCGAGAGATATCTATTGAGTGAGTGAATGGGCTTTCAAACTCGTATAGTCGACCAAGGAAAGTCTTTACCACTTTTGATGACAAAGACATTGACGTAAATTGAAGTAAGATCAATGCAATAGAAACTCTTTTATACAGGTTGTCCCTGGAAGTAAGGATCATGACCTCCCGTTTTTTGAGCTTCTACGTTTTTAATCAAACATATAGGACGACAACCCTTAAGCTCTATTGACGTATCCTCGACAAACAGGCTTAGTTTCCAATTTCCATACTATATAAGATATACAGGGTTATTTTTGGATACCGGCCATATTTTATCCCCTCCATCCTGTAGTAGCAGTACATCAAATTAATAACAAAAAACGTGTTTTTTTCCTATTTTTCTAAACACAAAACAAAATTGTTGCTAGCCGTTTGTTCGTATGCGCTAGGTACACGTTCTGTGAGGGGTACTTATTTAATTTATTTAGAAAATCAACGGCGTGTTTGTATGTGTGTGTGTGTGTGTGTGTGTGTGTGTGTGCACACAGCACCTACCTTGAGCAAGGAGATGATGATCCTCGTGAAGTAGATGTAGCACACCACCATGATGTAGAAGTGTCGGAACAGCTTCAGCTTGCGAAGGTTGATGGCCGCCTTACCGTCCGTGCTCGACGCGTCTTGCAGGTGACGGATCGACCTGGAAACAATTAATATAAATCAATCAGGGCCCCAAGTCTATTTAAGTCATAAATTAGTAGCAGAATACCAAATGTGTCAAACAATTACAATGAGATCCAATTGATATTCAGTTGATAGAGAATTGATAAACGAAAAGGGCCAAGTCTGCTAATTTAAAAGTGGCATAAGTACCACTTTTAAATTAGCAGACTTGGCCCTTTTTGTTTGCACACACTACACGCATTATTAATGCGTGTAGTGTGTGCAAACAAAAACCAACGGAGTACACCAACGGCAGTGGCGGGCATTCGTTTTATTTCGAGGTAGGCGGTAGATGCTTAGTAATCGTGTTTTATTGATGAAATCAGTGGTTTTCATTAATAACACACTATTTCTAAGTACCTACTGCCTACCTTATTTCATTTATCAGGTAGGCACTACCTAATTGCCTATATGCACTGCACGCCCCTGACCAACGGCGTTACAAATATACTCTTAAACTTTTGCAGTGTCCGACAGGGACCATAATAATCTGATACTTGAAATGAAATGTAACACCCAAATGAACAAAGGAATCCATAATATGGATGCAATGAAGTATTGAGTACACAATGTATACAAGGTTATTTAAAAAAAATCAACAACCTCGCACGGCTAGATAGCTAACATCTTACACAACAGCATTTGTTTTACGACTTTAGATAATTTGACAAATTTTACTTTCATACAAAAATAAATATCAATTTAATTTTATGTCTGAATGTTCTTATCTCTGTGTGCTTCACATCAGGCGGGGCGGGGGAGGGAGGGGCGCGAGTATCGCGCGCGTCGCCTAACATAGACTTACAAATGTCACGACAGTACAATAATAGCTTGGAAACTCATTCTTAATTAATGTATTGAGTTATGATAAAACTCGTAGAACAAATGTTGTTGTTTATGATGTTCGCTATCTCGTCGTGCGAGGTTGTTAATTTTTTCAAATAACCCTGTATAACAAATGGTCTCCCTAAATTTTCGTGTCGTTTCATATCCCGCCACTCGTTGTGTTCGCCTTGCTTGCTTGTTCGCTTGCAAGCAAGCAAGCTAGGTGACCCTGCATATAGTGTAGCACACGCACCACACGACCGGGAACAGTATGGCGCCGCAGCACAGCAGGTCCACGAGGATGAAGATGTCTCGCCACGCATTGTGTTCCGCCGCGCCTTCTTCGCTCTCCGCTATTATTATCTCCGCCACGTTCGCCACTACCTGCGAGAAAACATGTTATGAACACTTCTTCTCGGCGCTAGCCCAAAATTGTCCCGATGTATTGGTAGGGAAAAAAATATTGGGACGTGTAAAAGCGCTTAGTTTAAGCCTATTTACAGAAATAAATTGGTTTTATTGGTTTTTTATTGGTTTTTATGCTGTAGCGGAGAATGTACAAGTGAACTTAAACTGGGGTAATGGAAGTGCTTTCAACAAGGCTCAGCCGTGCCGTCCTTTTCTCGAAGTCATTCAGGCCATTTTCTACCCGATTCCTTTTAATTTCGTTGTGAATAAGAATAGAAGCCTTCAGTGGCCCATCGACGATCACACTATTTAAACGCACCTAATAGTATTATCCTTATAATATCATTTATTGTCTATGACAGTTATTTGTTTGTGTAAATTCTATAAAACTATAATTAGTAAAACTTTGGCCAAACGAACGCGTGCGCGTTGGCTGCGCGTCGCGTTGGCGTGCAGGCCAGTTCACACCAAATACGCGTTCAGAAGGCCTAGCACGAAAATGTGTCTTTCGCTCGCACGTATAAACCTAACAAGAATGAGATTAGTCATGAATGAAGTCAAAGAAGATTTAAAAATGTAAGTCATATCTCTATCTAATGATGTTGTAGAAATTATAATTTAACAAATATTTATCACATTATTTGCAGATATACTACTAATATAAAAGCTTAACCCTTTTACTAGAAAAACAAATAATTTTTGTAGAGTTTATTTATTTATTTACTGAGTTTCACATTAATTAATTCCAACGCGAATATGAAGGAAATAAAAAAAGCTAGTTGGCTTCACTCATTGCTTATCGGAAAAAAAGTAGCTTTAAACGTAATTATTTATATTATCATAGTCTGAGACTGTCACGTCGAATGAACGCGGCCGCCCATGATCGCGCGTGCGAACTCTGTATGTCAAGCTGCACACTGCTGCTGGACCACAGAACAACGTAGCGAGTCTTACTTGTTCTGTGTGATGGACGCACCGGTTTGAACTCGTCGCTACAAATGCTATTGCACGCTCTTAACGCCAACGCGCACGCAGGTTGAACGCGTTGGTTTGGCCGAGACTTTGAGTTTAATAGTAGTGACTTTTTTGAGCTGCTTCCTTTAAGCTCTAGCCCACAATTGTTTCAAAGAAATAGGGTTAAAAATATATTTGTAAAAGTATCTTTAGTACAATCAAATCCTTTGCGTGATACACATAAAAATAAAGAACAAAAAAACCGTTAAATCTAATAAATCAATATAACCAGATTTTCCACAAACGTAACTTCTGTCTACTATAGACCCGGTAATTTTATATCTAAAAATTCTGGGGTTAGAACCCCAGAACCAAGATGTGCTGCGGAAGTTGCGGACCCTGCTGCGACGGCGGGTGTTGCTGACCATGCATAACTATCTACACGTGCTGCACCAAGATTGGCCTATTGTCGTGCCGTCCAAAGTCCGTGACCGTCCATGTGTCGGGTCATGGACACCCGTAGGGGCTTTGTTGGAAATTCCCAAAACTAGCTTCGCGAAGAACCGTGCCGTTTTTATGGAAAAATAAACTAATAAACTATCTTTAGGGTCCTAGTAATAGTAACAAATAAACCTACTACGAGTATTTAAATCAAACAAATCCCCATTTTCCTTGGTCACGCCGTAAATTAAGAAAGATTTTACGGATTTCATCCATCTTTATAAAAAGTTTTCTTATACTTCGTAGAAGATTTTTACGGGAAAGATAAATCAAAAGTCGCACAGAAAATAGGAAAACGGGTACGATTTCGCGGTCAACAGATAGTTGATAAATTGCCAGGGTCTTTTTTAGGACACAAAGATTTTAAATAGCCCTCACCTGCAGCGGTATGACGATCATGAACAGCTTCTTGTCGCGGTCGGCCAGGATGTGCTTGATGAAGTTCCACCCCGTGCCCACAAGGACTATGGTTACGAATAGCACAGCACCTTTGAGTCTACAACAATATATTATAATTTATAGTGTTCTGTAAGGCTTCTTCTTTATCTGCTGCATGTAGCTTAGGGTTACCTACGCACTATGCGGTTAGCTGGAATGCGGTCAGCCGCAATCAAAAATATGAGCGAAAAATAGTTTTTTCACTTCTCATGCTCGTAAAGTTTATCTTTATGTCGGTTATCATCATCATCACCAGCCTAATCAGTCCACTGCTGGACACAGGCCTCTCCAAAAGGAGGATTTTGCCATAATCGCCACGCTTGGCAGGCGGGTTGGCGATCGCAGTTTGGCCAATGGTGGAGAGGAGACGCTGCTGCCCGTCTTCTTGTGCCGGTTCTCCTGTAGTCGCCTCTTACGACACCCATAGGAAGAGAAGGGGTGGTGCTATTCTTTTAACGTGCCGGCACCACACGACACTAAGCAAAGAGCTTCACGAGCAAGAAGCTACGTTGTAAATATGTAACTATAGAATGTCGGGTATAGGCGGCATGAAATCGCTTTTAATGCTCTTGTGCATAAAGTAAAACCTTCGTCGAAATCTCAGACTCTAGGTCAAAGGTCGTCAGGTAAACAGCCACACACCCGCAATTAAACTTCGTTAAATAAACATGTTATCTCATTCTGTTTCTTCATTTAATACATAATCAACATTATAATAATAAAAAAAACTAGGCAATATTAATGAGTTTTCTAAAAAATAAGTATTTCAAGAGCATTGTGGACTGTGCTATGCTTAGTGCCACTGGCGCGTATGAAAAGTATTTTTCTGCGACATTGCTCTTTAAGGCCTTAACACTAACACACTTAACTTGGGTGGCCAAGTGCCTAAAATCTCGAATATGAAAATCATATTGTCAGAATACCTGTTAATTTAATCTAAAAATTTAAAATACGATATGCTAGGCGAGGATTTAATAAACAATTTTGATGATAATTTTGATTTTTCGTTAAGTCCCTTGGATTACAACATGCACAAAAAAGTGTCTAGTTTTTCATAAATTGCAAATGTTCTCTTAAAAGGCACAAGCTATTTCATTACTGTTTTCACACAAAACAAGATTTGGAAATATACGTGTTTTGAATTGAGAGATTTATTTGTAAATTCTCGTTAAAGGCATTAATTTCATAAAAAACATGTTTTACCGATTTTTAGAGGTCATCCGCACGCGCGAAATTTTAAGGGCGCGACGCGTCAAGGTCATTTAAGCGTGTTAAGGCCTTAATTTCCTGACAATCGAAGTGATAAGCAGAGTGTATAACTCGTACATTCAACCCATTTTACCCTCGACTTGAATATCCACCCTTGCCTGCGGCTCGGGTGGATAAGTTTCAAGTAAAATGGGGCGTTTTATGCACTTGTAAAACTTACAAATGTGTGATGTAGTACAAAATCGCCCACGCCGTCACATGTTCTCCCCTCGTCTGTATGAAGTGGTAATTGATCCCGTGGAAGGCCAGAGACAAGGCCTTCAGATAGACCAGCACACACATGATGATGTGTATCCTGTATACAGGGTGTCGGCTAGTGCGCAGGATAAAGGTCCAGAAGCCAGCGCTCAGGAAGAATATTAGGGACATCATGCTGTATAAAGCAGGCAGAGGCATCTCCCCGGCTGATAAGAAGTTGTCGCCGCTATTGCTCTCATATATTTCGATCTGTAACAAAAATACACAAAATACAAAATGTTATAATCTGCCCCGATTAGTCCTCCGTAATCCTCAGACAGTGAAACCAGACCATTTTGACTATGACTTCACATGGCTACGTATTAGAACACCTAAAACTATAATATCTAAATTTAAAACCCCAATGTACAAAACCCCTAAAATTAAAATATCTTATCAATAATGTGAGGTTTTTATTCACTAACTAAATTAATTTTAGAGGCAACTGGTGCTTAAATATATCATTTCATTATATGGGACCAACATCCCTTCTTCATACAAACTGATGTCACCTGTTTAGCTTTGGCGTATTAGCAGATGGAAATGTAATACGATTAGAAGAGTAAATTTCGATTTTGTTAATTTCTTAGTAAAATTTGCTGAATTAAGGCAGTAAAATCACTGAATCTAGAACTAAGTTAACTAATGAATTAGCAGGTAACATAATACAAGGTGTGAATTTGGTAAAGGGTATATCAAGCCGACCTAGCATGTGTTAACATAAATACAAATAGTATAGTGAAGTCAGAAATTTAATAAAATCACATTAATTTTTTAAATTTTCATACAATATATAATTTTTAGAATTCGAAGTGCATGTTTTTTTTTCATAAATGATATCAAATATCTGACTTCACCATAGTATTTATATGCATATATTAACATGGGCTAATCTCGGCTTGATATACAAATTACCTAACATCCTGTATACCGTAACATGGCAGGTATTACTTTAGTAAATTTCACTGCACACGCTCGATTAATATTATAATTAGACGATCCGATACCTAGCTAATTAAATTGATGATAAGCGGTTAACGAGCTGTGTCGGTCATTCATACTACGATATTATCGCACAGTACAAACGAGGATTTTTCACGTAAATATCGTTGAGCTTTTGAACGGCTATGTTTAACTAAGCAGCAGATCTAGTAAAATGATACGGCTAACAATCACTTTATATTGCCAAAAGAAGGGAATTGATTACCAAAATTAAAAACATATTGAATGGTGTGAAAATAGAACCAAAAATTTATAACTTGCTAACCTGGGTAACTGACCCTGTGTAATTTCATGTAAATAATTTAAAAAATATATAATTATCTTAGAATCGTTTTTCTAAATAAAAAAGTAATAACTTAGGTAGTAATTGATCGAGTATAATTAAAGAACAATAAAATCAGTCTAAAATTTCAGTCACGTGGTGGACAACCGTCAATAAAGATATTGAACGGGCACACTAGCTGAACGCACAGACAACCTAGGACAGAATATCCTGGCGCCTACGAACGAGGAGGGCCGACCCCAAGTAAAGGGAGCAGGCACGAAAGAAGAAGAAAATCAATCTAAAATTAAATTACATGATTAAATAATTTAATATTTTATTTTTTAATAGTCACAAGTTTGGTTTTTGAATCACATTGCGAATATGTATGACAAACATAGGTTTCAAGTTGCTAGAAGTTAACGAAATATCACGTTTTTCACATTCGCCATTTTAATTTTTAACATAAACCGATGGAAAATGCTATGCGCACTCGTATTGTGTCGTTTTCTATAGGTTAACGAACCATTTAAGTAATTGGTTTAATGCTTCTCCTGGTGAATTGTTGCGCGCATAACATTAAGGTTTCTGAATTAGAGATCACGAACAAAGTCACTTTATTACAAATATTTGATCAGGCAACAGAATGTATTTTACTTCAGCACATTAAGTTGAATAATGGATTATAATTTTATATTACATTTAATAATAATAATACATTTCGAATTCAAGAAAAATGTTACATGCTTACATTATTTATGGCGGCCTCTGCACTAAGCGTAGCTTGTATCGCAGTTGCCAGAAAACTATTACATACTAGGCAAATTACAATGGGCACGGTTTCTGTTCTGATTATTCTAATTAAATAAATTAGGTAGAATACTATTTTTACTTACTTACTCGTAGACATATATTATACTTGTAGTTTTACGTAGTATAATTCTTACTCTGAGCTTATATAGGCAGTGTGCTTGTGTGTGTGTTAAGGTTTATCTTACAAACAGGTTGACTCTGTTTCGTCGTAATTCATTATATTCAGCCAGGATTAAATAGTTTTATTTTTTTATTTTATTTGTGGTTTCAAATTTAGAACAGAAGATATGTTTTAATCGGTTTTATTTAGCTTACCCACACAAAGTGGGTCATATACAAATGTTACCACTATCCTGTGGCCAACTGATTCGAAATTGAATACACACCTTTTAAAATATTTCGATTTTTAATCGAAAGTATCGTATTCGACATCTTATGAAATACTTACCACCGTTTAAATTTTATGTTTTTAGCAATTACTATGCTACGTCTATTTATGCTATCGGGTGTTGACGGTAGTATACCGCAACATTGATCAGAAAAAACGCTGGCTTTGACAGCGAGAAACACTTGAAAGATTTCGTCGGGTCAGCTAGCGTCTCGGTAGCTTAGTTGGAAAAGCACTCGCCCGGTATGCGATGGTCGTGGGTTCGGATCCCAACTGCGGTGGAAGATTTTTTTCAAGTATAAAAAAAACATAAATAAACTTACCACCGTGTTCATGGGCGTCGCGGCGCCGCTGCCCCCGTGCGGACAGTTGTGGAAGTACAGATTGTACAAGCCCTCCTCTTTCTGTGACGCCACCAACATGGCGAACTATACACATACAAAGGTAAAATACACGTTAATTTTGCTAAGTTTAATGTCCATTAATCGGCAAAACCGTGCGGCAAAATCGAATATGAGTAGATGGATGTAATGTAGTAGATCCTTCGGGTCGGCTTTGTCGGTCGTCAAATACTGCCGAACCGACAATTCCGGCACCATTATGTGTCTTTAATTTATTCAAAATATCCCATAGGAAAATGAAACCGGGATAAAAAGTATCGCATGTGTTAATCCAGATCAACCTACAATGTGATATGGGCGGTACTTCTAACATGTTAAGGCTAAGTGCGTTATCTAATTTTAACGACAAAATAATAATTTGGGGGTCAAACCCTCACCCCATATGAATAGCAGTCATTTTAGTTTTTTAACAGTTTAGGCTATCACAAAGGTTTTAAGTGTCGTAGAAACATGAAATAAATACCACAAGACAGCTAAAATAACATAGTAACTGACCATAAACTTAATTTCTGGAGTTTAAGGTTTCCTTGGCTAGAAAAAAAAATCATTAAATTATTTTTGAAAAATCTTTATTTTTTCAGAATGGTTTTGACCCCAAATTACTTTTTTGTCTATAAAATTTGATACCAAACTTAGCCTTAACGGGTTAGAAGTACCGCCCATATCACATTTTATGTGTGCAAAATTTCACTTAAATCCGTTTGGTAGTTTTCGGCGTAAAAGAGTACCAAACATCCATACTTACAAACATTCGAATTTTAAGGTATAATATTAGTAGGATTCACATGTCTAAGGCTAGACAAGTCTATGAAAAAAAAAAAACAACATTCAGACGAATTGAGAACCTCCTCCTTTTTTTTGAAGTCGGTTAAAAATAACAGTCGCGGAATCATCAAATTTAGAGGTTTGCCTGCGACTTCTTCAGCCAAAAAGAAAAAAAAACCAACGGAAACGCGAAAACAATAGGTATTAAATCAATATATACAGGATGTCTCTGGAAGTATGAATCAAATCGAACAGGGGTATCTGGGGTGATTCCCGAACTTTTTGGATATATGAATAATTAATAAATAATTTTATTGATTCGCTTCCTAAATGCTCAGGAGTTACAGATATATATAGTTACAGTCGGCAGCAATTAGATAGCGACATCCGAGGCTGTCAAATAGTTAGATACAGCCAAAGTGGTCAATAACATCGATACAGCGAAAGTGTTCAAATTATTGAGTGTACTCAGCCTGTCCAAATATATCGATACACCGTGTTGCCAAATACCTAATAATAATACGTAATTACGCGCGTTCCGTTACTTGTGACGAATGAAATGTCTGTATCTATATGAGCGTCTCGGGTGTACCGATATTTTTAACCACTATGACTGTATCTAACTATTTGACAGCCTTGGATGTCGCTATCTAATTGCTGCTGACTGTACAAGATGAGACTACCTATCATCAAACTCCACTCCACCATCGAACTAAGAATAAACCTGTGTCTCGAGTGATGAAGAGCATGAGGACAAAACATCTCATTATAAGTGAACATGTAGAAGGCTATTACTAAACTAATGACATAAAATAGAATAAAGTAATTCCCAAACTAGAAGACTGTGTTTTGGGAATCAACTTAGAAGAGGGTAGAAGGTCTCTAAACTTAATGTAGGTATTGTATTCGATAATTAAAAAGTTTGATAAAAATATTTTCATGGCTGTCATACATGTTTGCTAGTTGATCAAATCAACTTCATGGAGACTGGCAAACCATCCTACAATATTCTAAACAAAAAATGGTTGTTTTGAAGTCGGCTTACGGACATTAATTTTACGTGATAATAACGTCAGAAAACATGAATGCTACTCGGACGCATCGGCCGATGGAGTGGAAGAGAGAGAGATGTGTTACCACAAGCAGAACGCTTTGGCAGAACGTGCCTCTCTATCGCTTGTTCCGCGCTCTCGCTCGCACGCGGAACGTGACATATTTTTATGTGTGCAGCCGGTCATTGATTTTTATGACGTTATCACGTCAAAAATTCAATAGTTGCCTTTGATATTCTGTTTAAACTCTGTTTAAGCCCTATGCGATGTTACAAAAAAATTAAAAATCAATCACAACTTTTTTCCTGTCGAAAATAGAACCCACATTCATAGAGGCAAAAAGCTCGGGTATCACCCCCGCTATGCGCCTGTACAGTTTGATCCATACGTCCAGAAGAAACACCCTGTATAGTATGTAGGCTAAACGGCATGTTCAGTTCAGGAGATTGAGTAATAAACTAACAAAATAAAAATAAAACCATTTATCTATCTCCCAGGTTCAGCAAAATGAATCAAAATAGAATCCCAATGTTATTTAACGCTTGTGCATCGCAGCCGTTAGCCCAGAATAAGATGACGTTGGCATACATATTATTCTAATTCTATAAAAGGTTAACTTTTTACCTAAGCATCTTCTAGAGGATGATTTTACTGCTCAAATACAATAACTTTTTATGGGACCAACTTTCAAAAAAATACTAAGCCGCATACCAGCTGACATCAGTTTGTATGGAGAGAATATTTTTTAGATTAAATTTTGATGTTGGTCTGATAGTAGTTGCTGTATTTGCAGCAGTTGAATCACCCCTTAGTTAGAACATAGTTAAATGAAAAATTAACGGCTTGTATGGCCGTTATCCGAGCGGGTATTAAGGCCTTAACATGGCTAAAACGCCTAAACTCTCGGATATAATAATAATAATAAAATCTTTATTTCCAATATAATTATACAAAGGTCTTACGATATATGGCGACGGCTGCACTAAGCATGTTGCTTGAATCGCAGTAGTCAGGTTTACATAATTAAAAGTTACAATATGGCGACACAGGTCGAGGTGCATATTGCTTAATCACTGATTAAATTTTGAGTTGTGATTTTATTAATATGAAAATCAAATTATCAGAATACCTGTTATTTGAGTCTAAAACTAACAATGCAATATGCTAGACGAGGATCTAATAAACATTTTGAGTTGAATAATTTTGTTAACTCCCTTGTATTAAAATAAACACAAATGTCAATTTTTACATAAATTGCAAATTTTCTCTCAAACGGCACAAGCTATTTCGTTACTCATTTAACACAAAACAAGGTTCTGGAATTAAACATGTTTTGAATTGAGTTTTATTTGATTATTCTATTAAAAACATGGTTTTCAGGGCATCCGCACGCGCGCTATTGTATGACCGCGGCGCGTCACGGTCATTCAAGCGTGTTAAGGCCTTAATAATGCCGTTATTATCTTTTAAGGTTAAGAAACCCTTAAAAACCCCTCGAGACTACATGTCAAGTATTATTAAAATACTGATATCTGTTACAGCACAGGCGAAATCATTTAAGCACAATTCAAATATTTGCTCAGATGGCAAAATATATTAAATAAATAAATAATAAATATTGGACAACATCGCATACATTGCTTTGATCCTAAGGTAAGTAGCTAAAGCACTTGTGTTATAGAAATCAGAAACAACGACGCTACCACAACACCCAGACCCGAGCCAATATAGAAAAGTTCGTTTTCAACATTGACCCGACCGGGGATCGAACCCGGAACCTCAGAGATGGCGGCGCCATTTAAAGTCCGGCGTGCTCGCCTCTCGGCTACGGAGGTCGGGGTATTAGAACAATAAGATAGAACGATATCTAGCAGTTGTACAAACAGTGTAAACAAGACGGAACTTACACTGGTGTTGTAATAGTCGAAGCCGTTGCGTCTCTCTTTTGTTATAGGCAGGTTGGCGAACGAACATTGCGGTATCGATTTACTATTAGCGTTTTTAATTTCTGTAATAAAACATTCATTTAAATAATAAAATATTAGAAAACATCACATACATAACATACATTGATTAACGTAACTAAAGCACTAACTAAACTAAAGCACTTAATTGATTAACGTAACTAAATCAGGTTAAAGAAATCAGAAACAACGACGGTACCACCAGAAACCGAGACATAAAGAAAAGTTCTTTTTCTAAATTGATCCTAAGGGGAATCGAGCCCGGGACCTCAGAGATAGCGATGCCAAATCCGGCGGGCTCGACCTCATAGTACATTTGTTATTATCTGAATTTGCGGTATTCTTAACAATTTGTTCCTCACCGCTGGGCAACTTACATAGATATATATATCTGCTCTGAATATAATATCATAAAACTCCAACCACTCACTGAACCACCACTGCTCGGACATGTATGTAAGTACGAGTAATGTCTGCAAACTATTGTCTTTGTTACAAATATAAACCTAATTAATTGTATATCAATACATACAGGGTGTAAAAAAGGCTTAACCAAGCCTTAAACCACGAATTCTATACATAAAACCAAGTAGAATGCAAAAAAAATAACTGCTGGGAAATGACTTTTATTTTTGGGTATCAAAAAAAATTACTTATTGCTAACCAGCAATGTATAGCGCGCACGCCACGGACTATGCCTGTGTGTGTAAGCGGATCATGTTTCTTTGTAAAAAAAATTTAGTATTATTCTTTCTCTATGGTATTATCAAAAAGAAGTCAATTTTGTAAAAATCTTTGAAAAAAAATTGTAACTTTGACTGTCAATAACTCGGTAACCCGTCATTTCCCAGGTATAGTGTAAATTAAAAAAATGATCGTAATAGTACGTAGAATATGTGGTGTTCGGCTTCGTTAAGCCTTTTTTTACACCCGATATATATCTGCTCTGAATATAATATCATAAAACTCCAACCACTCACTGAACCACCACTGCTCAGACATGTATGTAAGTACGAGTAATGTCTGCAAACTATTGTCTTTGTTACAAATATAAACCTAATTAATTGCCTATCAATACATATATATAATTAATAAAACCGTCATTACCGTCAGCAGCCCGCCTCCTCCTATTAACAAACATATACTGGGATTGTCTCTTCGCTCTGTCTATTGGTACCATAGAGCGGTTCTGGTACAAATGAAGTGCGTCCACTTCACCATTACATGTGATGTTTAATCTGAAAATTTAATTTAATAAACTTAATAATTTATTAACATTAAATAAATAAAATTACATTATCATTTCACAGGTTTAATACTAACGGCACGGATGCTCAACATCCAGGCGATAGATGCACAGATGACCATACGATTACGTGACTGGCTAGTCGCTCGACGCGCCTGCACCGCCGTCTGTGATTAGTTGTTAGCTCCGCGCAAACGCGTCCCTGATTTGTATCAGGCAGGGACGCGTTTGCGCGGAGCTAACAACGTCGCTTGTCGATCGTCTCGTTAGATGTGTGAAGCGATTCCCACTTCCCCAGCGCTCGACATCAGTGCCAGGGAATTATTTTTGCTCTAAGTCTAACAATATGATACATACCTTAAATTAGTAAAGTCCATCTTCAGAAAGACTATAGCAGGATGCTGGGGAGTGACTCCAATATTTTCAATGTCTTTCAAGAAGCAGGTATCTGAATGAGACTCAAGGTAGGGACTGATTGCATCATTCACTGTTCTATCCAGAGTAAACCCAAACTGCAAAGCAATGATTATAATTGTAGTGATAAAATAGTCATACATAATGCAAGATGTGGAATCAGCTAACAGCTAGAATAAAGTATACAGGGTGTAAAAAAAGGCTTAACGAAGCCTTAAACCACGAATTCTATACATAAAACCAAGTAGAATGCAAAAAAAATAATTGCTAGGAAATGACTTTTATATTTGGGTATCAAAAAAAATAGCTCATTTCTATCCCGCATTGTATAGCGCGCACGCCACAGACTATGCCTGTGTGTGTAAGCGGATCATGTTTCTTTGTAAATAAGTTTAGTATTATCAAACAGAAGTCAATTTTGTAAAAATCTTTGAAAAAATTACAATAACTCGGTAACCCATCATTTCCCAGGTATAGTGTAAAAGAAAAAATGATCGTAATAATACGTAGAATCTGTGGTATTCGGCTTCGTTAAGCCCTTTTTTTACACCCGATATACAATTGTAAGGTAATACCACTTCGCATTACACATAATTTTGTTAATAATTGCAAATAGCCGCTCTTTGTAGTCATTATACATATAGGATAGGCCTATGTCCAGCAGCGGACTTACAAAGGCTAATGTCAATTATTATCCTCGTAGTGTAGTTTTACTGACCTCCCCATAAACAGGCCCTGAAGGCAACATGAAGTTAACCACCCGGACATCCAGGACACCTCCTTGGAAGAAGCCGAAAGTGGTGAGCTCCACATAGTGACGTTCATCATCCTGCGATGAACAACTAAGTTAAACATACAAAACAAACTGTACCTATGTTCTAACTTATAGATAGATAATAATAAGCATTGCTCGGCTTTTATACATAAATACACACTAAGTTAATTATGGTAATTACTAGGAGATTGTGGTCTTCAATGCCGACTAAGCGGTTGATTGCTGAAACCCTATGCTACTGTCCTGGTGCAACAAAAGATGTAAGTATTTTAAAAATCGAGAACCTACTTTATTAGATAGGTAAAAACAAAACAAAACACTTAGTTCACTTTTTTCTTATTAAACCCTACAAAAACAAGACAAGTCCAGAAGAGGCATCATAATTGTCAAGAAGGGATTAACACAATAGGCTAGTTGACACCACCAATCAAGTGACATACTTTTTAGGCAGTGCCTCCGCTGGCCGGTGCTGGCACTCAAAACGGATGCTTGCGCTAGCATCTACGGATGCCGACATTTATCAAGTTATTCATTTTATGGTATGCAATTAAAATCTTTGTTATTCGTCGTATTATAGAGCCTAAAAAACGCTTTATAAACATGTGACTTTTTATTCTCGACACACGGTTAAACAAACAAAAATGAAATGAAATATTGGAGCCTCTAGTCACTTGGATTTTTTTTCTCGCTAAGCCATGTGTTGAAATAAAGTCATAGTATAAAAAGCGTTTAATTTAGGCTCCTTAATATGATAAATAACAAAGATTATGATTTTATTAAGTTTTGTTTTAAATTTAAAAAATTCTAAGTCCCAAACGCCTTGCACACCCTTTGCTACATAAAAACCTTTGGCATCTCTTATCCAGAATTAATTGTTAACACTTGCTTGTCCACTATTAATGCTTTTTCAAATTAGAATAGAATAGAATCTTTATTTCATTAGAACTCACATAGTACACCAACATAAAGTATTTAAAAGTCGCATAACAAAATCACTACGTAAACTTAATATTTACTAGCACAATTTTAACAAAAACATGTTGACATCATTCTGTACACAAACCTCAAAAACATTTCACAATTATTGATTTACTTTTAAAAAGTGTACAACGACCAAAGATTAGTATGATGACAATTGCCCTCCAACCTGCATCATTTTTTTCATTTAACAAAAACAAACAATAATTTCACAACAGAAAACAACTTGGGTGAATCAGCAATCAGCTGTGCTGTCAAACTGTCAATTGTTGTAATTTTTGGGTGCCAGCGCAGGCAGCGGAGGCACTTCCTTCTTTTTATGTCCGGTCAAAACGCACCTCTGTCCTATAATTTGTAGCAAGCTTTGATGTCATTCCTTACTGGACTCAAGTGCCTAGCTTTTTATTGGTTATGAAGCAAACCTATGAATCAGTCCTAGTCCTAAATTAGGGTGTCTGATTTATAAATGATGTCTAAGAATTATTTATGATTGGTGTCCACAAACCAATTAATATTTGCCAGATCTCCTGCATAGTCTGATGCACATGATTACTGATACACTAATAATAGCAAGTTTTTTTAAAATAAACTTTTAGTTTGTATTTATTTAAAGCAAGATTAATATTTCTCACTAGTATATTATTAGTTAGCAGATATTAAGCAGATTATCTGCTTGATAATTCCACTGATTAAAGGACTAACATAATCAGGGGCTGGCCTATGTTTGTTTAACATTTCTGAGTATGTTTACAAATTAGACAGAGCATACTGTCTAAACACTTTAGTGAATCTCATTAATAGGAATCATAGGAATTGCTGTTTAGAAAAAAATGGGTACACAATTTTAAATGTTGGTAATACTGAATGTATATCATAAACATGCTCTTGTTGACATTAATAAATACATTATTTATTAGTTATTAAAATAGATTTGGAGTTATAGTTTAGTATGTTTAATAGAGGAATCTGGAGGAGGCCTTTACTCAAAGGGGGTTCATAAACAACTGCATGATGCTAAAAAAAACATGAATCATATAAACATATATTTTTTTACATTTTATAATTAGAATTTTATTATTATTATTTAGTACTTTAATGTGAATTATGAATTAACAATGTTAATTAATATTGCATGAATATTACCAGATTCTGTTAGAAATAAAAAGGCTTTTTTATTTATAAGTTTTAATAAGTAGAAATCGAGGATATATTTTAGAGTAAATATTTAAATGCACCATTGAGGATTTTTCTAAACTGATAATAATCCTATTACGTTCAGTCAGAGTGTCAATAGTTCAGTATCACCAATAGTAATGAAATTCTACAAAAGCAACAATATGTTCCATATTAAACACGCATGTAGCTTTAACCATGGGTGTTAATACCACAAAATTATTAGCTAAACATCTAGCTCTATAAATAATGAATTATCTTTATGTATATGATAATTTAACCGAAATACACTCAAAGCCAAACAATCAGCCAAAAACTCCAAAATTCCTTACCGAAAGCAGCAACTTGTGTATTCTTCCCGACACTGTTACGATAGTCAAAACTGAACACAATAAAACTGACTGCACTATATAAAACATGGTTCATGACTATTTTAATAAAACCAAAAGCGGGAAGTCTTAGAGAAATATAATTTTAATTTGTTCGCATGTCATCTTTCTTTACAGAGTAGGACCACTGATCAAATAAACTACGTAGAAGTAAGACCACTGAATCACTGATCAAATAAAGTAGGACCGATCACAGATTAGTTTAAGCCATATAGTACAGTAATGAACCCACCTGTTGGGAAAATAAACGGGTGGATACGATTTTACTGTTGATATGAAATTATTTTACTCAAAATTAATGTTAAGGCTTAGGTTCTAAGCATTTTGTTGTTATTTATTTACACATACAATAAAAAACAGTATGGCGTTATAAATTTTGTTTAATTTGATTGGTTTACTTAATAATCCATGTATTAATTCTTTATATCTCAATAGGCATTATTATAAAACGTCCATAATCAAGATCAGTAAAAAATCATTATTCTTATTTTTGCTAAAATATAAAATTACAAAACTTTAACACAGAGAATCGTGAGTTTTATACTTAGACATTTTTGGAAAACTAATTGAAAAAATCTTGTTGTTCAATGTTAACACATTATATTTGTATAATTATTATCTATACCTATTAAACGCATGTTAATAAGTTATATACTCAATGAAACTTGGTTATTCTGTATTCTTTTTTTTACGACAAAACCCTTTATAGTATTATTTGATCAGTGCCCTTTATGACAAAAATTGGTTAGTCGGTTGAGTTTCGTTATACATAGTTTATATACGTCTTGCACTGTTTAAAGCAAGATATAAATATTTTAACTGGTTCCTACCCTTTAGACTAGGTGTCATTTAGAACAGATTACTCTACGGTGTCTCTTGGCCCTTTTAGCTGGAAGATACATCTCTACCGCCAGGATTAACCGGTCAGCTCGGTATCGAGCAAAGAAAGCATGCCTTGAAGCCTCATGGCATCCAAACATAGAGCGGATCTGTGGCCGACCTCGTGGCATCGAATGCAGATGTTGGTGTGGTCCTCTGCAGCTTTATATAGAGCCAGGCCGCGATTCACCCCCAGATAGCGGGAGCATATTAGGTTTAACGAGCTGAACTTTCACCAAGGCCAGCCCTTCGTCATATGTTTTTTTGTGGGGTTTGACCGCTGCAACAGGGCGTCTGCCGTCTATAGTGCTACTCATTTTATTGGTCCTAAGCTGGGCTTATTGGTTGGTCGACTTTTACCGTAGAAAGTGGAAGAGAAAAGCAACCACGAGAGCATTCGCTTTTTTACAAGTCACATCGGGCAAATTTTTATCCTTTACCTTAAATCTGAGAAAACTACATGATAAGGTCTTGAGGGTCAAGTTAGTTTATGGTTACACTCAGAAGTTGCCCTTTATCATCATGACGCTGGAATTGTACCCTACTGGGCTTCGATCAACTAGGTTGCATCTGTTTTGCATTTGTACTGAGTGGAGGAAGTGGCTAAGGCCTGATCAGCCCTAGCCGCACCTTTTAATGTGAGAATGTGTTTTTTCTGCTGGTGAATTCGCTGGTTGGGCCTATTGCTAGTGGCCAGCCTATGGAATGACGACGCAATGATGCGAACGCATATTAAGTAGTTCAAAGTACCTGACATCATACAAGTCTAAACTCTATGAGGCTGTGTCGTTTAATCACCGAGTGCCTATGGCCATCTTCCAGCTCCATGATCAGACCCTACATACCACTTAGCGCCAAAGTACTTGTCACGACCAATCATACGAACACCAACTCGATAGGGTTGTGTGGTTCAAATACCGAGTTCATATAGCAAACTTCCAACTCCATCATCAGACCCTGGTTACCATCTAGCACCAAAGTTCTCGTCAAGACGAACCAAATGAGTCCAAACTCAGCAAAATTTCAGCTCAGTTGGTAAACGGGAAGTGGATCAAATTTAACTTGCAAGATTTGTTTACAAAAAAACATCCAGAACAGGTGAAACTATATAAAAGCTTCTAAAAAGGATCTGCCGGTCGATTCTCTAAGAAAAACGCCACAGACTCGCTCTAAAACTCGGCTTAGCCGTACAAACGAACATAGCCTCTATCTTGTTAGTAAGAAGGTTCATATTATTTATTGTTGATGAGCGAGTGCAGCGACGAAGTGAGCGCGGTTTGGTTTACAGAATCGACAGGCTGATCCATAGCTTACGTCCAGCCATGGGCTGAATATAAATATAGATAAATAGCTGCTCAAAAAACAATGTTTTTTATTCATTATTATGCACAACATAATCAATTACTATTTCTAAAGTCTTTAAAATGAATCCACCCACGATTTTGGAAAGTTTCCAAACAAATTTCCGATTTTGGGAAATTTCCGGGAATATTCCGGGTGGAAACAGAAAGTTTTCGAGCCGCCCATCTCTAGTGCGGGCTAACTGGCTTATTATTATTTTACCTCTACTAATATGTGATGTCTTTCAATATTAATTATCTTTTCACTTTGGTTTGTAAAATAAAGAAATGAATAATAATTTTATTAAATGTGATTGTCATGATCCTGGATATTTTATTTTATGCCCTACTAGCAAGTACAAATAAGTTTGATAAGAAAGGACATAGGCCGTGTAACTTCATAGGGTGTCGCCACGAATCTGATTTGGGGGGTACGAACACTAGTATAACATAGACGACATTAGATAGAAAATAACCACTACGCCACCTGCAATACCATCCCCCATAGAGCTCTCTCATCTGCCCGCGCAGATATACCAATGTGCCATCTATGCCGCCCGAAGACATCAAGTCCGCACCTCTCCTGCCAGCGCAGGAATCTGAATTGCTAACGCCACCTCTGCTCGTCCTTGACGGCAGGTCCGCGCCCTTGCCAGTGCAGGATTATGATATACTAGCACCCTAACTGGTCGCGGCAGAGTCCGTGCGATCGGGGCTAAACCCTGATGAGGGTCTCCAACCTTCCCCTTTCAACCCTCCCATGCCTCGCATCTGTTAGCCCCTCACAAGGACAGTAACAAAGGCCACGCAATGGTCATTCTCGAGCTATACTCAAGATCGAAAGGAACAATATTTATATATACATTGTAGTTGCATCATTTTAACTTTAACCTTAACTGTAACTATAACCCAATGAGGATTTAAATACTACGTATTATGAGTCGGCATTCTAGCACTAGCCACTGAACCGATTTATGGAAGAAAATTGTACCACACTGGTAATTTGAACTTGTACCAACATTTAAAAACACAACTGCCACACTAATTGTCAAACTAGGTCTTGACGAAGCTGTATCGTTTTTATCTATCGATATCGATAAATCCGCGATCAATCGGTAGGTCGGGTGGGTACTTTTTACCATTAAAATATGTCAGTTGTATGTACTAAAATAAAAACAACAATTAAATTCAACGTATTTATTACATTTTGTTATACAAAACATACCAAAGCTATTTTCTTTTTTTGCATTATATGGGTTATTATTACTCTAATGAATAATGTATCTTCGGCGCATGCCACGTGAGCCGTTAAGTTCACTCGTTGTAAAAATCGCTGTCAGGCCAAAAGCGCGGCTGGTTTGGGGGAGGGGGGGAGTGGAGAGTGAGGAGCTTGATTTCTTTCCAACCCCATATTTGGTTGACTTTAAAACTGAAAAATAGATAAGTCCGTTAAAGTTAGCTTGTATAAAACAACCCATTATCCAGCATTTTTATCCTTGAGTTTTCCCTTACTTAATTTAGGGACATCATCTGTGAATTTAAACTTTATATCACGGTTCATGAGATACAGCCTGGTGACAGATGGACAGACAGAAAGACAGACAGACAGACGGACAGCGGAGAGCCTTAGTAATAGGGTCCCGTTTCACCCTTTGGGTACGGAACCCTAAAAACAAACATAAAAAACAATTAATTACCTTTTTTGGTTTTATCAGGTGAAACAAAAATGGGAATGGGAAATTCCAAAAGGGTTTGATGAGGTAGTGGTGGCATATTCAATTGCAAAGAAGGTACGGCATTCATTTTTAATCGATTGCCTCTTTTATTAAAGGCTCTTCTTGGAAAGTGGTTTCCACACAAAAAAATATTTTCATTTAACTTTTGTAAATATTAAATAAATTTGCCAAATCTTCGTTTTTAATTTCGTTTTCACGTTAATTTTACCCACAAATGGCATCTAAAATAAACATTATATATTTTATATCGTCAAATTAAGTAAATGTATTGGTGTACTTACAAGATAAATTTCATTTATCGATAATTTAATTTCATCACTATCGTTTCAATGATTCGATTTTGCGGATTAATGCGGATTTATGAGAAGATATCAAATATACATGGTCAAAACAATACATAAACTCGAAGGATAAAAAATAGTTTAAAATATCGCATATTAATAAACGGTAGGGTCAAGTGGAAATCTGGGTATAAATATATTACAAGCACTTTTATTAACGCGTCTGATCCCACAAACTTCACATTTTCGTAAAGACTTTCCCATTTTGTAATTATTGACACGAATTTTAATAAAATTTTAAAACAAAATCGCAAACAATTATCAAAAATTGGCGCGATGATGAAAATTGACTAACTCAAAGAAACTTCACAATGTTACCAACATTAAACATAATTATTATAATACGTTTATAGTCCTTAGGGAATAAATGAACTACTTCAATTTTACAGTTTAAAGCACCACACTGTTGCATTGCGACTTTAATCCTCGAAAATATGGTAAACAAACAGAAATGATTGCAAATTTCCATACAATCTGACAGATGTTATGTCAGATCTAGGTACAAGACAATAAGCGCCCCTGGCGTGATAAAAAGTTAGTTTTTCTCCCCATTGGTACGTTCAAAATTAGTGCTATCTCTTTTTGCTTGGGAATAAAGACATATGTAAGAAAGAAACAGACATAATGTTCATAAGTTCGTCATCGAAATACTTAGAGCATTCAACCAACAGGAGACGCCATTGACAGGCATTCCCCTCTGCCACAAGTCTATGACCGTCGATCACAGAGGTTATATAAAACTATTTGCAGCGCGTTCCGCCATCATTGGCAAATCACGGTGAGCGTGGAAGGACAGCAGCTAAAAATGCCAAATTACGCCGTGTGCTCGTGTTAAAAAAGATCAGAAACATTTTATGTGCTAAAGGACAACGTAAATTTTCATCTATAAGTATTACTGAGTCGCAATATTAGCAAATAATGCCTTAAAATTGCAAAAACCTTATAAAATTTGTCAATCAAAAAGTGATACCAGTAAAAGGTAAAAAATCCTATTAAGCGTAATTTTTTATACTGAAGTACCCAAATTTGAAATCACACTGGTATTTCACGTTTGATATTTTTAATAATATTAATTACAATAGATGCTTATTGAATTAAGTATATATCACAGTTAACAAATTATAATTCTTGTTAAAGTTTTGCGCATTTTATTGGACTTAAAAATTACTTTTACAAGTATCAATACTATAAATATTTGCATATAATCGGTCTAGTTTAATAATATAATATATTTGCGAACTTCACTTTATTCTGAAAATTTGAGATTTTTATTGATATACCTACGCTGGCCACCCTGCAGCAAAGTTAGTAATGGGATAGCACAAAAACAAAATATCGATATCGATTTAACCACTTGACCTTTAGGTCACCTAGATTTGGGATTCCACCTGGATGTATTTCCAAAATGGGAGTATATTCGGGAACATTCACAATGAACCCACCCGTTGGGAAAATAAAAGGGGGGATTCGATTTTATTGTTTATATGAATTTAAAGAACACAAAAATAATGTTAATGTACAATAAAAAACAGTATGCTGTTAAAAATTTTGTTGAATTTGGTTGCTTTATTGTAAGATTACGGATCTTATTTATATTACAATAGGCATTATTATAATGTGTCCATATTATGATGTCAGTAAATATTAATTTTCATTATTTTTGCGAAAATATAACATTACAAAGGGTGACGACAAAATCTTTGTGGCACCTAAAATATCTTATCATTTATCTTAGGCTCGGTCTATAACCAGTCAGAAACAGGCCGAGCCTTAAACTCTAGAGAAACGTGTGTTTCGTGTATTTTTGGTGAACGAGTATAAAAAAGTCTTGTTGCCAAAAGTTAACAGATTATTTATTATTTAAGCGTATTTTATGGATCGGACTATACCGGTCTAAACCGGTCCGGGTAAGTACGGTTTCAATCCATCGCTTAAGCAATAGGGTCGTGTTTTGAACGGATTCTCGCGGATTTGATAATGTTTCGGATAATGATTTTTATTAATTATTATTTACCACCTTCTCAATTACTAATTAAGTCATAAAAATGAATGAATCCATTCCAAAGAAACATAACTTTATACTATAAAGTTTCCGAGCCAACCATCTCCAGTCACCACCACAGACAGACCCAGACCAATAATATTTGAATTCATTTACAACTTTATGTCTAAGCAAGCAAAAAAATAGGTATTATGTTTTTCTTATTTCATGATATCACTAATATTTGTTAACTTTTTCTTATGCAAAAAGAAAATATTTGAGAGTATAGCTAAAATAGTTAACACCTTTGTCCTTTACAAAATTCAACCTTCTAACTTTACCTTTAATTATATTTAAGATTTTTTCGGGTTATAGCCCAGTATTTTTTTATCATAATTTAAGACAATTCACCTGAAAACTAAATTATACAGGTATTTCTTGCAGTTTTAGGCTTGGACTTTAACCAGCCGGAATCTGTTTGAATCCGCTAGAATTCGTTCAAAAACGACCTTATTGCTTAAGCGATGGATTGAAACCGTACTTATCCAGATTTTCTGGCTGGGTATAGTTCGGGCCTAAGACTCAACCATACTGACGTATATTAATAAATAACCCTGTAGATCTTAATGAAAGCCAAAAGGAATGTTTCTATCTTACACATAATAAAGAGTCTGAATTGAATAAAACCTTATCATAATACCGTCAGAACTCATCGATAAAATTTATCGATAGTGTTAAGCACTATCTTCTTTTATTTAAAACTGACGTCACACTCGTGCATGGATAAGTTGTCCTTGTGTGTGAATATATTTGTGTGCGTCTAGTTTAAGCTAGTGTTAGATAATTTTTGTTGTGTGCGAGCGTAGCAATGTCATCCAAAATGCGTTAGTGTTAATTTACTATGTGTGCGTTACTCCCTGCCCCCCGCAAGAAATGACAGACTTTTTCGCATAGAAATTAGCGAGCTTGTCGTCTCCTGTTGGTTGAATGCTCTAAGTCGAAATATGATTTAAAATTATAATGTATGCTTTCTATAAACAACTATTTCATGTCGTTCTTTATTAATTGAGTAGTCAAACAACCAGGCGTAGTTTATTTGATCAGTGCAGACAGGTAGGTAGCACTGATCAAATAAATTATGTAGCAAGCTAAGTAGCACCAAGGAATTTATATGTACTATTGTAAATTACTACATTCTTGACATGAGTAGGACAGGCTGTTTATTTGATCAGTGACGCAGTGATTAAATAAGTTATTGGTTTTACACATTAATCAGACAGAATTCTGCACGTCATGGTAGTTTATTTGATCAGTGACTGAGTAGACTTCATCAACGCCATGTTTTATTTATTTGAATAAACCACAGACAGAGTACAATTGTTGCCATAAAATAGAAATTGAATTGAATTGAAGGTTGATTGAATGCTCTGTGGCTGCAATGCAACTAGTTTATTCCCAAAAGCTTAGAAATAATTGTAAATTTTAATTAGGTTATTAGTTGGTGTGTAAATAAGTTGACGAAAAATTGGATGTTAACTTTTCCCTTAGAAATTCAGCAGAACGCAGGTGAAAGTTTGTTTTGTTTTCTCATACAAATAATTAAACTGGATTTCACACCTACAAAGCTCCCAGTAGTTCAGATTCTAATCCATTCAGTAAGATGAGCCTTAGCCGTAGGTTAGTCTGGAAGTGCATGTTTTCTCCGCGCCTGTACAAGATTTACAGGGATGGCCCGAAAGAAGTAAGTGAATTCATATCTAATACATTACTCATAATTTCAAATAAAATGTAAATATTTTATTAGTATATCACGTTTCGCTTGGGGTGAGGGTGTATGTATGTACCTAAATGTGTGTGTGAACTCTGATGCTCACATATTGCATCACTATCATTTTTATAAGAAACGGTTCTGAAACCCTCTAAAAGTATGGATCCAGTGTCCATAGAGTGAAATTCTGGCTGTCGGAGCCTGAAACTTTTTTTCATTTAAAATAAACCATTGCATCACCAACAATGAAAACTTGGTATAGGTATCACCTACTGTTTGTTATCAGCCTAGATATACAAGATGTACTGATGTAGATGTACTCTCTAGGACTCTGGCTCAGACAGCCGGTCGGGTCAATATTGAAAACGAACTTTTCTATATTGGGTGTTGTGGTACCGTCATTGTTTCTGATTTCTATAACACAAGTGCTTTAGCTACTTACCTTAGGATCAGAGCAATGTATGTGATGTTGTCCAATATTTATTTATTTATTTTAAAGTTGTATTTTTGTTCACCATAATCTGTATTTTTAACACCCTTTATTTCGATTTATATTCAATAATTTAAATACTACTCGTTTTTTAGGGTTGCATACCCAAAGGATAAAATAGGACCCTATTACTAAGGCTCCGCTGTCTGTCTGTCACCAGGCTGTTTGTCACGAACCCATGATAGCTAGAGAGTTTAAATTTTCACAGATGATGAATTGATGATAATGGGGTCAAGAGCAAGCCCATCTCAAATTTAAAAAAAAAAACTTGCTGCTATAACAACAAATACTAAAAAACAGAATACAATAAATATTTAAGGGGGCTCCCATACAAGCTTGAATGATTTTTTGCCGTTTTTATAGAAAATGGTACCGTGACCATACCATGACCGGTTTTAATTAATTTATTATCACCCAGCCAGTTAAGGAGACTACTAATAGTTGCCTGTATCTTGCACAGTAATTGTAGACTTTCAGTACTAGTAGGACTAGTACTAAAAGACTATAATTATATTAATTATACTAGTAGATATTTAGGGCTGAAGTTACGTCTTCTGTAAACTTATGTGTCACACCTTTTTTTATTTCATATAATCAAAACATTGAAGCTTTACTAGCTTATAAAATATGATTTAGGCTTCATCAAGTACTTGACCCTGATAATCTACAGTATACAATAGGTTCTGTAAAAATGCCTAATAAAAATAAAATCGACTTTCATGGGACCAAAAAGTATGAAAATGACATGTGAAAGTAAATATTCTAATATTTTTTTTTATAAAAGATTTTTAATATTAACAATATTTTTTAGAACCTGTACCAACCACAAGGCTTGGAAAAATGGAGTGATAAACTAATTTCAATGGTAAGATATTATTTTATTTCCAGATTTGATTTTTGGTAAATATAGCATTTGTGCCCAATTAACTTAGTTTTTTTTTATAATATGCTACTTTCGGTGTTTATGATAATCCATGATCATGATAGATATCGAAATAAAATAAAAAAAGTTAATTTCTATTCTCCCTATTTTTTATCAGATTTCGTTTCCAATTGGGTTTTTAATTTTTTGTAATTAAGAGTTCTCATAATCATTTTTTTAAATTAACGAGCTCAAGTTACTTTCTTTAACATTAGCAATCTTTTAATAAAGGACCCTTAGATTTTGTCTTGTTTAACTGATGTACAGCAAGAACATCAGTTAAACAAGACAAAAAAAAAATGATGAAAATCTGTTATTTTTCACAACTTTTTTTTCATTGCATAGATTAAGTAAATAGGTCTATGTGGATAAGTTGTTGCTATCGTCATCAAAATCCTTATTTCAGGCGAACACACTTTTTGGCATAGGGCTTTACACATCTCCCTTCATCATCATGTATGTGTGGCGCCGTGGATTCTTCTCGTCTGACGAGGCCAAGTTCCTGGTGCAATGCTTTGGAGGCATCAGCTGCTTGCTGGCCATCTCCCTAGCGCTAAGGGGTATCGCCCGAGCCATTAACCCGAAGTATGTGACCTTTGTCAACGCGCTGTCCCTCTCGGGCACAGATAGAAGGGCTATGATTGAGGAAATCCGGAAATACGACTTCGAGTTTCATGCCTGGCCCGTTACGTATACTGTGGCCCAGCGAGATCAGTAAGTTACTAAACTATTATACTTAGTGTGGCTTTAAATAGTAGCTTTTATGAAGGCGTATATATTTATCAATATCGTTACTGAAGTGGCCAACGGATCGCAAGGAAACGACAACTCGTCATAAGCAAATGATTTATTTCCACTTGCCACAAGCCATCACATAGACGCAGTAAGGATTACAATAGATTACAACGACGTGGTCCTCTTAATTGACGTAGTCCTGACGTGAACCTCTTGACACGGTCCTCTTGACGGACGTCAACCGCACTATACTGCACTGCACTGATCACTGATTTCCTACTTGGGACTAATTGCTTTACTTCACTACTTTTAAGTTTTTTCCTTCTTGTTTTCTCTTCAGCCTGCAGCCCTTTATACCCCTAATCGAACCTTCGAGACCCTAATTTTAATAGTCACTTTGTTTGTCTACTTTTTAATTCATGATTTTACTAGAATGTTCTAAAATTCCTAATTGAATCGCTTTTAGCGATAAGACCGCCTAAATTGTACAATTAATACATCCTTCAGTTGATATCAACTGTAACTTTTTTGCTTGGTGTGCAGAAAACAGTATCTATCTATCTTATCTATAGAACCTTCCACCAGACAATATGTCGATTCTCTTCTTGTATTGGTAGATTCCTGTATTTACTAGAACAGCCTTTTCTTATCGGGTCAGCATAGTAATCGTGATTCTTTTTATGTTTCTCCAAGCAAACCAACACTCTACTTTCCACCTCGATGATAAGTACAACTAGCGACACGGAAGTTGGCGCTGGGCGAAAGAAGACCATTACAATTATGTGATTGTGACACGTGACACCTAACTTACAGTTTATTTTACTGCTGACATGATTTTACTTAAAACGTATAAGCTAGAAAAAATTATGCTGGCTGCTGTTATATAATTTGGTGATGGCAGATGCGAGAGTTTCATGAAACTAAAATGGCCACAAGACACTGATATTTAAATGCAGACCGATTAAGAATCTTTTTGCAGATTAAAGAGAAAACAAAAGTTTTATTTCGTTTATAAAGAGGTTATATATAGAATGCGGTACTTCTAACCCGTTAAGGCTAAGTACGATATCTAATTTTATCGTCAAAAAAAAATTGAGTGTCAAACTCCTCCAAAGAATAGCAGCCATTTTGTATTTTTTTTTTGAAAGAATTTCGCTTTGCCTATCACTTTAGACAATAACTAAGGTTTCATGTGTCGCAGAAACATGAAAGAAATACCACGAGATAGCTAAAAGGACAGAGTAACTGGCCAACAACCTAATCTTTGATGTTTAGGCTTTTTTCGGCTAGTAAAAAGGCCATTTATAAAATTATTTTCTAATCAAAAACGTTATTTTTATATTTTTTTGCAGATTACATGAAAATAACCCCCATTAAACAGTTTTTTATTTTTAGTATTTTGAAAGTATTTGAGTTTACCTTTCTAACGATATCAAAATTGTCACCATAGGTTAAAAAGTTTAGGATTTAACATTACCCACTTGGGGCCCTATTCAAGACTAATCTACACATAATAATGAGCAGGTAGATTTTGTGTGCTAGCGAGAATTAAAACGATATCAGTGTAACCGATAAGAATATAATATACATAAAATGCACCAGAGAAGCTATTATCATAATAGTAAAGGCGATATCTGGTCCCTGATGACGTTTTCAATCGTTGCAAAACTGTGACCAAAAACTCATCGAAATCATTACTTCTTTCGCAATTTAAATAAATAAGTGAAATAACATAACTTTCATTATTTAATTTGCATTGTTTTGAAAGTATTTGAGTTTACCTTTCTTACAATACTTAAATTGACCATACTTACATTAACAAAATTAAGAATGAACGGTCGTTGTTAACGTAAAGTTTTTTAGCGTTAAATGAAAGGATAAAAAACTTATTTTATCGCTTTAATTATGTTTATTTTTTGATTTTGAATAATTAATGTTGGCGATGTGAGCAAAGGTTTGATCAATAAATAAATAAATTAACTGTTCAAAAATTTCAAAACGCCGCAAATGAACTTTGGTAGAATCACGATATGTCGAAACGGAGCACGCAACAAATGGCTTAAGAGCTACCGCTTGCCTATAAAGCTTACAAAGGAGGACATTTTGAACGATCAGTTTATTAATTTAAAAACTTTATATAATTAATTGCTCAAAATAGAATAAATTAAAGTGATGAAATAGGTTTTTTTATCCTTTTGTTTAAAGATAAATCTTTACGTCATCAACGACCATTCATTCTTAATTTTGTTAATGTAAGTATTGTCAATATTGGTATTGTTAAAAAGGTAAACTCAAATACTTTTGAAACAATGCAAATTAAATACGTTTAATAGGGGTTGTTTAACTAATTTATTTAAATTGCGAAAGAAGTAATGAAATCGATAAGTTCGTAGACACAGTTTTCAACGATTGAAAACGTTATTAGGGACCTGATATCGCCTTTGGTCCTATGATAATAGCTTCTCTGGTGCATTTTACGTATCTTCTATCCTTATCGCCTAAACTAAGAAACTATACGAACTCATAATTATATTATTGGTAAAATATGTTTTTCGTGTAAAAAATATGTCATTGTAAACCGTTAAGTACATAGTAGAGTGCTAGTACCAATTTTAATGACACAATTTTTGAACTAATTTTGTAATTTAGCGCTCGCCGGCCGCTGTCGCGGCATGCTCGCTACGCACTCTGTGTGGACACTGTTCTAACCTAACCTAACCTAGATGAGATTTGTGAGAAGTTTAACCATAAATTGATTTGACTCCATCAAGTGCTCATTAGTCGTGAGACGACTTAAATTATGACATTGTAATCGTAGACCTAACAACGGTCCTAACCGTTTAACGACTATTAGATATCATAAAATTAGGCCTTCCTTCCTTCCTTATTTTAACTAACTATTACCTTAAGAATTTTACTTATGAGTTTCATTTACACTTATGATTAAGAAATATGAAAATAAATATAAGTGCAAACAAATTTAAGATTATTTACATTATGAAAAATAACAATTAGGAAAAATAATTACTTATGATTAAGAAATAATATGAAAACAAATATTAGTATAAACGAGTTGTATTACTAGTGATATTATGAATTTCGATGATTATGAGTTTTTGATCATTAGTATTAACAAAAATTATGAAGAGTGATCATTATGATGTAAAATAGTATGAGAAATATTTTCGGACTTCCGATAATAGGACTTAAAAAGTTATGTGAAAAAAGGCGCACCCCTTTTTAATGTATGATGACAATTTTGATATCGTTAGAAAGGTAAACTCAAATACTTTCAAAATAATGCAAATAAAAAATTGTTTTATTTTCATGTAATCTGCAAAAAATACAAAAATTAAGTTTTTGTAAATTTTTGTTTTTAGCAATTCCATGCAGTTATTTATCTTCAATTAAGTTTTTGTTTATATAAAATATAAAAATATATTTATAAATGGTCTTTTTACTAGCCGACAAAAGCCTAAACATCAAAAATTAAGTTGTTGGTCAGTTACTCTGTTCTTCTAGCTATCTCGTGGTATTTCCTTCATGTTTCTAATCTTAGTTATTGTCTAAAGTGTTAAGCAAACCGGAATTCAATTGAAAAAAAAAACAAAGTGACTGCATTTCATTGGAGGTAGGGGTTTGACACCCCAAATATTATTTTTGTCGATAAAATTAGATATCGTACTTAGCCTTAATTGGTTAGAAGTACCGCTAATATCACATTGTATATCCACCCAGCCACTCTTTCTACCTTATTTCAAAGACACACTTGTTTTAGGACCCCCTGGTTCGACAACCCCTTCAACCGCTGCGCCAACCCTGACCTGCCTCTGTACAAACGGGTTCTAGTCCAGGTGCTCGCATACCTCGCCACACACATCTTTGGTCTGCGCCTGATCTACCCTGGCTCCTTGGCGCTGATCAACCATGTTTTGTGTGAGTCACAATTTCGCACCACATACTCGGTCAATTAAACCAGTCAATCATTCAGATTCAAAGAAAACACTTCTACATACAAACCGATTGTCTGGTGGTTTTTTTTTAAATTTGATGTTGGTGGAGTTAAATTTGTTGTGAAAATATGAGTTTTGCCAATGAAGATTTATAACCAGTGACGATTCACCGCGGGAAACTACGAAGTTAGAACGTATTAGGTTAAATGTGGGACACACATCTTCATAGCGTAATAATTGTTCCTATTTTTATTTCATTTATTTGAACAACCAACAAGATCATACACCTTACTAAAAGTTATTTGATACAAGAGATGGTGCGGCCTTAATTGACAACATTTCAAATATTTTACATACCAATTTTAATTGTATATTTAAAACTATATTAAAAAATAAGGTACACGTATGTTTTCATTTACATTTCTATATAATAGTTGCCATGGAAAGTTACTGCTGCACTGTCACAGTCACTGCGTCTTACTGAGCGGAGATCGTTTTGGTACCGACCTTAAGCCATTTTGGCTTATTTGGCTTAGTCGACAAATGCTCAATTCTTAAAATGCCTAGCATTCTACTACGTGATAATGAAATAACGTATAACCTCTCAGTTGGTAGGTAGCTCAGCACATGAAACTTGAATTTTGTACTACAACGTTCCCAAAATGCCAAAAATAAAATAAGGATTTTCATACAAATTGACTCGGTCAGCTCAGTTTGTATGAAAATTCAAATATTTTTTTTTGGGTTTAGTGAAAGTTGTAGAACAAAAGTTGTTCAGTTTCATGGGCTAAGTTTCCACCTAAGAGGTTTGCGCTATCTCATTAACACGTTGTATAAATGCCTCATTCGATTTATGGCCAATTCGTAAAATGGCTAATTCTAAAAATGGCCAATTCCTAAAAGAACTACTTCTTGAAATGGCCAATTCGTAAAAAGACCAATACTCAAAAGGACTTAAATTGGCAATTAATTTACAGTATATACATACATACATAAATGAATATGTATATTATACTAGCTGTTGTCCGCGACTTTGTTCCCGTTGTCTTTAGTTTTCTTAATTTTTCTAATTTTCCGCGCAAACTAACATATTCAACAAAAAAAGAGTTAGCGAAATTAGTTCAGCCGTTTACGCGTGGTGCCGTGTCCAAGGAAAATAGGGATTAATTTTTATATAGATATACATACACGTATAAAAAATATATCATATCAAATATGAAATAAGAATCATCATTGGTATCAGCTCTATTTACCTATGATTTATTGTGTGAAATTTAAATATTATTGTATTTTGTACAATCTATAAGGACTGTTATTACTATAAAGAAAAATTACATTTGAATTAATGAAATTTTAATTTAAGACCGCCTTTTGTACTCTTCTTATATCCTTCCCAGAGTCTCAAACTATCTCCATACCAAATTTCATCCAAATTGTTTCAGCGGTATAAGCGTAAAGAAAGGTATCAGATAGAATCTTCATCATCATTTCAGCCATGGCACGTCCACTGCTGAACATAGGCCTCCCCCAGTGACTTCTATATTGGCCGGTTGGAAGCGGCCTGCATCCAGCGGCTTCCTGCAACCTTTACCTTCGGTCTTCAGTATAACTTGCCGCAGCGTATGAATGTGGTCTATGGTACTAAAACCTTTTCGGAAACCTGCTTTTTCGGGAGGCTGGAAGTCATCGAACCTACGCGCGAGACGATTCGTCATAACCCTTGAAAACAACTTGTAGACACGGCTAAGAAGCGAGATGGGTCTGTAATTCGTCAGTAAGGTGTTATCTCGTTTCTTAAAGAAGAGCACTACCACACCTCTGATACATGCCTCCGGCGGTATTCCTTCGAGAAAGACGAGAGTTGAAGAGTTTCTGAGGGACTTTCAGTATCGGTGTTCCACCCGCATTCAGAATCTCTGAGGTGATTCTGTCTTCAGCCAGCGCCTTGTTGTTTCTATATAAGCTGTTTGAGAGCCATCCTTATCTCATATAGGCTGATGTCCGGGATATCTTTAGTAAAGTCAGCTTAGCTCTTGGATCTGCAGCTGAGCTTCTAACAGGTTTAGTGACCGAGGTGTATAACTGCCCATAAAACTTTTCAAATTTCAATCTCCTTTAAAACCTCTGCTTTTGTCGACTTGATACTACCATCCTCCGTCTTCAGCTCCGTCAGCTAGCTTTGCCCAATAGACATGTTTATTGCAAACACTTGGAGCCTTGGTTCCTCTCTATCGCCTCTTTAATACTGTTCGTATTAAAGTTGCGAATATCCTGTCGCAACGACTTTCATATCCGTCTATTGAGCTGCCAATATGCCTTATCAACGGAGGACTGCAGTGCCCATTGAACGTAGTAAAACCTTCCCTCTGAGATGGCTTTTGAAAAAAGGAATTCATCGCAATGAGGTCCTCCTTCTCCAGAAATTTGGCCAACCTCTGTCCTTGTTTGTCATTATATGCTCTAAAACACTATGTTACACATAAATAATTTTTCACTTCTCATGCTAGTAAAGTTCATGTTTATGTCGGGTATAGGCTGCATAAAATCGATTTTTATGCTCTAGCTAGTGCATAAAGTAAAATCGTCGTCTAAGACTCAGACTCTAAGACAAAGGTCGTTAGGTGTATACAGCCACACACGCAATTAAACTTCGTTAAACAAACTTATTATATCATTCTGTTTCTTTATTTTTACACATACTCCATATTAAAATTACTAAATTAAATTAAAAAAACTAGGCAATACTAATAAGTTTTCTAAGAAATAAGTATCTGTGTAGCATATGGACTACGACCTATGATGCTAAGTGCCACTGCCACGTATAAAAAAAGTATATTGGCGGGATGTCCTTGTATTTTTTTGTGTTGCATTTTGAAATTGTTTTATGATTTTTAGCAATAATTAATAATTTCCTCACAATCGAAGTCAAAAGCAGAGTGTATAACTCGTACATAAAACCCATTTTACCCTCGACTATCCACAGTATACGTCGTCTCGGGTAAAATGGTGCGTTTTATGCACTTGTTGTACAAATTACTATTAATCGACGCTGGGTTCTTTTAGCACCATTTTTTGCAGCAACCCTAAGTTTGTACATTCTAGTGTCTTATCTTATTTCGGAATTCACCTTTTATTTTACAGGGAACCCAATATTCCAAGGACGATCACACTTAGTGGAAAACTTTGACGGGCAACGGGCCAAGATCGGCACGGCTGATCTGAACCACATAGACACGATGTTCGTGGACAACCGCCCCCACTCCTCGAAGGGGCGGACGCTGGTGGTGTGCTGCGAGGGAAATTCTGGGTTCTACGAAGTTGGGATCATGACGACGCCCGCTAAAGCTGGCTACTCGGTGCTGGGATGGAACCATCCTGGATTTGGTGGGAGCACGGTGAGGTTGAGCAGCAATATAGCTAAGATAAAATATATATTACTAAAAACAAATTCGGGTTATAGTCCGTGCCATTTAAACTTGCACAAAAGGTTATTTACCCCACCCGTACCAAAAAATGCCCAAACTTTACGACACGTATCGCTCATCGTACAAAATAGCGATAATCTCGACTTATCGCTGATTTCATAATACCACGGCCCGTCCGAGAACGAGACAAATCTAAAACATCAAAATTTTAAGTAATTGTGTTTCATTTTTGCGATAAAACACAGTTTTAGTTATTGAAATCAATTTTCTTTTAATTTACGTATTACAAAGTCTTTAAGCAGTTATTTGGATTTAATTCAAAAACTGGGTTAATTGACATTTCTTGTACCACAAATATAAGCACAATAATTATAAATTACATTTTTTCCATAAAGAATTAACAGTAGTTGACCATTCATAGATATTTATCATTATATAACTTTCACTCCAAAAATAATAAATTTTGCGGTTTGAGACGTCAGGGGTACTATACCTGTCCGCCATTTTATAATGGCTCACCCGCCGCGGCGCGGCGTGGCGTCATTCCGTGTCGGATTGCGCTCGCGCTCGTACGAATTTCGGAAGTGTTCACGTGTTATTGTTATTATCAATGATACTTCTTCGACCACTTCCAGTGATATATCATCGGAAGGTAGGTATTCAATTTAAAAAATAAAAGAAATTATTTCAATACGTGTTTTATTTTTAAAACTTATTAAACCGATCTCAGTGTATGCATGTATGCAACACGAGTCTATGTACAGCTTTCTGAATTAATTCTTATTCTACAATTTTACCTATAAAAAATTGAAGTTTTGAATAATACCTATCAACTGTTCTCGCGATAATAACGCAGGATATAGAAAAATACTAAATTTATTAATAATGATGATACTATTTTATTTCATTATTCATGTCGAGTTACATAAAATGTCGGCTGTCCCTCAGCATAAAGCTTGTAAATTTGTAATGCAGTAGCCAAATGTTTGAAATACAGGACAATTTTTCGGATCAAGGTCGCCTCATACCAATAAACGTTTGTTTACACAGATTTCTATCGCTACGCCTTGTATTTTGGTTCGCCGCGATCCCGTATCGGCGTGCAGTGGTACAGGCGTAGCAATGACCTTTTGTGCAAGTTTAAATGGCACGGACTATAGTTAGGTACACAGCAGATAATTATTATAGATATTTTTTAAGTTAGCTACGAGACAGTCACTTGACACTCGATGCGTTGAATACAATAATATTTCAATGGTCACATCTTTATCGTTTCACCAAATATTAGAACACAAACTACACCAAACTTGCAAAAAGCTCTTTAAATGATAAATTAAAACCATTAAAATAGATCGACCATACTTTTTATTCGACTGAATCTCTACATGTCTTTTTAATTATTGAGCAAATGACAAGATCACAATATCCGGCAAGCAAATCAAAACGATTTAAGCGATGTACATTCTCTCTGCCTCTACTGTTTATCATCATTTTAGAATTATTATTTTATTATATTAGCCACAGGAGGTCCACTGCTGAGCATAGGCCTACCCCAATGACTTCCAGATTGACCGGTTGGAAGCGGCCTGCATCCACCGTCTTCCTGCAATCTTTACCAGATCGTCTGTGAACCTTGTGGGTGAATGTCCTACGCTGCGCTTGCCGGTACGAGGCCTGCATTCTAGATCCTTTCTGCCCCATCGGCCGTCAGCTCTACGTGCTATGTGCCCCGCCCATTGTCACTTAATCTCAGTAATCTCTATTGTTGTGTGCGTCTAAAGGAGGTATGGAGCCTGGCGCACCAAGCCGCGCGCAGTGTGCGCAGGTACGACTGCGACGCGTGGCCACCCACCTTAATAAAACTTTTCTCTCTCTCAATCCATCTATATCTTGGCGTAGGGCCAACCCTACCCCTCTCAAGAGCACAACGCGATGGACGCTGTGCTGCAATACGCGATAGAGGAGCTGGGCTTCAAGCCCGAGGACATCGTCATGTACGGGTGGAGCATCGGCGGGTACACCGCCACATGGGCCGCTGTCAATTACCCTGTTAAGGGACTGGTGAGAGACATACACCATGCTTTTGTAGGGATCTGAGACCGTAGCTAATGTAACATTATAAAAAAAATCAAAATATCGTTATTGTGAATCACAGGTATAAAGGTAATAAAATAGAGTAAACAATACAGATCAACTATGTTACTCTGCCATTTGTTCAAAAGTCTTCTAGAAATCGATTTTGGCACTAGTCATCTCGGATATATTGGGTATGTATGGTTTGCATAAACTAATAAGTTTACACCTTATATAAGGTGTAAACTTATCAGTTATCTCTTTTCTAGGGGATGATTATATATACTGCTTAAATAGAACAAATTTTTGTATGGGTCCAACTTCAAAATCGCAAAACAAAAAACCATTTCCCCATACAAAATGGCAGACCAGCTGAGATCAGTTTGTATATGAAATATTTTTTTACGATTTCAAAGTTGGTCTCATACAAAAAGTTGTTTTATTTGAACAGTAGAACCACCTCCTAGAAAAGAGTTAACTTATAAGTCTACACCTTCTATATGCATACCATATTATACTCAATATATCCGAGTTGACTTGTGTAATGCATGCATTGTGTATGCATGCAATGCATTCAGTATGATGTCCCGTCCTGATGTACAAAGATTTTTTTTTAAAAGAAATGATACTTTTTTTTTTCAAGATCTGTTGTAGTGTAATTAACATGTAAATATGTCTATAACGTTATTTTAATTGGTTAATGTTTGATTGTTTAGCCTCCTTAGCCGAGAGGCGAAAACGCCTGATTGGCGTCGCCATCTTTGAATATATCGATTCCCAGTTGTGTTAATGTAGAAAATGAACTTTTTTATACCAAACATTGGCAGGGGCGTGCGGTGCATATAGGCAATAAGGTAGTGCCTACCTGGTAAATGAAATGAGGTAGGTAGTACCTACTTACAAATGTGTGTCATTGATGAAAAACACAGATTTTCATCAATAAAACACATAAGTAGGTATCTACAGCCTACCTCAAAATAAAACTAATGCCCGCCACTGTACATTGGACATGTCACATGCCTAATATTGGACTTTTTAAACCTTATTCTCTCTCATAATTTCAACGACCAATGAAAATCGTACATAGGGTTTACTTATAGATAGAGAGTGTTCGCATCGGAGCCGAAACAGCTAACATTTACACGATGTATAACGTAAATATGTTAGATATTAGATTTTGTAACAGTATTCTTGCTTTGCCACTGTCTGGCTTAGAGCATTCAACCAACAGGAGACGCCATTGACAGGCATTCCCCTCTGCCACAAGTCTGTGACCGTCGGTCACAGAGGTTATATAAAACTATTTACAGCGCGTTCCGCCATCATTGTCAAATCACGGTGAGCGTGGAAGGACCGCACCTAAAAATGCCAAATTACGCCGTGTGCTCGTTTTAAAAAAGATCAGAAACATCTTATGTGCTAAAAGACAGCGTAAATTTTCATCTATAAATATTATTGAGTCTCAATATTAGCAAATAATGCCTTAAAATTGCAAAAACCTCATAAAATTTGTCAATCAAAAAGTGATACCAGTAAAAGGTAAAAAATCCTATTTAGCGTAATTTTTTATACTGAAGTACCCAACTTTATAATCACACTGGGATTTCACGTTTGATATTGTTAATAAATTAATTACAATAGATGATTATTGAATTAATGATATATCACAGTTAACAAATTATGATTCTTGTTTAAGTTTAGCGCAATTTTTTTGGACTTAATACTTACTTTTAAAGTATCAATAGTCAATACTATAAATATTTGCATTTAATCGGTCTACTCCAATAATATGATATATTGCGAACTTCACCTTATTCTAAAAATTTGAGATTTTTATTGATATACGCTGGCCACCCTGCAGCAAAATTGGTGATGGGATAGCACAAAAACAAAATATCGATATCGATTTAACCACTTGACCTTTAGGTCACCTTGAGTTGGCATTACACCCGAATGTATTTAAAAAATGGGAATATATTCGGAACATTCTCAATAATCCCACCCGTTGGGAAAATAAACGGGTGGATTAGGTTTTATTGTTTATATGAATTTATTTAACACAAAAATGATGTTAAGGCTCAGGTTACAAGCATTTTTGTTGTTATTTATTTACACATACAATAAAAACTGTATGGTGTTATAAATTTTGTTTAATTTGGTTGCTTAACTGTAAGATCCGTGTTATTTATATAACAATAGGCATTATTATAATGTGTCCATATTAAGATGCCACTAAATATTAATTTTCATTATTTTTGCGGAATTATAACATTACAAAAGGTTACGACAAATCTTTGAGGCACCTAAAATATCTTATCAGTTATCTTAAACTCTAAAGAAACATGTGTTTTGTACTTAGATAGTTTGCTTGTTGCTAAAAGTTAACAGATTATTTATTATTTAAGCGTATGTTAAGGCTCGGACTATACCCATTTGGAAACCGGTCCGGGTAAGAACGGTTTCAATCCATCGCTTCAGCAATAGCGTCATGTTTTTAACGGATTCTTGCGGATTTGATCATGTTTCGGATAATGTTTTTTATTCATTATTATTCACCACCTTCTCAATTACTGATTAAGTCATAGAAATCAATCCATTCCAAAGAAACAAACTTTATATTATAAAGTTTCCGAGCCAACCATCTCCAGTCACCACCATAGACAGACCAAGACTAATAATATTTGAATTCATTTACAACTTTGTCTTTCTAAGCAAGCAAAAAAATTGGTATTATGATATTCTTATTTCATGATTTCTCTAGACTAATTTCATGTTTTCGCTTTAAGAGATGAAAATATTTGTAATATTTTTAGAAAGTCTTCTGCCTGAACCGGGAGTTGGGCCAGCCAGATGTGGAAAAAGCAAGATTGATATTCAATTTACAGGTCTTTTAATTATCTTTGTCTATCTATCTGGAGAATGCCTTTACTCCAAGAGGGAGGGGCTAGATGAATCATATCCACAACGATGTAGAACTACCTTACCTACGCACTTTTCGAAATAGTATACAGCGCGAATACAGCTAAAATAGTTAACACCCAATCTTGCAAATCCTACTTTACAAAATTCAACCTTCTAACTTTACCTTCAATTATATTTAAGATTTTTGCGGCCCAGTATTTTTTTTATTATAATTATGACAATACACCTGAAAACCAAAATTTGCAGGTATTTCTTGCAGTTTTAGGCTTGGACTTTAACCAGCCGGAATCTGTTAGAATCAGCTAGAATTCGTACACGACGACCTTATTGCTTGCGATGGATTGAAACCGTACTTACCCGGACCGGTTTTCCGGCTGGGTATAGACCAATCCTTAAACTCTACCATACTGACGTATATTAATAAATAACCCTGTATATCTTAATAACAGCCAAAAGGAAAGTTTCTATCATCACCACTACCAGCCTATATCAGTCCACTGCTGGACGCAGGCCTCACCAAAAGGAGGATTTTGCCATAATCGCCACGCTTGGCAGGCGGGTTGGCGATCGCAGTTTGGACAATGGTGGGGAGGAGACGCTGCTGCCCGTCTTCTTATGGCGGTTCTCCTGGCGACTACAGAGTCGCCTCTACATAAAGTTTCTATCTTACACATAATAAAGAGTCTGAATTGAATAAAACCTTATCATAATACTGGCAGAACTCATCGATAAAATTTATCGATAGTGTTAAGCACTATCTTCGTTTATTTAAAACTGACGTCACACTCGTGCATGGATAAGTTGCCCTTGTGTGTGAATATATTTGTGTGCGTCTAGTTTAAGCTAGTGTTAGATAATTTTTGTTGTGTGCGAGTGTAACAATGTCATTGAAAATGCGTTAGTGTTAATTCCCTATGTGTGCGTTATTCCCTTCCCCCCGCAAGAAATGACAGACTTTTTCTCATAGAAATTAGCGAGCTTGTCGTCTCCTGTTGGTTGAATGCTCTAAGCTGTCTGGGGAAGAACTGTGTACAAGATTGTCCAAACAGGTATTAAACGAAGACAAGAAATATGTTGTTACAATGAGGGTTTTATAAAAATATTAATAAATAAAGATTTGTTTTTTATAGATTTTAGATGCGACTTTCGACGACCTCCTTCCCCTCGCCGAGCACCAGATGCCGTCCTCCTGGTCCCTCCTCGTGAAGGAGGTTGTCCGCTCCCACGTAAACCTCAACATCGCTGAATTACTCGTCAAATACAACGGGCCCGTGCAGCTGGTTCGACGTACTGAAGACGAAATTATATGCCTGCGGTGAGTGAATAGACCATATTGTGTAAGCCATCCCGCGATCGCCTACCCTGTATTGCATAAAAACGAGCAAAGCGCGTTTTGCGCGCTTCAGTTAGTAATTAGTTTATTGTCATCTTAAATATTGATTGACTAAAGATGGTTAGCGCTTTTGTAGGATTTTTACCCGACTACGGCGAAGCCAAAAGTAAGGGGAATGATTTTGGCAGTCTTTGTATGTATGAAAGTATGTATGTTTGTATGTTCCAGGTGTTATGTGTATGGTCAGGTGTATGAATAGTGACATAGGCTATAAAATATATGTATAGTATACATTTTATCAAAATTTTATATGACGGAATTAAAACCTCAGATTCTAATGTCGAAAGAAATAAAACTGAGACAATCACCACGTGTTTGGTATCAAAAGAAAGGCGAGCAAATTACTAATATATAATATTGTTTAAGCCAAAATATATCTTTGAAATGCGGTCGTACGATTTATATTTTTTTAAGTAGTCGGGTTATAGTTTTTTAAAATTTATAATTATTAATAAGGTGGATTCTGCGTAATATGGAATATGCCTTTATGGAATGAACGCCATTGCTCGTGTGTGGCTAACAGATGCTAAACGGGGACGCGCTAGGCTACAATGATGCCAATTTGCGGAAGATCACCCAAACTGCGGCGAATTTCAATTCGATCTAAGGTTTGGCACTTTGTGGGGAAATCGAGTGATTTTAACTTTTTTTTATTTGTTAATATATTGATAGTTTATTTTTTGGAGTTTAGCGATCGATCATGATAATTTAAATTAGGGCGTCGACTGGTTAAAAATTATAACAAATAATTAGCTAGCATAGACATATTTCAGCTGTCCACACACATTTTAAAAAGGTCCATTATCGACTTGCACCACCCAAATATAAAATCTCGAATATAAAAATCAAATTGTCTGAATACCTGTTACTTGGATCTAAAAATTTAAGCTACGATATGATAGAATAGGATTTAATAACATCTTGAATTGAATAATTTTGATTTTCCGTTAAGTCCCTTGGTTTAAAACATGCACAAAAAAGTGTCTATTTTTTTTTCATAAATTGCAAATGTTCTCTTAAACGGCACAAGCTATTTCGTTACTGTTTTCACGCAAAACAAGATTATGGAAATATACATGTTTTGAATTGAGAGTTTTATTTGAAAATTCTTGTTAATTTCATAAAAAACATTTTTTTCCGATTTTAAGAGGTCATTCGCACGCGCGTAATTTTATGGGCGCGACGCGCCAGGGTCATTCAAGCGTGTTAAGGCCTTAAGTATTTCCGATATTGATTTGCCAGCTTTCAACATTTCTGATGTAGTCCAATATTCCAAACTTAATGTTTCCAAATTTATACAGCTCGTACTGTTATAACTTAGTTGGCAATACATTTACCTACGTTCGAACTAACCTTAATTTAATACTTCTTAATGTATAACATTTGAATCTATCTTGTTGCATTTTTTTCAAACTAACACCATACACACGGGTATTTATGCAACACATACCTCCTTTCATTATGTTCCCGACGTTTCGGTCTAATTGCATAGGCCGTGGTCGCAGGAAGACTGGCGATGTACGGCGCGTCTGCTCAAACGCGATGAGGAATATTCACCACCCACCCACATTTCTTCATTATTTGTGGCGGCGGTACAGTCACTTAGACAAACTATGCTCACAGTATCCGGGTTTATCTGGGACGGCGTAAAACGTGATTTGCACTTAGGAATCACCGTGTTCTATACTGATGACAACTTAAATCTGTCTTCCAGATTAAAATTAGTTAATTTCTTAATTTCAATGGATTCTGTTACTAACCCTGAATGGTGTTGTGTGAAATGTTCAGAGCTCTACCTACCTACGCGAACATGATCATGTTCAGGAGGTACTTAAAAGAAAAATGTTGCATAAATAAATACCCGTGTGTATTGTGTTAGTTTTCGTAAAGTATTTCTGTTTGTAGTTCCAAATTAAAAAAAATGATTTGCACTCCAAAAACAATGTTACGTTATCAGAAAAGTAGTGATATATAAGGTCCGATTTTATTAGTGTAATAAAAACTAAAAAAGTTAAGATCAAAATCAACAACATTGACTTCATATTGCATAAACACGTCTTATCTTTGGTACGTTTAACCATCTGATTATCCGTCTTATTCCTTCCCCTTGTACAGAGCGAGAAAGAGTTGAAGATAGGACGAGTTTATGCAATATGAAGTCGATGTTGTTATTTTGTATTTTTATTTTTAACTTTTCTAGTTTTTATAATATACATTTGAAAGTTGGTTTTTAAGATTGCTTTTCACCTATGTAGTCACAGGTTAACAGGATGTACACTAATAAAATCGGACCTTATATCGGGTGTAAAAAAAGGCTTAACGAAGCCGAATACTACATATTGTACGTATTATTACGATCATTTTTTTTTCTTTTACACTATACCTGGGAAATGAAGGGTTACCGAGTTATTGAAAGTCAAAGTTATTTTTTTTTTTCAAAGATTTTTACAGAATTGACTTCTGTTTGATAATACTAAACTTTTTTACAAAGAAACATGATAAACATTTTCAGTACTTCTTTCATAAAAGGCCTTTAAAGGGCACAGCCGGCAATGATCCTGCGCACGCACACAACTACGCTGTCTTTCAAACTCTCGCGCCACCTGCTCGCCCGCCGACCGCTTACACACACAGGCATAGTCTGTGGCGTGCGCGCTATACATTGCGGGTTAGAAATAAGTTATTTTTTTTGGCACTCAAAAATAAAAGTCATTTCCCAGCAATTATTTTTTTTGCGTTCTACTTGGTTTTATGTATAGAATTCGTGGTTTAAGGCTTCGTTAAGCCTTTTTTTAAACCCTGTATATCAACTTTGATACACAGTCAAGGGCAACTGTCTACCAACCGCGGCAACGAGCTCGCGATCCGGCTGATCGAGAGCCGGCACCGCTTGCACGCGAACACGCTCGACGCTCTGCGCCGCGTCGTCGCGCATAACGACGGGTATCGCGCCGCGTTCGCGTACGCCTCCGACGACGAGCACGACAAGCGCGCCGTGCAGCTGGTGAGCAATAATTATTTAGATGAAATATAGCGACCCGCCCTGGGGGTCTAGCGCGAAATGTACCATCCGAATGTTCGCATCCGACCGAACCTCGACCGAAGTTTCGATTGGAACCTTAGCGCGAAACAACATCGAAATCGCGAAGTTCGATCGTGGCCACAGACAATTGTAGAAGAGTATCGGAATGAATGATACTGAGTGCTAGTGTTATGACTACGTATTAATATTTTACCGGTTTTGTAAAAGTCTCTTGCCGATTCAAAATATTAGTAAACTAATGCGTAAACATGGTTTCTATAACAGAAAAATGTTTATTTCAATCAATTTTAGATATTGAAACTAAGAAAATTGCACCATTCCAATTGTTTATGACATTTATCTATAAATAAATGCTGAACACATGAAATGTCATTGCTTGCTTATTGATTTTAAAAATTGTCCTGAGATACTCGATCGCAAAGTGTTTTGAAAATAATTCGATAGATGGCGTTATGTAGCATTATAATAAGTTTTTTGTAGAAAATGACTCATATTTATTAAATAATGCTTTTTTAATTAAGAAAAATAAAAATAATATTATAACGACGTGTTACAGTTTGAAACCATATGGTTACCCATAAACCATAGGGTTTACGATACCACTAATGTCAAATGATGATCGGTCGAATCGACTGAAATGCCCGATCAAACCGACCGACCGATTGCATTTCATATTAGGAAATGCCCGAACAATCGGCCGATATATCGGATTTGTCACTTCGCGCTAGACCCCCTGGCTTCGCACGGGTGCAATTATCAGTTTTCCTCTATACTATATTATGCATGTATTATACATATAAACCGTCCTCTTGAATCACTCTATCTATTTAAAAAACCGCATCAAAATCAAGCATACATAGGGATATAGGGACAGAGAAAGCGACTTTGTTTTATACTATGTAGACAATGTAGTGATGATAATAATCGGCTGGTTGGAAGCGACCTGCATCCAGCGGCTTGCCGCAACCTTTACCAGGTCGTCGACCTAATACAGGGTTACATTGCAAGATTGTGCCAATTTTGTGTGAAAATGATTGAATTTTTCAGGGACCTCTCAGAATCAGTAACTAAATCGATCTACGATATAAACGATCTAAAAAACAAAATTTTTTTTTTATTATTACTATCCACTGTCAAAGATGGTATGCGTGGATAATCTTGTCTCATTCATAAAAACAACATTCAGACGAATTGAGAACCTCCTCCTTTTTTTTTGAAGTCGGTTAAAAAATACACACGCACTATCTCTGTACAACCTAGAACTGCAAAGTTCAATGCAATAATAGTCACAATGGCGCGTGAACAAACCTTTGTCTTTTCGATGTAAGGTACATTTCTAACAGCAGGAGCGCCCGCGCAAAACATAGGTTCAAATTGCCAACAAATACCTTGCATAAGGCACACCTAGATCTCATTTTCAAAATTTGGCACTACCGTGTAATGTTACCCTGTATAATAGTCACAAATTATTACACAAAATAGGATTTAGGTTAATGATGATATAAAATAGTAATATTAATCTATAATAGAAAAAATAGTTTTCTACATCCGGGGATCGACCCCGGAAACTCGGAGATGGCGACGAGATACAGTACCTGCATAGTATATACAGGCTTCCTGCAACCTTTAACAGGTCGTCTGTCCACCTTATGGGCGGACGTTCTGTGCTGTGCTTGCTGGTAGGGCTGCGTTACGGACTCCAATTAACTGTTCCGAGTACTCGTGTATACCTGGTGACGCCTAAAATATAGTTAACCACCTCATTCCTTCATTATCATCATCATTTCAGCCACAGGAAGTCACTGGGGGTGGCAGTGATGGCAGATTGGCCGGTTGGAAGCGGCCTGCATCCAGCGGCTTCCTGCAACCTTTACCAGATCGTCTGTCCTTGCGGGTGTTTATTTCGCCTTCATTCCAGAACTTTTGTGCCCCGCCCACTGCCACTTTAAATTGCTAATCCGGCTATGTCAGGTCAGCACTTTTTGCCATTCCTTGCTCCAAGACTATTACACTTAATGTGCTGTCTAACAAATATTTATTTATTTAATTCCTATACAGATCGGAACCTACATGCGCGACTTCAAATCCACGCACTGCGCGCCGATCTCAGAACAACAGTTCGAGTCAGTTATCGAGGTTGTTCTAAACATGCCGCGATCGGCCGCCTAAGGGCCCAAACACAAAACTGCGAATCGGTGAGATGCGAATCCGCAACGCAGAAAACTGCATAGATTTCAAATGCATTCGTGCGTAGATTTTTGCGATGTGATGTCGCATCGCAGTTTTGTGATTGAGCCCTAAGGGCGACTTTCAAGTGACGCGATCACTTACAAGCTACGTCCTCATAAAGAATACACATGCATAGTAGATTTGTACACCACGCCCGATACGTACCCAGCTAACTAACGCTACCCGATTCAATTGTGTAACGCGTCAGTCAGAGACGATTGCATTTAGTAGTCATTTTAATTGTCTGTCTTATTGTTTATTTCTTGCGCCTGATAATGCTGTGTGAGCGAGACGGGAATAGCTATGGGCATTGGTATTGTATTTATTTGTTGTTTTATCGTATTAGCTTAAATCGCTCATGCAATTTGTTCGTGCATTTCGTTTCGTTTGTTTAAAATGACAAGTGAAAAACAGTTTGAAAAAAATTGCTCAGCCTACTCAAACCAAACCATAGAGTGTAACAAGAAAAACCTTTTCAAAGTCTAAAGCTACGACTAAAACCAACTCGTGGGCGTGCGCGGTGGCGTGGGCGTGCAGGCCAGTTCGCACCAAACACGCGGACACTAGGCGTTCAGGAGGCCTAGCACGAAAATGTATCTTTCGCTCGGATGTATAAACCTAACAAGAAAGAGATTAGTCTTGAATGAAGTCAAAAGATTATGAATGTTAGTCATAATAAAGGTATCTAATGATGTTGTAGAAATTATGATTTAACTATTGTTTATCAGATTATTTGCCGATATACTACGAATATAAAAGCTCAACCCTTTTACTAAATAAACTAATATTTTTTGTAGTTTTTTTTTTTTTTACTGAGTTTCGCATAAATAATTCCAACGCGGTTACCGAGCGAAGCTATTTGAAGATGTAGGAAAGAAAAAAGCTAGTTGGCTTCACTCATTGCTTATCGGAAAAATTAGTAGCTTTAAACGTAATTATGTATATTATCGTAGTAGCGCATCATCTGTCTGTTGAGCCTGTCACGTCAAATACCATGTCCGCGCGTGCAAAAGCTGAATGTCAAGCTGCACGCGTGATGCACGCCGCCGCTGTCCGTGCCGGTATGAACTCGTCGATACAAGTGCTATGGCACGATCTGAACGCCCACGCCCACGCCACCGTGCACGCGTCTGTTTGGCCGGGACTTTAGTCAAACAAAATACCACATTTCAACTTTTAACATTTTATATTTTGTTTCGTTTGAGTAAAAATTTGTACACCGTTCATTGAGGTTGACAGTGTTAAATAAATCACCTTTACTAAAATAAAGCGGTAATTGTGGTGTTAAATTTATTTGATGCTCACATGCTCTGTAGATCACACTGTTAAGGTGTCAGGTATCAATTAAAAAGTTTTAAAATCTATACAATTTTAAACTCTAAAGTTAAGGGTCAGTAGGGAAAGTGTTTTTTTCGTTCGGAGTCGAACGTATAAACCGAAAAAATAAAAATAACCATTTACTAGGTTTAAACCTTTGGCAAATTGTAAAAACTTTAACTAGCCGTGTAGTAAACACGAAAATTTTAATGGATGTCAATGTTTTAGATCAAGTAGATGGTAAGTATTTTTAATTTATTAGATTTATACGCCCTAACGAAAAAAGTGGAACTTCAGGAAGTGTAAATCGTTCGTAGACAACGGGCAATGATACTGAGGGTACGTCCAGATCTGAAGAATGCGCCGCGAATGCGCAGATCCGTTACTGCAACCGTTTGGTTCGCCTCTTTAGCGCAACTTATGCGGCTCGCGCGCATCGCACAAACATGAAAGGCACGCGCACGGCTGCGCATTCGCCAGATTTGGCCGCAGCCTTATGGATGGGTTTGCAATGTAACGTAGACGTGTATGTACGTGCGACATAAAACTTTGTGGCGTATCAAAGTTGCTACGTCTAGTATCTTATGCAAACTCCCGTCAGTTCAAAACGAGTTGTACTCGATACCTTTTGATGAGAGCGCAAACGCTAATTAGTATGACAGCCTAACACTCCTGTACCACAAAATATTTAATTTCCTCTACCGATTTTCAACTTTCAAGTTAAACACATTGAGTTCAATATCGATTGATAAAATTTGAGATTTTGTGGTAGTTCGATGAGCTGTTCTGTTTACTTTATCGAGTTAACCTTCGAAACTATCGAGCAAAATTCGGAATGCGGATGCTTTAAAACGGGTAGAGGGGTATTTATTTAATTTAGAAAATAATCTAATTATTATGTTAGTGGCATTTAACCAACTGTGTTGTTATATTTATTCGGCAAAGCAAAAGATGGAGAGTGTGAATGTAATTTAAGAAAGATATTTATTATAGGAAATGTGATTTCTGAGATAAAATGAAATTCAATATTGTATGTATTTGACGAGATAAGACGCTTTAGGGCTTCTTGTTGCATTTTTCTCGTTACCAACCCTGTTGGCACAGGCGAGTCGGTGTGTGGTCAGTCATGAATTACAATGAACTAAAATGTGTACCTAATTCATAAAATATTATAAAAAAATATTGTAAAATTGACTGGAGATTTTGTTGGATTATAATTAAATTACATGATTATTTTATTGATGTTTATAAAGATGTTACAATGTTTAACTGTATTTGGGTCAAGATCGCAAAGGAAATCATGTACAGTACCCGGCACTGGGGCAAAGAGTAGGGATTCGCTTTGCGCATCATACGAGACGATGAGACGATCATCGTATCAGAGACGCGTGTGCGGAGCTTACAAGTACAACCAATCACGAACGGCGGTGCAGGCGAGTCGCGCGACTAACCAAGTAACCAATCACATAATCGTCATGGCCTTCTGCGAAAATAGCGTCAAAATTTATTGAAGTACATTATAAAAGTTCCATAGTGAACATTCATTTAAAAAAGATCGAATTTCTAAGATGCTTTGGAATAATATAAAACTTGTTTTTAATGACAAATGAATTGAATAAAAACAAAAAAAGTGATATTGGTTTGTTTGCTTAGATCCCAATGCCAAATGTGGCGCTAGTGAGGTCTTGTTTATGGAAATTGGTGATTACTTTCTATTGGTGTAGGTTAGGTTAGGTTATTTTTAGCAAAATTCATGAGAAAGGTTCGCAAGTTTTTTAAAGTTATTATAACACTTACTAGACCTTAAACAAGTTATTATAAATGTTAGTTATTGGTGTTATAAAAAAAAATCACAGATTTCGTGCCTCACACGACTATCGAGCACATTGGAAATGAATCTATGGAATTAGAAAGAATATTGTCGCTGAGCTTTTTAACAGTTTTCAGACGTGCTAAATCAGCACCTGAGATACCATCCAATAAGCGAGAGTAGGAGAGCTTGCAAAGGATGTCGTCCCATCCTCTGTACCATGAGTTCTTCTGATCGGTCATCAGTTGGACAGAGCATGGCACACTTCTCCAAGACCTCAGACACGAACGGCAAGCGGATACTGTTGCTACTAGATCAACATCCTAAACCCGACGCACTCCAAGACCCCTATTACGAATAGGCAAGGCCGCCTCACTGTTTTTCATCCAACCTGACATCAAGTATCGATTCTAAAGTTATTTTAAGAGAGTCATTAAGTAATTTCAAATCTTCTTCAAGAAGTCAAGTGGGTGCCGTTTGCAAGGTATACACCGTTCGCGGCAAAGTAAGACAATTACGTAGCAGAACTAGAGAAACGTCCCGATAGATGTGCCAAATGCTCACGTGCCGCTAAGAGTTAAGATCTAGAACACAACTGACACCCTCAGGAAATATAGGAGCACCCACCAAATTGAACGACGCTCTGTCAATCTATTCGATACCAGGCAAAACAGAATCAAATTCCTCAAGAGAGTCCATGACCAAAGCACCACAACTAAAAATTTCACATTTGGCTAGATTGACTTCCAAACCTACCGCTTTAAGAGGTGTAACCAACGTTTTTAAATCTTCCAGGACCACCTCATGGCTTCCACCCAAAAATGGTATTTTGGGTGGAAGCCCTCAGGTGGTCCTGGAAGATTTATAGAAATACCATCATCATATTCATATTCATATTCATTCATATTCATATTCATTTATTGCGTCATAAGTGTATACATAAGGTGTTACATTGTGTGAGATCATACTTATGGACCCTGTAAGGGTATTGCATTCTTATTTATATTTACAAATACAATATTACTATTATTATTATTTAATTATAAAATCGTCATATTTAAAATTCAAAAGAAAAACAGTCGCATTTAATTCGTTAAATAAAATAAATAAAGTATATAATGTCAAGAAGTAATACACGAGATTCATCTAAACTAAGATTAAATTTAATTACAGAAGAGGATCACTCAGGTTAATACAGTATGTCAAGTAGGTATAGTTTTTGTGTGGAGGGTAGACCAACATTTTTTATGTTGCCAAGGAACTTGCATTAAATATTTTATCGTCAAAGAATTCTTTTAAGTCGTAGTAGCATTTGGCTATTAATTTTTTCTTTAATTGTTTAACAAATATATCGTTTTTTGTTTCGGCTTTTAAATAGTTTGGTAATTTATTATAGACCCTAATAGCCATTGACAGGGGGCCAGAAGAGGTTAACTTGAGCTTGTTTTCTGGTATTTGTAAATTGTGTTTGTAGCGGCTTGTTGGATTACGGTCACCCTTCGTCACGAAAAGTTTTGGATGATTGCGTACAAATTTTCCGAGTTCTAATATGTAGATTGAAGTCAAGGTAAGCATATTATATTTTACGAAGTATGGCCTACAGCTGTCTATGTTTTTTATGTGTGCGAGTATACGTACACACTTTTTTTGTAAAATGAAAAGGTCGTCTATATCGGGGCTATTTCCCCACATTATTATGCCGTACGTTAACCAGGCGTAGCTATACGCGTAGTACGCTGTTAACGATGTGTTGAAATCAGTGTTTCTTTTTAGTGCTCTTAAAGCATATATAAACTTAGACATTTTAAGCTTAAGTTTTTTGATATGCTCTTTCCAGTTTAAATGGGTGTCAATATTCAATCCTAATAGGGTAAATGTGCTAACAGTATCTAACTTATGGTTATTAAATGAAAAGTCAATATTTAATTCTGTTTTTTGGTAGGGTCTAAATTGTAAGATTTTTGTTTTAGCGAAGTTTATTTCTAAGTTATGGTCATCCATCCACGAGGCAATACCTTGGAGTATGGCAGAAAGGTCATCGTTTAGAGCAGAGGAAGAGCGACATGGTGTTACTATGGAAAGGTCGTCCGCAAACAGCACGCAAGGCGAATTACATATTTTTGGGAGATCATTTATGTAGATCAAGAAGAGTATACAGCCCAAGACACTACCCTGGGGTATAGAGTTGTTCATGGGCTGCTTATCTGATCTGCAAGTACGAACTCTTCCCGATTCATGGTCGTAGTGTTGAATTTCGACGTATTGTTCACGGTTTCGCAAGTAGGATCTGAACCAATCGTGAGCTAGCCCACGGATTCCTATGTCATACAACTTGTTTAATAGTAATTTAAATTGTACCCGGTCGTACGCCTTGGTCATGTCCAACATAACACCCAGGTAACATCAAGGTACCAAACATTTAATTTTAAAGGAGATTTTAGGTTAGATAAAATATAATCTTTTGAATAGCCCTAATGGATCTTGCTTAGCTTCAACCTGCGACTGAATAACTTTGTCTGCGAAAAAGAGATTATTTGAGGAAGCGTAGCACTAGTAAATAAATGGATAAAGTATGGGAGCTGAGTCTAGGACTTCATTCAGGATGGTATCTCTCTCTACGCTGCACGCTGTTAAAAGCATTTCTGATGTCAACTTCAACCGATATATAATTTGATGCCTTAGGTCCTTTAAAAGACCGAGTAGAATGTAATGCCGCCTCTTACCCTGCCAAATTAAAATTGATGTGGTTGCAAATAGCAGGAAAAGATGAAAAAATGAGAAAAATGACGACTTTGAATTTTTTTTTTTTTAAAAAGGTTAGGCTACAGCGAAAAACCCGATCGTCTTTGTTTTAGGCTCAAATTGTAGCTGACTAAATTGTCAAGAGGAGTTTTTCGCTTCGATATTGTTCTTCGTTTCCAAAGTATCGTGATTTTTTTCCACTATTTCGGCCGTAACTTTTTCCGTTTTTGACTTTCCCGAAATAATTACCTTACAGCTTTCGTAAATACGCGTCTTTTGAGCCTTCTTTGAATATTATATCTTCACAAGTCTCCAAGACATAAGGGGATCGCACTTTTTCGTGATATCGGAAACTATACTGGATCATAGATAAGTCTACATTTGATTTGCATTCGCTACGCTCTAATGTACTGGATGACTGGAGCGAACGAAAAGAGATTTCCAATGTCAAAAGGGGATCGCACTTTTTCGTGAAATCGGAGCCTACACTGGAGCGAAAAGTCATTTCTAATGTCAAAAACACTCCTTCTTTTAATTAATGGTCATACTATCTTGGTGATCTTGGTTCACATCGTTGAATTCCGCCAATGTCACGTTTGATGAATATACCTACTTATATACTACTTAGTACTCACCACTGACCTCTTTCTTTTCAATGCTAAACTTAATTTATTATATTGTCTATTATTTTAGTCACCCAAAAACTTATCCATCTTATTAGTAATGGCAAAAAGACTTGATGTATTTTTGTAATTTCCCCAAAATTGTAAAAAAGAACTATATTGGTATTGTAATTTAATCTTAATGATATTAAATGTTTATTTAAATCTATCGTAAATGGTTTTGTATGATTTCTGACACTACTTTACAATTGGTATTTATTGATACAAATATATAGTCCAAGAGCCAGGACGGCCAGACCTTCGTTATATCATAAAAGCTGAAAGTTTTTCTATGTGTGCCTCTAGTATAGGTAGGAACGATCCCCACCTATGATACTTGGGTAGTGGTTCCTTTGGCAGGTAACAGGTAGCAAAGGTGTATAAAATTCCATCTAATATTTATTAATCTATTAAACTTATTTTTTTTATATTTTATTCATAACAACATTAAAACTCGCGTTACTCATTGCCAGACACTTAGTACGGTTCCAACCCCCTGCCGGACACCCCTAAACTATAATATTTTTTAATTCTACTTACGTTATCTTGTAAAAGCTAAATTTTATATATGTTTTTTGGGGAACTATTAAACGATGTTTCCCTAGTAGCCAGACATTTTCGAGGGTTCTATCATCCTGACAGACACATTGAATCGGGCAGAAGTTGTGAGAGCGCGGAGCATATGCAGTTACGGGTGTGAGTGAAACAGAGCGTTCGATTTATTGCAACTTTTTACTGCACATCAGCTGTTGTTTATTTAGAATTGTCTCGTGATCTTTTTTTTTAATTTATCAAGAAGTTATATTAAATAAAATTATTCCAGTCCGGATACAAAATTTTTAACACAATATTAATTAAAAATCTTATAATAAAAAATATAGTACTCCAGGTAAACATAGAAGTGGCCGTCCTATGAAACAAATGGATGATTTTACTATATGTTCACTGCGCCAAAAAATACAGTTTTTTTATTCGGTACGAAAAGAGGTAGCGACACTGAGAAAATTGCTGATTGTTGTCAAAATGGAACTTGAATTTGATTGCTCCTTGGAACATTTGCGTAAAATAAACCTTGAAAAAGAATATTATGAACGAGGAAGAACACTATACCAAGATAAAGATGAATTAGTCATTCGCACAGACGACGATAGCAGCAGCGATGACAGCTTTTCTGGTTTAGAAGATGATGAGTATATGGGTGTCGAATATTTGGAATCAAATGATAGCGAGTGATTTTGCTAATAATAATTAAATATTATACTTTTGGTGGGCAAAATAAACAAACATATTTGGATTTTAGTTTATTGTTTTAATAGTAACTTCAAGTGAGGCCTATGCCCTGCAGTGGGACGCATATAGGCATACTTAACTTGTATGGATATGACATTAGGTTTTCTTCTTTACCTCAATCTCTTTTTACGTTATGACCAATTTTTAATATAAAAAGAATTGAAAGAAATCGATTTATCTATTTTACCCCTAACAGGGATCCGCAGAGATCAGTCACCTATATATATAGATTTTTAAAAATTTCAAACTATTTATTAGCCTCAATTAGGTACTTAGGTTACAAAAAATATATTACCAGTTAGCTTCTTATCGGTTTCTAACCTATTAAATGAAAGTTGCTTAAATTCTTCGGGTTGTTTATTAAATACTTATAAAATAATTATGCATTTTTATTAAACCTACTCTGGAGTAAAGGTATGATTCCGAACAATGAGTGTCGCGCAGAAGTTCTGCTACTGCTTGCTGCGTAGCTTAGAATGTAATCTCATATGAACTCGTAAATAATATATTATTATGGGGACCAGTAGTGCTGCGGTAGCACTGCTGCATTCTGCTGAGTTCGGAATCATACCTGTAACCTACTTTTAGGTCTACGATACGGCAAGTTTGCCCATAATAAGGCTAGATTGTGATTCCAAAAAAACATGTCAGGAAATTTTGATACGGATTTAAAAAAACAATAAAAATCTGTAAGTATCAAAATCATTTTGGTCGCACTATACAGGGTTGCTACTTAAACAACAGTGGCGCCCTCATTTTATTTCATGACTTTTTAGACAAGCTGTAACTGCATATGCTCCGCGCTCTCACAACTTCTGCCCGATTCAATGTGTCTGTCAGGATGATGATAGAACCCTCGAAAATGTCTGGCTACTAGGGAAACATCGTTTAATAGTTCCCCAAAAAACATATATAAAATTTAGCTTTTACAAGATAACGTAAGTAGAATTAAAAAATATTATAGTTTAGGGGTGTCCGGCAGGGGGTTGGAACCGTACTAAGTGTCTGGCAATGAGTAACGCGAGTTTTAATGTTGTTATGAATAAAATATAAAAAAAATAAGTTTAATAGATTAATAAATATTAGATGGAATTTTATACACCTTTGCTACCTGTTACCTGCCAAAGGAACCACTACCCAAGTATCATAGGTGGGGATCGTTCCTACCTATACTAGAGGCACACATAGAAAAACTTTCAGCTTTTATGATATAACGAAGGTCTGGCCGTCGCTGGCTCTTGCTCTAATAGGAAAAATACCTATGTTATTTTAATACATTTTAGATTTTGATATAATAATATGTTTATGATTTTAAAGGTATGTGTTTATATACAAGGTGTTTGGAAGCGTGGTGCAAAGCCTTAAGGGGGTGTTAGTTTAGACCATCTAGATCATTTTGAGCCATAGTTGTCCTAACCAAAGTCAGGTATTTTTCTAGGGATCTTTGACGTTTTTAGTACCAAAATCCCAAAATTTTCCAATTAAGTGCCCCAATAACGCAAAGTTCAAGTGAAAAAATCTATTTTTTTAATGTACTTTATTAGTTTAATGTGTGTTTATTGATATCACTCATTTTAAAGCACCGTTTTCACAAAAAAAAACACAGACTATTTAAACTTAACAGAAAAAAAAATCAAATTAAAAAAAAATAGATTTTGATTAACATTTAAATAAATCAATAAAATAGCTACACGTGTTCCGTTAACTTTTAAAACATGGTGAGTTATTGTTCTTTCTTTTAAGGTATCTTTTACCTAAATATCTTCACAATTTTAAAAGTTAGGGCACCTGAACCAATTAAATTCCGTATCATCGATTTTTAAGAAGGTAAAGAAGACAGGTTTTTTAAGAAACATATTAATTTTGATGCTCCAAATGGCTTCCGCCATTGCGTAACATTAACGACAACGATTTCTCAGTTTCATGGTCGAGATTTTCAGCTGCATTTCCTGTTTCATAGTTGTGAAAGCTATTTTAATCCTTTGAAGTAATTCTTCCAAATTTTGAGCATCAAAATTTTTTTTTCTTTTAAAAACCTGTCTTTTTTACCTCCTTAAAAATCGATATTACGGAATTTAAATGGTTCAGGTGTCCTAACTTCTAAAATTGAAAAGATATTTAGGTAAATGATACCTTAAAAGAAAGAACAATAACTCACCATGTTTTTAAAATTGACTCAACACATATAGCTGTATTATTATTATTTTTTTAATGTCAGTAAAACCATTTCTTTTTGTTTTTTTTTTGTTTTGTTTAAATAGTCTGAAAGTAGATTTTTCAAGTAAAAACGGTGCTTTAAAATGATTTGATATCAATAAACACACGTTGGGCTAATAAAGTACATTACAAAAATAGACATTTCCACTTGAACTTTGTGTTATTATCACTTAATTGGAAATGTTTAGGTGTTTTTACTAAAATCGTCAAAGTTCCCTAAAAAAACAATCCTAACTGGTTAAGACAAATATGGCTCAAAATGTTCTAAATGGTCTATCCTAACACCCCCTTAAGGCTTTGCACCCAGCTTCCAAACACCCTGTATACTTAATAAATATATTGGTATGTATGTCATACCAGACACTAAAAGTATTTTATCTACTTACCTATGTGTTAGAAATAAGATCCAATTAAATAAAATTATTTGAAAGAGAAAAATCTTTTTAATTTTAACACTACTTAAATACCTAGTAATTTGTACAACAAGTGCATAAAACGCACCCTCGACTTGACTATCCATCGTCTCGCAAATACGTCGTCTCGGGTAAAATGGGTTTTATGTGTGAGTTATACACTCTGCTTTTCACTTCGATTGTAAGGAAATTATTTATTATTGCTAAAAAATCATAAAACAATTTCAAAATGCAACACAAATGAAATACTATTATATACGTGGCAGTGGCACTTTGCATCATGGCAATCATAGGTCGTTTTTAGTCCATATGCTACAAATACTTATTTCTTAGAAGTATTATAATTTTGAAGAAGTATAATTTTGTAATTATAACATAGATTATGTGTAAAAATAAAGAAACAGAAGAAATACTGTTTGTTTAACGAAGTTTAATAGTGTGTGTGGCTGTATACATGTAACGACGAGTCTGAGTCTTAGACGATGATTTTACTTTATGCACTAGCTAGAGCATAAAAAAAGCGATTTCATGCAGCCCATACCCGACACAAACATGAACTTTACTAGCATGAGAAGTGAAAATATATTTTAGCTTCAAGGCCGGCGCAGACGAAGGACTCTGGTCTACGGAGGACAATAGCCCCCGAAATGTCCGCAGACGCCATGGACTCAAAGCACATGCAGTGCGATCATTTGGTGGCCAGAAGTTTATTAAAACTGACGATATGGAGGCTTTCATTAACAGATTACGATGTGTTTTACTTAAAGTTTGAGAAGTCTTGTGTGCTTTGTTGCCATCAGGTCGGTCGATGTCCTTGGTTGTCCAGGGGACTTTTACACGCAGTACTTTGTTTCTCTTGTGAGTTAGCAGATGCAGATAAGTGTCATATTTTGACGGTCAAAAAGTACTGTGAGGACAGTCCCTCGTGACCCTTGTCTGCGCAGGATTTAGTTGTTCTATGTAGTGATGAACTATTGTTGGACCCACAGAAAAATAAAATTGTTTTTACTGTTCTGTAGTTCTACACCACACACAGTCACCACACTTGTGTGTATAGTTAGTGCTGATTTACTAAGTCTAAAGTCTACAGGGCGTACAAAAGAATGGGACACTCCTTAAAACCACGTGATCAGCTGGTGATATTGACAACTTTTTATAAGGGAGCAACATCAAAATCGTGATATATTTCCAGATACTCCATGCACTATCATCGAGGTATGCGAGGAAGTTTGTATGGAGCAGGTAAAAAAATCTCGATTTTGATGTTGCTCACTCACATAGAAAAAGATGTTAATCACGGGATTTTAAGGTGTCCTTTTCACTAGTACACACCCTGTATAGAGACTTATGGTCAAGTAATTAATATAATAATAATTTATTAACAACACACCAGGACCACACTTTAGTTTGCTTGTCGAGGGCACGGTGAGTGGGTCATCCTGGTAACTGGTAAGGTCCGTCATGGTAATTGGTAAGGTCGTCAGTTCGTCGCTTATTGGGTATAAGCGACGAACTTTACTTTACCCATGACGGTGTTTAACCACAGACACCTACGTACTACTCTGTCAAGAAAGTACCGGGAAAAGATTAATAATACACAAAATGTTAGTTATTCATCCAATTTTTTTTAATCACCTTCAAAGTAGGTATGCTCCTTCAGAAGCGATACACTTACGCCAACAAATAATCCAATTATCAAAACATTTTTTAAACGCTTTTTCCGGAATCGAGTTCAGTTCTCGCCGCGAATTCTCCTTTATGTCTTCTACCGAATGAAACCGGGTGCCACGAAGTGGTAATTTGAGTTTAGGAAAAAGAAAGAAGTCGGCTGGAGCCATATCTGGTGAATAAGGTGGCTGCTCGATGGTATTTGTTGAGTTTTTGGTCAAAAATTTGTTCTAATTTGCTCTCTTAAACGCCGCATAACCAACAATCGCATAACGCTTAAATAATACTCTTTTTTATCGTTTGACCTTCTGGCAAGAATTCTGAGTGCACAACACCGCGACAGTCAAAGAAAACAGTCAACATGACTTTGACTTTCGATCGTGCTTGGCGCGGTTTCTGTGGTTTCGGTTCAGTTGGAAGTCGCCTCTCCGAAGCTTGTTGACTAGTTTGCATGTAAAACTCGTTAACCCACGTCTCGTCACCAGTAACATGAATGCGTTTGCGTTTCATGAATGTTGGGTCGGAAAAGTCGATTCACCGTAAGCCTTCTGTAACATTTTCAGAGACTACGAACACGAAATCCTATTGGCGATGCAAAATTTAAGACAAACTTGTTCGATGTTTTTGTCCATTATGAAATTCGCAATACACACTAGATATGGTATAACTAAAAACAATACTGTATTGTTTTAAACTTTCATGGTCACTAACATTAGAATAGTTTGTTACGGGATTGCTACCATGTACCTTATTTTTGAGTTCCCGATATTTCGGCACTGTTGCAAGCGCCATGCTCACGGAGTAACGGAGTTACTCCGTGAGCATGGCGTTTAATCTAATTATCAGATGTAACTCAAACTCCGCGCCAAAATGGAAATCAGTTGTGCCAATTTAACAACAACAAAAAATAATTTAATTTTGAACCATAAACAAATCATCAATTCCCGAAACTTTTTTGACAGCATGTATATACATTTTACAGGCTGTTTATACATTTACATTATGCATTTTAAACGCAAAAATTCATAATTACCAATTTGACACTAAAGCTAAGACCAAACCAACGCGGGGGCGTGGGCGTGCGCGGTAGCGGTGGCGTGGGCGTGCAGGCTAGTTCACACCAAACACGCGGACACTACCCGTCTCATCAATATAACAGGTTCGTTAAATGAAAGAGTTCGTGTGGTAGAAATGTTAAGTTTACAGCGTTCGAACATTCAGAAGACATATGACAATATATAGTACACTGAACAACAATAGAAATAACGGTAGGATTAAAGACACGGAAGCCGGAATAAAATATGCGCGCGGCACGCGTGCGTCTACCGTGAGCGTTGACTCGACTGACGGGGCCTCCTCTCATTCGGTGCGCTCGTGTCTGGGCCGTTGGGGCCGGGCGCGGGGTTAGCTCTACTAATCGAGAGAAGGCACCCGATGAAAAACCTAAAGGCGTGCGGAGTAGCAATGGATGCTAGAAGTTCGCGCTATATTATGCGTTCAGGAGGCCAGGCACGAAAATGTATCTTTCGCTCTTTTTATAAACCTAACAAGAAAGAGATTAGTCATAAATGAAGGCAAAGAAGGTTAAATATTTTACTCATAATAAAGGTATCTAATGATGTTGTAGAAATTGTGATTTAACAATTGTTTATCCGATTATTTGCAGATATACTACGAATATAAAAGCTCAACCCTTTTACTAAATAAACATTTAAGTATTGTAGCCTTGTTTATTTATTTATTTACTGAGTTTCGCATTAATTAATTCCAACGCGGTTACCCGAGTGAAGATATTTGAAGATGTAGGAATGAAAAAAGCTAGTTGGCTTCACTCATTGCTTATCGGAAAAATTTTAGTAGCTTTAAATGTAATTATTTATATTATCATAGTAGCGCACCATCTGTTGAGCCTGTCACGTCAAATGTCATGTCCGCGCGTGCAAACGCTGAATGTCAAGCTGAACGCGTGAGGCACTCCGCCGCTGTCCGCACCGGTGTGAACTCGTCGATACAAATGCTATGGCACGATCTGAACGCCCACGCCCACGCCACCGCGCACGCGTTGGTTTTGCCGGGACTTAAAAGCACAGAGTAAGAATTATTACCTAAAAGTAAACAAGGTCCAGCAGTCGCCGAATGCGCCATCCACCTTAAGTGCGCTCCAGATTTAGTCCGCGAATCACCACGCGTACGCGTGGAGTTCGCGGCGCGAAATTTCCGGGAATTTAACTATGACTACAGTCTCAAGTTCGCAACTAATTCGCGGTTGTGGTTTCGCAAAAAGTTCGCAACTTTTATCGATATGGATGGACGTTCCATAAAATAGGTTCTGCCTAATAATATTCGAGAAATTGTGTTTCAGTCTTGTTCGGACGAACAAGACTGAAACAAAAATGAGCGTAACGAGGACACGTTACGCTCATTTTCTATTAATTTCTAAGCACGCCTCTTCAATAAAAATCGTCAGTTCAAAGATCAAAACTAAGATTCGCGGAGTGCGAATGTGGAGTCAATGTACGTTCGCGCCGGCTTAGCGCTTCGCGGCTCCTATGACGCGGGACAAAAAACCGACATAAATTGGGAGACATTGCGCGAAGCCGCGAAGAATATGCGAATCGGCTCCATACTTCGCGTTCGCGGCCATATCGCGCGCTAAGTCTGGAGCACACATTAGAGGTGTAATGCTCAAGCCATCCACTGATTAGGTACGGACAACAGCTCGTCGACCTACCACAAAATGTCAATTTTTTTCATATGAAAATGATCTCTATTTGTCGGGCTTAACGTTGAAAATCTATTGGTGAATTTTTGACTTTTGGGGTAGGTCGACGTGCTGTTGACTGTACATAACCCAATCACATAGATAATCAATACGTTTAGCGCCATGTAAATACGTATGTACGTACCAAAAGCGTTGCGCCAGCTTTCTCTCCATTCCTTGTTAACTTTTTGACAACTCGGTTTCGGGCTGTATAGTTTTATATCATTGACCTTCCCGTAAATAAAAATTTAAAAACTGTCAATACTGCTGTCACTGGCTGTCATCACACTGCTGTTTATCGTGGTGGGTGGTGTCATACCGTCTTTCTCCGAACTCTTGTTCCGAAATTCCGAATAGAGCTATAATATTTTTTTGCGTAACCTACTATAACTTTGATAGACTATGGAACAAGTTTGAGTGCGATAAAATTGATGTTTGCTCAAATCGGAATACTGCACCTAATATTTAGAATATTTTTAATGACTGACAGCAGCCGATAGTTCAAAATTATTTTTTTTAAGTGAATATTTTTCATGTTTCAAGTTGTAATATAATTGTTTACTTACCAACAAAATATAAGTATATGAGTTGTAATTAGTTTGATAAACTTAATTTTGCTGTAAGCTGTAAAAGACAACAAGAAAATAACCTAAAAAGAAAAGTAAGTTGATGTTACTAAAAACTCGTCCATAAAAAATCTAAATATATTGTTGCTTTTCCTTACTTATAATATAATAATAGCATGTTTATTGTATTCTACTAATGACTAAGAGTTCGTGCAGAACATTTCATTTTAGTGCAGATATATGTTTAGGTTTACCTTGTAAGTAAAGTGATGTTATGCAATAACTCCCATGAAAAGTAGCACTCGTCACAATATGACGCCTACATGCCGCCTACTGAATGACATCACTATCTCCTTAACTTGAGTAATGAGATAAATATGGTTTAATGCCTGTATAGGTGGGCTGGGCGTATATCTAGTTAAATATTAGGTTCATTCTCTATGTTGATGTTACCAGGAATAGAATCTCGTCACTTTGCCTTTGACAATGACGTCACAAAAACATGCTCAAATGAGACATTTTGAACTGTTAAATAATTATTAAAATAATAAATGCAGTTTTGACTGTAAATTTTATTCTCATAAGTATTGTGTTTATAAGCATATTTTTAAAAACCTAGTGTACTTCAAAAAGTAAGAGGACATGGAATTGAAGTTTCTTATTTTGGATTTTATTCAGATTATTAGCATAGCCAAATTATAACTGCCTTTTAAAAATTTATTTATTCTGAATAAACAATCTTCTATTCTATTCAATTTTAAAGGCTTTTCATATACTTTAGTGTTTAATAAAATATTTGTTTGCGCACATTGAACATTGTGAGACAAATCTGGGTCTGAAAAAAGTATGAGAACGAAGCATTTTTAGTTACCAACAGATAGTAGAAATTCTGCGAACGCACGACTGACGCGATGACGCCTTATTTGTAATGTAAGAAGTTTTTTTCTTTGCTCTTGATTTTAATTTCTTATATTAAACTAACCGTTTTGGCTCTTAACACCCTATATCGAAGTCTATTTAGTTAGAACAAGAAGTAAGTATAAAAAGTTATCAAGAATGTTTAAACCGTTTCTAGTAAGCATAGCATTTGGCAAGTAATTTAAACAACATCGTAAAAAGCTTACATCATCTATGAAGTAGTAAGTTTAAAAGGTAGATATACAATTATATTTGTTCTGATTATTAGATTAGATTATCACACCATCTCTGTCTGGCCGTATGGTTGACTGGTAGAGAATGCTTTTGGCATTAAGTCCGCCATTTGTACTACATGTTTTTGTCTCTGCAATAAAGTTTAAATAAAATAAAATACTTACCAAGTACCTACAAGACCGAATTAAAAGCTGACTTCAACAAGTCGAATCCTTAAATCTGACACCAAAATATAACCCATAGGTAGGTCGACAGGATGTACATGATTCTAACAAATTAACACATTAAGGTATTAACGCTTCGGAAATTTAGAAGTTATGGTATGCATAAAGTATCCTCATCGAAGTTACTTCTTGTGAAGCAAACTTATCAGTGTTATTACTTTGGGCAACAACCAAACAAAACAAAGAACTTTAATATAAATTATAACTTTAATATACTAGAACTTTAATATACTAGCTGACCCGGCAAACGTTGTTTTGCCATATAAATATTTTTTTGTTAAGGCTGGACAACCCTTATCACTAAGGGGTATGAAAAATAGATGTTAGCCGATTCTCAGACCTACTCAATATGCTCACAAAATTTCATGAGAATCGGTCAAGCCGTTTCAGAGGAGTACGGGAACGAACATTGTGACACGAGAATTTTATATATAAGATGTAGTACTAGCTGTGCCCCCAACTTCATTTGCGTGAACTACCTATAGCATGTTTGGTATATCACATTATATCCCAGAGGAACATTGAACCAGGATAGAAAGTCTCCTATATGTTAATCAACTGGAAAAAATGAACTAAAAAAATATATGTTAATCCAAATCTTATTCTATATGTGTTCATAATTTCATCCTTATCCTTACAGCTGTTTATGCTTGACACTTGATTGATTCACAAACATCTTAACATCCAAACATCCTCACAAACTTTCGTATTTATAATATTATTGGGATGAAAGAACCCATTCACCTAGGAAAGAAAACAAGTGCTTTTTTTCGCACAAGTAGGAGTTTGTATTGGGATGAATGAACCCATTCACCTAGGAAAGAAAACAAGTGCTTTTTTTTCGCATAAGTAAGAGTTTGTATTAGGATGAATGAACCCATTCACCTAGGAAAGAAAACAAGTGCTTTTTTTTCGCACAAGTAGGAGTTTGTATTGGGATGAATGAACCCATTCACCTAGGAAAGAAAACAAGTGCTTTTTTTTCGCACAAGTAAGAGTTTGTATTAGGATGAATGAACCCATTCACCTAGGAAAGAAAACAAGTGCTTTTTTTTCGCACAAGTAGGAGTTTGTATTGGGATGAATGAACCCATTCACCTAGGAAAGAAAACAAGTGCTTTTTTTCGCACAAGTAAGAGTTTGTATTAGGATGAATGAACCCATTCACCTAGGAAAGAAAACAAGTGCTTTTTTTTCGCACAAGTAGGAGTTTGGTGTTTTAGCATTAGTATAGCATTGCCACTGTCGATGTACAGTCAACAGCACGTCGAGGTCGACGTTTGAACCCACAACTACCTGTCATTGTAGTCCAGAGTCAATCTATCCATTGTGCATCTTTAGAGACCTTTTGGAGAATTTTTGACTTTTGGGGTAGGTACCCCAAAAGTCAAAAATTCTCCAATAGATTTTCAACTTTAAGCCTGACATAAGTATAGAGATCATTTTCAAATGAGAAAATTTGACATTTTGTGATAGGTCGACGAGCTGTTGTCCGTACACAAAATACATGGTCTCTAAAGATGCACAATGGATAGATTGACTCTGGACTACAATGACAGGTAGTTGTGGGTTCAAATCCCACAAAATTGTGTGATGAACTGATGAGCTTAAAATTGCATGTATTTATGTATGTCTACCTGTTATCTAGTTGTCTTAGTACAAGGAAGTTAGGCTTTATTTGTATGTAAAGTGATAATTATTTTTTTCCTTTTTAATAAAATTCAAATAAAGAAAATAACATGTTTAACTCTGTAACACCATGCCAATATTATTTTAACTATTTATAAGAATGTCTCAATGCTTACTTTGCTATTTCCTACTTACATACTATCTCTTGCTTAAAAACGTATATTTTTACTTTATACTTTCAAATATTGTGTAAATAACATTTTAACAAACTAATCTATGTATTTCAGGCAATGTCGCATATTAACGATCTGATAGGTGTCATGCGTGGGCTACGGTTAGTGGTTGAGGCGGGTTTAAAAGTACAGCAAGAAAGTTCAAAAGTAATATGGAATAACTCCAGCTTAAAGACACTTATACAAAACTGCTCGCCTAACACACTAAACGCTTACAAACCGAAGCCAGAGGACGCCAAGGACTTGCTTGAGCGGGCCCTTGTTGTTGCACATGGCTTCCGGCAGTATGCTGTCATGCACGTCCCTAATTTTCAAGAAGCAGAGAAAGTGACCGAAATGGATAAGGAACTTAGAGACGAAATTGATGAACTCAACAGAGAGTTTAATAAAACTTTTGAGACTCTGAAGAAGACCCAAGATGCGAAGGCCAGTGCAGTACGAAAGGAAATTCAAGTTACTGAAGAATATGTAGTGCCATTAGAGAAGTTGCAAATAGCTAGTACTACACAGGAATCTGTTCCACCGGCTTTGGAGGTGCAGACTCCGAAGCCAGAAGAAAGTGTTGGTGGTTCAAAAGCACCAGTGGTGCCTAAGCCAGTTGCTAAGAAGAAGATAAGGGTCTCTGTAAGTTAAAAAAATTACTTTATCAAATCAAGTGAGACATTAATTTAACTCTGTTTTCGAAGTAGAAATCATTACATTTATTATTTTTTGTCTGGCAACTTAAAAGCATTGGCTTTCTGAGCCATACCTATATCTTTTTTAACAATTAGGAAAATACTGGTGGACGACACGCTGCCGCTTTTCATAGCATCATGGCTAAGAAAGAATCAACAAGATTTTTATATTTCAAATAATTTAGAATAGAATAGAATAGAATATTATTTATTTGGCACTCAAAATTGACACAAACATGAAAATGAAAATAACATAGATTGACACAGAACTAATAATAATATTATAAATAAAAATAAATAAACGTGCCAAAAAGGACCCTCGCTCAGTATTCGCGGTGGCAACTTAAGGCTGCCACGACACTGATATTCTGCGGCCAGACAGAGGCGTCTTGCTTGCAATGCAACACACCCAGAGCAGCGTTATTTTAAAAAACTTTATTTTTTGAATTGATCTGAATAAATACATACGCAATTGTAACTTTTGTCAAATGTAAAATTTTCGGGCTCCCTAAGTGAAAATAACCCCTTCAAATTCCGAATAAAATTTCGCTAAAAGCAGTATTAGTTCCGTTTCTTTACTCATGTGGTATTAGTACGAATCCATGTAAATGCAGTAGGTAGGTGAAAGCATAAGAACATTAACATAATTGTTATAACCTTTTTACCGTGTTTTTTAGCAAATAAACGGTTTCTATTCTATTCTAAGCCTACCTACCTATTTTGTGTAATATTTGTGACTATTATATTTAATCGGATTCGCGCCGACAAAACTTTTATCGCAATTCGCAATGCGGCTTAAATGAGTTTTTAATAATCATGTTATTCTTACAGCTAAGCGAAAACTCGAAGGCGCGCGTAGTTCCATCTTCGCGAATAGGTCGTATGATATCGTTTGGCTCCCTCGCCGCGGGGCTCGGCGTCGGCACCGTGGCGCAGTACGCCAGGAACACAATCCAGTCGGTGACAGGCAAGGTGGACGAGTCGGCCAACGCGTTCATGTCGCCAGCAAACGCTGAGAGGATTGTCGACACGCTTTGTAAAGTCAGAGGTTAGTTTTTAGTTAGATTATATTATAGTCCATGTCACGAATATTAGGATCAGAGAAATGTATGTCATGTTGTCCAATGTTTATGTTATTTATTTTAAGGTGCTGCTCTAAAACTTGGCCAGTTGCTTAGTCTACAGGATGAGTCGATGATATCCCCGGAGCTCCAGCGTATATTCGAACGCGTGAGGCAGTCAGCCGACTTCATGCCCACGTGGCAAGTCGAGAAAGTCATGAGCTCGCAGCTGGGATCCGATTGGCGCTCCCGGATGCAGCACTTTGAGGAAAAACCGTTCGCAGCTGCTTCTATTGGTAAGGGTATTTGAAATATTAAATATGAAACAATTTTAGGGTTCCGTACCCAAAGGGTAACGAGACCCTAGGCTGTATCTCTTGTTTGTGCCCGTGATAGTAAGACAGTTGAAATTTTCACACGACCTACTCGAACAAAAATTGGCACTTCAAAATTTAATATTTCGCAACGGAACCCTAAATCGAAAAATAGTCTTAGCAACTCCTAAGTCATTTTGAAGGACCTATTCAACGATATCCCACAAAAAACATCTCCACGTTACATTTATGGGAGCTACCCTAAAAGAAAAACATATTTTCATAATTTTATTCTACCACTTTTTCGGCGTGATTGATATCTTCACAAAATTATATTTCTCCAGGGTCAATAGTCTCCAAGCAAAACCTTGGACGGACAGACAGACGGACACGTCGAAACTATAAGGATTCCTTGTTAGGACTACGGAACCGTAAAACCAGAATAAAATAAATATTTAATGGGTCTCAGAATAAAATAAATAGATAATTGTGCGGAACCCTTCGTGCGCCAGTCCGACTCGCACTTGGCAGGTTTTTGTTGTTGTTGCATGTAAAAGACAGATGATTGATGCGGTGTCCAAGCAAGGCTCCCACAGAATAGGAATAGGTTTATGCCACGACTAATCCTAAGCGGGATATCTTAAGTGGCGTGCATTGGTTTTATTTCGAGGTAGGCAGTAGATACTTACTTATGCGTTTTATTAATAAAAATCGGTGGTTTTCATCAATAACACACATTTGTAAGTACCTACTGCCTACCTCATTTCATTTATCAGGTAGGCACTGCCTAATTGCCTATACCGCACACGCGCCCCTGTTTGGCAGTTGGCACTGACAAATGTAAAATGATTTTTTATCGTGCCATAAATAAGAATGAAAAATGTAAGAAAAACAAAAATCCGTTTGTTGGCAATGGGGTCTGCTACCATTTTTTTATAGTTGTTGCTCGACCTGTGTCACTCAAGATCGATTTAATTTTAATTCCTTCTGGAGCATTCTCCTTTGCCATAACCAACCTATAAACAGAACGAAACCAACTTTGGACTAATAACAACAGTTATTGACGACCGTCTGGTGTAGTGGTTTGTGATCCGGACTACAAAGCCTTTTGGTTGCGGGTTCGAATCCCGCGAAAGGCATTTTTTTCTGTGATGAGCACGACCATTTGTAAATCGTACCTAAGTCGTAGAGGTTTATAAACGTATTTAAGTATGTTTATCCGTTATCTAGTCGCCATAGTACAAGCTATGCTTAGTTTGGGGCTAGCTAATTGGTGTGATTGTGGAAGCAATTTATTTATTATTTCAATGTGCAGGTTTCGTTACAACATTTTGATTTTCATTGTGTTTAACAGGTCAAGTGCACCTGGCGATACTGCACAACGGCCAGGAGGCAGCGATGAAGGTTCAGTACCCAGGAGTGGCCAAGGGGATCAACAGTGACATTGACAATCTTGTTGGGGTCATGAAGGCGAGTATCCAAGTCATTTATTCAGTGTGTAAACCCTCATCTGGGCACTTATACACGTCCTAAAAATTACTTCGCTTCGGGCCTACATATCGGATGGTAGTGAGAAGAAACGGCGCAACAGACTCAGAATCATACACTTATGAAAGACTTAATTTTATTATAATAAGTCATCTGCGCAAAACATTTGGTTTTTAGTAAGAGGCGTTAGCGTATATGTTCATATTAATATTCATATATATTCATTTATTGCGTCATAAGTGTATACATAAGGTGTTACATTGTGTGAGATCATACTCATGGACCCTGTAAGGGTATTGCATTCTTATTTATGTTTAATTCTTAAATATAAAATCGTCATATTTAAAATTCAAAACAAAAACAGTCACATTAAATTTGTTAAATAAAATAAATAAAAGTATATAATTACAAGAAGTAATACACGAGATTCATCTAAACTAAGATTCAATTAAATTACAGAAGAGGATCACGTTATATGCATGTTTATCAGTTACTAGCGACCGGCCCCGGCCTTGCATGGGTAGCGTTGTATCTACTTATAGTTACGGATTCAAAAATCTTTCTAGTCAATCAGTCTATCCATGTAAACCGTATGCAATAGTTTTTAAACGGCCTCTTGCTTGCCGTCTGGTGTAGTGGTTCGCGGGACGGACTACAAATGTGTTCGCGGGTTCGAATCCTGCATATTGCAACTGTTTTTGTGATGAGCACGAGCTTTTGTAAGTTAGGGATATTTGTAAATGTATTCAAGTTTACCCATTATCTATTCTCAATGGTACATTGTAGCTTTGCTTAGTTTAAGTAAAAGTAAAGTATGTCCATATATGTCCTACTGCAGGGAACAAGCCTCACCTCAACTATGAGGTGGTTTGGGCCATACTCCCCCACGCGGGCCTAGTGCGGATTGGTGGTAAAGGCCAGTGACTAAACCTTACTGTCAGATGTAATCAAGCCACATTAATTGGCCTCTGTCTAACTAAGCTTTACGACCAGGGTAAAACCGGGATAGATGCCACACTTTTTGAATATATGTTATATCTCCCTGTAAAATTATTTCATTCTTTTAATTGTAAAACTGGCAAGTACTTTGGTCTTTTCACTATGAATTTATGAAAGGAAAAAAATATTACCTTTGATATTTCCAGAGTATTACCGATTATTGCGGACCTCTAAATGTTGAGACATCTATCCCATATAGGGGATAGTTGCCAAATCCATATAAATAATATTAAGGATAGACGACCCGCTGAGAAATAGGGCATCTATCCCGAAAAAACTTTAATCGCACCTAGCCGTCCCGTGCAATCGCATAGAGACATGAGACACGATCATTTGGTGGTAGTTGGAAAGTCTCTCGATAGATAAATAAAATAACACGTTATGTATTTTTGAAACTAGAGTAATTACAATCGGGGCATCTATACCACTGGGGCGTCAATCCCGGTTTTACCCTAATATCAAGCGATATCAGCTGGTTTAGTTTTTAGGGCTTAATATATGATTGCTATGATTGTTAAATAATTTATTTCATTTAACTACATGTGCAATGTTGTCACCTTTTTTGCGGTCTAGAAACCTCTTTTTGTCAGCCTTATTTTTCGGGGATACCATACCGTTATTAGGGTTCCGTAGCCTAAGGGCAAAAAACGAAACCCTTATGGATTCTTCATGTCCGTATGTTACGTCACAGACACTTTTTTCCGCAACTATAAGAACTATACTGTTAAAACTTGTTAAGTAGATGTATTCTGTGAACCGCATTAAGATTTTCACACAAAAATAGAAAAAAAAACAAGAATTTTTGGGGGTTCCCCATACTTAGAACTGAAACTCAATATTTTTTTATCAAACCCATACGTTTGTGGTATCTATGGATAGGTCTTCAAAAATGATATTGAGATTTCAATGTACTCAATATAATTTTTTTCTAAACTGAATAGTTTGCGCGAGAGACACTTCCAAAGTGGTAAAACGTGTGTCCCCTCCCTGTAACTTCTAAAATAAGAGAATGATAAAACTAAAAAAATATATATGATGTACATTACCATGCGAACTTCCACTGAAAATTGGTTTGAACGAGATCTTGTAAGTAGTTTGTTTTTAATACGTCATAAATCGTAAACCGCAATTAGGTAATAGACGGCACGGAATCCTTCGTGCTTGAGTCCGACTCGCACTTGGCCGGTTTTTAAGTAAGTCCAACCGATAGATAGGTAATTATTTTGAATCTTTCGGCTCGATGCAGGTATGGAACGTGTTCCCAAGAGGCATGTTCATTGACAATATAGTGGAGGTGGCGAAGAAGGAGTTGGCCTGGGAGGTGGACTACGTGCGAGAGGCCGAGTGCACCAGGAAGTTCAAGCGGCTACTGGCACCGTACCCGGAGTACTTCGTGCCTGAAGTCATAGGTAAGATATCATTACGATCACGTGATTGGCTAGTCGCGAGCCGCGCCTGCACCGCCTTCCGTGATTAGTCGTTAGCTCCGCGCTCACGAGTCTCTAATACGATGATCGTCTCGTTAGATACGCCAAGCGATCCCCACTCTTTGCCCCAGTGCTAAAATTACGTGCCGTTAGCTATAGGATTAGTGAATTAGTTAGCCCATCAAGCACAAACGCTATATCCCATCGAGCAGAATACAGACCTTTTTCCGAAGCACTTTTTAGTGTTTTTTCAATAACATCATCATCATTATTTCAGCTTAGGATTTATATCAACTGTAACTTCTTTCTATGGTGTGAAAGAGTATCTATCTATTTACTGAACAGGCCTCCCCCAGTGATTTCTAGATGGAAGCGAATTGCATCCAGCGGCTTGACACAACCTTAACCAGGTCGTCTGCCCACCTTGTGGGGTGGACGTCCCACGCTGCGCTTGGCGGTACGTGGCCTCCATTTTAGATCCTTTCTGATCCATCGGCCGTCAATTCCACGTACTATTGTGTAAATGATATAGGTCGCTTCCAACTGGTCAATCTGATTGGGGGAGGCTTTCAGCAGGGGGCGTACTATGGTAGAAATAATGGATAAAGACATGATCTACCTAATTGATGTTTCAATAAATTTTGGACGACCTCCGTAGCCGAGAAGCGAGCATGCTCGACTTGGCGTCGTCATCTCTGATCTGTTCCGGTTTCGATTCCCGGTCGGGTTGATGTAGAAAAAGGATTTTTTATCGTACCTCGAGTCTGGCTGTTGTGGTACCGTCGTTGTTACTTATTTCCATAACACAAGTGCTCTGGCTGCTAACCTTAGGATCAGCGCAGTGTATGTGATGTCTCTTCCAGACGACCTCTGTTCGTCGGAGGTGATAACGACGGAGCTGATCGACGGCATGCCGCTCGACAAGTTGTTCGACGCGCCGTACGAGACGCGCCTCGACATCGCCGACAAGATCATGCGCCTCTGCCTCCGCGAGATGTTCGTGCTGCGCTGCATGCAGACCGACCCCAACTGGGCCAACTTCTTCTACAACACTAGCACGAGACAGGTACCTCCGCGAGATGTTCGTGCTGCGCTGCATGCAGACCGACCCCAACTGGGCCAACTTCTTCTACAACACTAGCACGAGACAGGTACCTCCGCGAGATGTTCGTGCTGCGCTGCATGCAGACCGACCCCAACTGGGCCAACTTCTTCTACAACACTAGCACGAGACAGGTACCTCCGCGAGATGTTCGTGCTGCGCTGCATGCAGACCGACCCCAACTGGGCCAACTTCTTCTACAACACTAGCACGAGACAGGTACCTCCGCGAGATGTTCGTGCTGCGCTGCATGCAGACCGACCCCAACTGGGCCAACTTCTTCTACAACACTAGCACGAGACAGGTACCTCCGCGAGATGTTCGTGCTGCGCTGCATGCAGACCGACCCCAACTGGGCCAACTTCTTCTACAACACTAGCACGAGACAGGTACCTCCGCGAGATGTTCGTGCTGCGCTGCATGCAGACCGACCCCAACTGGGCCAACTTCTTCTACAACACTAGCACGAGACAGGTACCTCCGCGAGATGTTCGTGCTGCGCTGCATGCAGACCGACCCCAACTGGGCCAACTTCTTCTACAACACTAGCACGAGACAGGTACCTCCGCGAGATGTTCGTGCTGCGCTGCATGCAGACCGACCCCAACTGGGCCAACTTCTTCTACAACACTAGCACGAGACAGGTACCTCCGCGAGATGTTCGTGCTGCGCTGCATGCAGACCGACCCCAACTGGGCCAACTTCTTCTACAACACTAGCACGAGACAGGTACCTCCGCGAGATGTTCGTGCTGCGCTGCATGCAGACCGACCCCAACTGGGCCAACTTCTTCTACAACACTAGCACGAGACAGGTACCTCCGCGAGATGTTCGTGCTGCGCTGCATGCAGACCGACCCCAACTGGGCCAACTTCTTCTACAACACTAGCACGAGACAGGTACCTCCGCGAGATGTTCGTGCTGCGCTGCATGCAGACCGACCCCAACTGGGCCAACTTCTTCTACAACACTAGCACGAGACAGGTACCTCCGCGAGATGTTCGTGCTGCGCTGCATGCAGACCGACCCCAACTGGGCCAACTTCTTCTACAACACTAGCACGAGACAGGTACCTCCGCGAGATGTTCGTGCTGCGCTGCATGCAGACCGACCCCAACTGGGCCAACTTCTTCTACAACACTAGCACGAGACAGGTACCTCCGCGAGATGTTCGTGCTGCGCTGCATGCAGACCGACCCCAACTGGGCCAACTTCTTCTACAACACTAGCACGAGACAGGTACCTCCGTGAGATGTTCGTGCTGCGCTGCATGCAGACCGACCCCAACTGGGCCAACTTCTTCTACAACACTAGCACGAGACAGGTACCTCCGCGAGATGTTCGTGCTGCGCTGCATGCAGACCGACCCCAACTGGGCCAACTTCTTCTACAACACTAGCACGAGACAGGTACCTCCACGAGATGTTCGTGCTGCGCTGCATGCAGACAGATCCCAACTGTTCCAACTTCTTCTACAACACTAGCACGAGACAAGTGAGGCTTCCCCACTGACACTTCTTGTTGGGGTAATGTCTAAAATCTCAGATGTGAAAATGAAATTTTTAGAAAACTTGCTCCATGATTCCAAAAACTAAAATTGATAATGTTAAAAGAGGATGTTTAAATGAAATACTTTTGCATTTCGAAAATACGTTTAGAACCTACCTGGCTGCGTTTATGAAAACAATTACTTAATTTTTATTTATTTATTTAGAGTTCACTTTTATCCAACAAAAGATTGTTTTACTATAATTTTATATTTCTTATGCGATTGAAATTTAAATGTAATTTTAGGTAATCCTCTTGGATTTTGGCGCGACACGGGAGTACTCCAAAGAGTTCATGGACCAGTACATAGAGATTATAAAGGCGGCGTCGGAGGGCGACCGCGCCGCCATCTTGCGGATGTCGAAGGAGATGAAGTTCCTCACTGGATACGAGTCTAAGGTAATACAAATAGCGGAAAGATGCGCAGAAGACCGTTACGATTACGTGATTGGCTGGTCACGTGATCGCCCTGCACTGCCGGCCGTGTTTGGTTGTTGACTGCGCGCGCTCGCGTCTTAATGATATGCGTGATAATTATAGTTTTTCCAAGATAAAAAGAGTTGTGATGTACTTTAACGAATTCATATCGATTTTTTTTGGGTATCGAGAACGTTAATAGAACGAGTTTGATCGATTTTAATTTTAGTAATCTTTTATGTTACACTTTATTGTATAGAATAATAGTGAATTATTTATTAAATTATTATTATAACATAAACCGCATACAAGATAGGGGCATTCTTACTGACGGTTATGTTTTTATAAAATGACAGCATCGATTCTGCCCATTTATCGATTTAAGCCCGGTTCCTATATCCGAGAAACGGTTGTTTTTGCTAACGGATGGTAGGAATTGTCAACTTGACATACTCAAAAGCGTTCCTATAAATGAGGCTTCGTCAAATTTTATAGGAACCTATTATAACGGCTCGTTACTTTTGACACCAATACCATGTCTGGTCAACGCCATATACCGTAGGTTTAGTACATATTAAAAACGACTAGATGTCACTACAAGGCTCATTAGGATTGGGGTTGATTTCAATGAACGATAACTCTTGATAAAAACGTTATCAAAACACTTTTTTAACACTTTTGTTTTAAAAAATGAAATGTTAATTGAATTTTAACATTTATTTCAAAACAAATCATTTTAACTAAAATTTAAAACACTTTACTGTATAATGCCATCTATCGGTTTTAACTTAAACTATCATTTATGGAAACGCAACGTCAGTTATTGGATTGAAAAAAACTAAACACGGCATTTATGTTGATTATAGAGGTAATATGCATTTCGTATTATTTTATCGAATAATTTATAAAAACAAATAAAGGAAATCCACATTTTAAAATATAGGTTTTTTTTTAATGAGTGATTATATACTCTCTGGTAATTAACAGTCAAAAGCAAGAAGCTTCAAAATAATGTTGGTTTTCGACAACTGTCAAATATTTGTTTGCAGGGCTACCAGTGTGAGTATTGTAGTTTTATAATATGGGGATTTGTTTTAATATTTAGGAAGTGATTATAAAAATCAATTTTTAGGAGAAAAATATCGATTACCAATGTTTAGCTAGAAAACGTTTCCCAAAATATTACAACCCATCTATTTTACGCAAATTTTCATTTGGCAAAAAGGCATTTATCAAAACAACTCATTGCAATTTTTTAGTTACGAAATCTCTTATTTGGGATATTATTGTATAACAAGTAATTGTTTGGTCATGTTCCATTTAATCAAATATTATTTAATCAGATGATTCATTTGGCACAACTTACTCTTTGCAAAATATTCCATGGCATACGATTTACATGCTTACGCTCAAACATTGAAATTATCATGCTGCATCGACGTTTGTTTTACCTTGGAAAAATAATTTACCGTCAAAAAATGGTTGATATGGCTAAATGGGTTTTAAGAGAGTTTTGCTTTGATCGAGAGAGATACTTGATCCCAAAAGCAATAATTTTGGAATAAATTCTTACGGTGAATCTAAAAAAGACAATTTGGTAACCCTAATCACGATTCCAATTTTTTCATCAACTTTGATTAACAATGAATTTTATTTGAAGGCATTTGTGTGAAATTGTGTGTCACGTCCAAAGGTCGTCTAAATGACGTAAATATGTAATAAGGTCGTTTCAAGTTAAAACCTAATTAGTAATTTCGTTATTGATTGTCAAGTATCGATGCCCAAAGTGCTAATAATTCGGGATAATATTCCATGGGACGCGACTTCGAATCTTGGTCGGCGGCAATATTTTTTCGAAATCCAGACTTGTATTAAAAAATGTTGATGAAAATTATTTATTCACATTTAAAACCATTTTTAATAACTAAACTCAGTACTGACCTTTTGATTATTTTTTTTTACATAATATTAACAAAATAAATAACTAATAGAAAATGGGTCCCAGCTTGCCGTCATCAGTTTTCATAAAAAATAGGATCATACTCTAGTGGAATCAGCAACCGACTGAAATGAAGATGAATATAGTACTTAATATCTTAAAAAAGTTATGGATGCGCACAAAAAGTTATTCAAAATAATATAACAACTTGAAAAAAAAAGACCGCATCATGTGGGATCCGAACCCATATCTCATAGAAACTACGAGCGAGTGCCTTTCCAACTAAGCTACAAGGACGATAGAACAATTTTCGAAATTTGTCAAGTGTTAGTTTATATCTTTTGACAGAGTGTGCAAACAATTGTAAACCTTATGGTGGTTTGGCATTCTCTGACGGACCGAAACAGAAATTAATGTAAATTAATGTTCTATTCTGACGTAGTATAATTCTTTCTCTATGGTTCTATGAATAATGGGCAAGTTATCTATCATTGCGCAGATAGTGCCATCTAGTCAGAGAAGGAAACAAACCATGGCGTAGTTATATTTTAGTTCCATTTACTCACCACCTTCGCTGTCTTTCGCGCTAGTTAAAGTGGAAATTTTCAAAGTACCGAGACTGTCCCTCTGTTTTACGTAGTATTATTCTTTCTCTATGCCAATACGATCAGTTGCTGATGTACACTTACGCATAGTACAATATAGGAACCCTGTGTTAGTCTTTAAGAAAACGTTTCGTTTCACACATTAAATAGGTATTTTAAGGGAAACTTGTTTTTCTATTCTTTTAAATGAGTAAGCTAGATAGATAATGGATGGAATTTTATACATTTTTAGAAGCAACATTTTTAGGATTAGTGCTGTAGTAGGATGATCTACAATTAAAATAAAATATTTTTTTTACAAAATATAAATTATTAATATGTAAGTATTATGGGTGAACTGGAAAATGTTAAGTGTCACCTGCCTCATCTCAAAAAGGGTATAGTGGGTTGTCTGGCGAATATAAAAAAAAAAACTTACCGAAATCTTCTCCAACAGATAATGGAGGAGACTCACGTGGACACAGTAATGATTATGGGCGAGGTCTTCACAAGCGAAGGGGACGGCGAATTCGACTTCGGGGCCCAAAGGACCACGAGACGCATCCAAGCCCTCGTCCCCACGATTCTGACGCACAGACTCTGTCCGCCGCCCGAAGAAATCTACTCGTTACACAGAAAACTATCCGGCGTCTTCCTACTCTGTTCCAAGATGAAAATCAAAATGAACTGCAGAGATATGTTCAACGAAATCTATGACCAGTACAAAAGCAATGCCTTTAGGTAAACCTAAAAGTTTATCGGGACATTAAACGAATGCGGCATTTATGCGAAACGATTAAATAGAAGATGGATAAGTAATAAAAACAACCAGCTATTATGCTCTTAGTACAAAACGCTACGCAAATATCCGATACTTGGATGCTATAGTAACTAACTTTTGGAACCGCCCGTTTTTTCACAAGATGTTTTTTTTTACCTTGAGATTTCGGCTATTATTTATACTTAGCACATGAACTCGCCTGGCTAGTTTTACGACAAGAGTCACTTCATCATCATCATCATCACCAGCCTATCAGTCCACTGCTGGACACAGGCCTGTCCAAAAGGAGGATTTTGCCATAATCGCCACGCTTGGCAGGCGGGTTGCCGATCGCAGTTTGGCCAAAGGTGGGGAGGAGACGCTGCTGCCCGTCTTCTTGTGGCGGTTCTCCTGTAGTCGCCTCTTACGACACCCATAGGAAGAGAAGGGGTGGTTTAATTCTTTTAACGTGCCGGCACCACACAACACTTACAGAAACAAAATTGTATTTAACTTGAACAAATTGGACTACCTCCTGTATAAATTCAGTCAATGTCTAGCGATCGGGCCGCCGCAATGGCTGTATTTTTGTAGGTCCGATACTCGGATCGAATTTTACTAGGCTGATTAATCATAGAATTTCTAACATACTTTTGTAGGACGGGTGCGTTGCACTATTGTAATAAGTGCGTTCTATTTTTCTCCTACAAAAAGTTGGTCATCGAGTATCGGAAGTGGGCGAGCAGCCTAAACCTAACGGTAATTTTAATGGCAATTGAACTTCAGTCGACGTTACAGAACTACCTCTACGTACAAATAATTTAGTTTATTGTTATATAATAATTCAATACACATCTGTGTAGCTAGATTCTGTAGGCAGGGTATTTTGGTGTAAAAACTGATAAGTTTGAATGAAAGTACGACTTAAGCACTTGTAATATAATTAACTTATTAATTGAATAAAGATTTGCTTATAAATGTGTTTTTAATTTGTCCTTTTAGTAAAATCCGATTCAGGGGTACGAAGTTTACCTTTCGTTCGGTCGTATAAACCTAACAAATTAAAATGGCCAGTCTCATGTGTTTTGTCTTTGATAAAATATGACCAACTTAATCTAGCCGTGTAAAAAACCCGAACGTTTTCAATTGTTCATAAATTGTCAAACCTTTGATACGGGGGAATGGATGTTTTCATTTGGTCGGATAATACGACCGTCAAAAGTCATGAAGTTTACGTTGTGGTGTGTGTGCCAGCTTGGTAGTCGATAAATAACTAGCTTCTGCCCGCTGCTTCGCCTGTGTTGGCTTCCACGATAACAGTGTTAGTATGGGAAAGGTCGATCCGTAATTATTAAAACACCGTTATAATTTGAAAAGTTTATTGCAGGTCGAAAAGGCATTGGGGAACATTTAAGCAATCGTACATCAAACCTTTGCCCTCAAAGTCGTCGCAAAACTACGTTAGGTACCTCTTACCAACAGTTCCGTACACAAATAGCCAGGTTTCATTCACTTTAGTGTTTAGATCATAGAATTTGGATGATTGCTAATAATAAATACCTATGTATAAAACGTTAAAATAAGTTATTTGTTTATAACTCTATTTTTAGAGGACTGCCATAACAAAAAAGGAGTGTTATGTGTTCAGGCTTCATGTAAACTAAGGGCCTGGTTTCACAATGTACGGATAAAGTGCTAAATAGCTCTGAACAGATATGTGGAGTGGAAAGATAAAGCTCTTAAACTTTTGGCGGTAGTTGGTAGGTGTGAGTACCTATAGTGTCGCCAACTGACTACAAGGTGATGGTAAAATAATACACGATCAGAAGGTAACGGAATGGAATAATTTTATTTAAAACTAAGACTAATATTTATACAAACTATGTACACTGGAATATCGACTAGAGCGAGTTATGCGTCGACCAATCACGTTGAAGTTGAATATGGCGTGATTGTTTGAGATAGGAACATATTGTGCGCAGCTTGCGAGTGAGAGCGAAGCATATTGTGCGCAGCTCTTGCAGTTCTGCACGATGATGATGATTCTGCTACAAACTCAATCTGTCTTATTCAGAGTGCATTTACTAGTCCAGACTAAGGTGACTAAACCACTGATTTTTGTACGTTAAAACAGTGGTTTAACCTTAGTCCTGGAATAGCAAATGCACTCTGAATAAGACAGAATGTGTCATATAGGTAGCCGCCTATTTGACGGTCGTAAAACGCAAAAATAGTGTATATTACTTTAGATAAGTTAATAACTTATTCAGAACTTTTGCAGAACTTATCCGTTAATTATGAAACAGGCCCAAAGGCACGGTATGTTTGTTTAGCTAGTCTATTAATTCTACCATAAAGTTGTATTCACACTGCAGCCGCGCAAGGTACTTTTTGTGGAGCAACAGTTTTTTGTGGGATATTAGTAACATTAGGTTAGGTACTTCTTATATATAAAATTCTCGTGTTACAATGTTCGTTCCCGTACTCCTCCGAAACGGCTTGACCGATTCTCATGAAATTTTGTGAGCATATTGAGTAGGTCTGAGAATCGGCTAACATCTATATTTTATACCCCTTAGTGATGAGTGCGTGAGGGTCCACCCTTAACAAAAAAATATTGATATGGCAAAACAACGTTTGCCGGGTCAGCTAGTAATTTATATTAAAGTTCTTTGTTTTGTTTGGTTTTTGCCCAAAGTAATAACACTTGATATGTTTGCTTCACAAGAAGTAACTTCGATGAGGATACTTTATGCATACCATAACTTCTAATTTTCCTTAGCGTTAATAAATGTGTGAATTTGTTAGAATTATGTACATCCTGTCGACCTACCTATGGGTTATATTTTGGTGTCAGATTTAAGGATTCGACTTGTTGAAGTCAGCTTTTAATTCGGTCTTGTAGCTACTTAGTAAGTATTTTATTTTATTTAAACTTTATTGCAGAGACAAAAACATGTAGTACAAATGGCGGACCTAATGCCAAAAGCATTCTCTGCCAAAAGCATTCTCTACCAGTCAACCATACGGCCAGACAGAGATGGTGTGATAATCTAATCTTATAATCAGAACAAATATAACTGTATATCTACCTTTTAAACTTACTACTTCATAGAAGATGTCAGCTTTTGACGATGTTGTTTAAATTACTTGCCAAATGCTATGCTTACTAAAAACGGTTTAAACATTCTTGATAACTTTTTATACTTACTTCTTGTTCTAACTAAATAGACTTCGATATAGGGTGTTAAGAGCCAAAACGGTTAGTTTAATATAAGAAAGTGAAATCAAGAGCAGAGAAAAAAACTTTTTACATTACAAATAAGGCGTCATCGCGTCAGTCGTGCGTTCGCAGAATTTCTTTCTTTTTCTATTGAGAAGCATGAAGAATCGTCTCTACCATTCTCAAGGAATATACAGGATGTACAAAAGAATGTGTGTTGTGGTACCGTCGTTGTTTCTGATTTCTATAACACAAACTTTAGCTACTTACCTTAGGATCAGAGCAATGTATGTGATGTTGTCCAATATTTAAAAGAATGGGACACTCTTTAAAACCACGTGATCAGCTCATATACAACAACTTTTCCTATGGGAGCAACATCGAAATCGTGATTTTATTTTCAGATGCTCCATACATTATCATCGAGGTATGCGAGTAAGTTTGTATGGAGAAGCTGAATTTATTTTATCGATTTCGAAGTTTGCTTCCATAGAAAAAGTTGTTGTTTATGACCAGCTGATCACGTGGTTTTAACTTTTTTTTAGAAGACAATGTTGGTCCCATGGTAAAAATTATAAGGATTGCTGTATTTGAGCATGCAATCACCCCGTTAAAAGAGGTACTAAAATTGAGCCTTATATAGTTTTTTAGCCTTCGCTGCCTGCTTCATTGTAGTAGGTATCCGTGATTCATTTTGTCTATGAATATTTAAAAAAAATATTCAAAATTAGTTATTGGTAAATGACCTAAAGTCAAGTTCATGGTGGTCTATTTAGTTTTAATCCGCTCCTATCACGCTACGAACTCGCTTTATGAACACGCTGTCCTATTTTAGTACAGTATAATACTTACTTTGTGGTAGTACTATGGAAGAGGTACGGTAACAGCTAGTATAAAGTCGATATCACCATGAAATAATAAATTTCCTCGATTGGTTTTCAACTTTAAGGTCGACCCGTGGAATTCAATATCTATTAGAAAAATTAAGGTTTCATGATAGGTTGATGAGCTGTAACAGTAACTACTGATTCGTCCATGTTGCAAAAATGGTATGCCCACCCAGACAGCATTAAAAAAATGGTTTGACTATTTGTAAATGAGCTGGCCATACATTACTTGGTGTAATAGCTACAGACTACGCCGTAGTCTTGTAGCACTATAGGCATAATGTTCGTTGTTCGTAGTGGTTCGTATGGTTCAGTTCAGCGCCTACGATGTAGTGCTACGAGACTTGGACCGAGTTTATTCTTCTATGAGCTTTGACATTCAGGGTTTATTCGAAATATGCATTTTTTAAATAATGATCCTGCATGAGGCAATGATCGCAAGCGCGACTTAGTACGGCGCGATTTTGTGAAATTGATTTTCAATGTTTTGTTTTTGTTAAGAAAAAAAAATATTTTTCATTATAAATTATTTTGTAGGTCAAAAACAAAACTAAATATAAAGCCGGAGCTGCAGCAGAGTCCGCAGAAAATACCAAGCGGCGCATAAACGTGTCACTTGTAAGTGACTACGCGTTTGCGCTGTTTGGCGTTGACACTTTTGGACCGTGGGACCGAGTGCAAAATTACTTTTCGGTAAAATTGCTCCAAAATTAATCAGGATTTTGGAAAATATAAATGCTGGCTCGTTCCGCGCTCAAAGGCTTAGTTTAGCCATTCCGCGAGGAGATGTTGCTAGCATTCTCGCCTCCTTGACTCATGGACACGCGTTTATTTTTAAGTAGGTAATTTTATGTATGTTTAGTTATATTTAATTTTATTTTCAATTGTATTATTTTTCATCTCTTACATATTGATATGATATGACTTAAGTGTGTTAGAAGGACCCCTGAGGCCTATTTCAACAGGCTAAAGAGTTTACTTGTGGTCAGTTCAGTAGCCATAATAGGCAAGTGAACCCTAGCTTTCTTTGTTCCGCTACCTCTTACCGACACCGATCTGAATTACCCAATGTGAGTTCAGGGCCATAACCATGAACTCTTAAAACAATCTCAAAGTTGTCAAATCTGTCAATTTTGGTACGTCATTTCATACTAAATTTGACAGATTTGAGATTGTTTTAAGAGTTCGTAGTTACCGCCCAGGCATTTACTCTAGTTTTTGAGTTGTGTTATTTTAGTTTGCTACGAACTTGAAGCGGTTGTCAAATCATTAGTCTGTCAATTGGTGCTCCATCGCTTAAATTTTTGCAAGAAAGATTCGATAATTACATAACATCACAGAGTAAGTATTATAGATAATATCAACTGGTATCTCAAAATACAGGTGTTCATTCTCAAAGTAAGGTTAGATTCACGGCTAAAACTAAAATAGATTTTTTTTATAAAGGAATGTTACCTTTTTAGGCATAACGCAGGATTTGACTCATCCAATATTTTATACTTACGATTATTGATGTGCAGCACTTGGTAGATAGGTACGAGTATTTCATGAATGGTGGTATGCATGAGCACTGCGTCTGCGTGTTCATATTGCTTTGTTCGAGATAATCTCAGCGTCTTTGTATACGGAACCGTTCTCTACCAATACGATTTAGTTACATTCTTATCGTAATAATTGTATATCAGAATAGTATGTCTTCTATATTTCTAGAAACTTTAACCTTGCTGAGATTAGGCGAAATACTTAAAGGATTAAATTAATCGTCAGTTTTGTTTACAGGCACAATTAGTAAACACTTTACCGATTCTTAGCGGGAAATAAGATTAAAAGATTTACTTTTAAGTTAGTAGGCCTATTCTTACATTTACTAATGCACTTTTTGTTTTTTCTTTGATACTTACTGTAATTAATTTTTAATATGTGGTAATACTAATTTGACACGTTTACAGGTAGGTACAAATAACACAAGACACTTGAAATGAAACATTGATTTTTGTGGTGAGTTATATTTGCGTAATTTATTCAGCGTAATCCCAGCACACATTCTAATGTGTTCTAATAGTTACCGTTAGTTTTTTCTAAAGAAAAGCAACACAAGTGCTGTTATACATCGGTTTATATTATACACGTTATTTTGCAATGTTTCTCATGTTATTAGGAAAGTTCGTCTTAAAGTGATTCAAAGTTAACATTAAGGAAATCTCAGTTAATGATTTAATTACATGTAAGAAGTTACTTATCGTAAGTTACTTATTTAAAAAGTGAATTTTAAATTTATTTGGTATTTAACCCGAAAACGCAAAAAACCGTAAAAATATGTTTTGTGTTTGTGTGCGTAGACGTTACATTGTTTTTATAATGTACAGGTCAGGTGCCTAGGTCTACCTACAAACATTTTTGGTGAGTTTATAAATTTTGAATTAGGATTTCCGGAAATGCACCTCTAATATTTTGTTATCGCAGCGAGGTGGTTAGAAAACGTTAATGGTAGGTATTTAATTCACCATTGCATACGTGTTTATATATAAACCAATGAGTAGGATAGTAATAATGTATGTATTGTATGACAAACAATTTAATTTTTTGTTTTTAGCAATTACCATGCTAGGTTTATCTAAGATTTTTAATACTTGAAAAAAAATCGTCCGCCTCAGGTGGGATCCGAACCCACGTCCATCGCATACCGGGCGAGTGCTTTGACCACTAAGCTACCGAGACGTTAGTCAACTCGACGAAATCTTTCAAGTGGTTCTCGCTGTCAAAGCCAGCGTATTTTCTAATCAATGTTGCGGTATATACTACTACCGTCAACACCAACAGGCGGACGATTTTTTTCAAGTATTAAAAATCTTATGACAAACAATGTTGTAATTGTCGTAGTAAGAGTAACAGTCATATTAGTCGGTGCATACTTTGATACAGTGTTATTTAACTACAGAGTGCTACAATCCTCTCTTTGACAACTACTATAACTAAGTTCATTAAATAAGTTCTCATAATATATTGTAAAACATATTTAAACATTCTAAATTCATACATTCTTGTTTTTGTATAATTTTTATTGACTTTTTTTTTGTTTTTATCAGACTCATTAAACATTCAAATATCATATACATATTGATTACTGTGGTTAAATACTTACTAGAATAAGTACTAGAACAACGTATTGTGTAGGTACATAACACTGTCTAAAATTGAATTATCGAAACTTAGTCTTTGTTAAGCAAAAGGAAATGCTATTGAAGTTCTATCTTTGATAGTATGTATTCGAAGTTATTGAGAAGGTGGTAACACCCTGTTTATTCCTAAGCCTACGTTCCATCACTGAACTTTTTCTGGTATCCCCAATTTGTTGGCATTTCAGCTCAAAGTCCAGTCATAGAGTAATGTTACAACGCTTTACATCGCTCGCGGGTTGGCCTAGTAAGCCTCTAACTCATTATAGCATTATATTTTGTATCTCATTATTCGCTTAGCAATGTCTTATGTTTGAATACAGGGTTATCGCAAGACTAGGTAGCTAACACCTTAAACAACATTTGTTCTACCACTTTTGATAATTTGACACATTTTACTATCATACAAAAATAAATATCAATTTATTTTTACGTCTGAATGTTATTATCTCTGTCCGCATCGAATCGCGCGTCACTTTTTCGTATGTGAATGGAACATAGACATCCAAATGTCACGACAGTACTTTATAGTAAAAAGTAGCTTAGAAAATTATTTTTAATTAATGTATTGAGTTATGATAAAACTCGTAGAACAAATGTTGTTGTTTATGATGTAAGCTATCTAGTCGTGCGAGGTTGTTGATGTTTTTAAAATAACCCTGTATAGACCATATTAATAATTATTATCAATCAGGCTAACGTTCCATAATATGAATATACAAACAACACGCAGCAGTTTTTTTAAATAGGTCCAACAGGGTGTTAGGTAAATGGTATAATATCAAGCTAATATTGCATATAAATACTGTGGTGCGGTCAGAAATTGAAAAACATTATTTTAAAAACAAATTTTTTTATACTAATCGCATTCTAATAATTTCGTTCTGTACGAAAATTAAAATAAAATTATGATATTCTGACTTCACCATACTATTTATAAGCACAATTATGTTAACTTAGGCTTGTTTTGGCTTGATATATTATTTACCTAACACCCTGTAGTTATACGAGTATAATACTGCTTTAACTTTATACAAAATAGGTTGACGGTTATGAAATATTTTCTTAAAGTAAATAAAAAATGGTCGGCCAACACTTTGCGATACCTACTTTATCATACTTTCTAGTCAGCTGGTACTAGATCATGCCAATAATACACTAGTAATACATTTATTACCTAGTTATATACAATTCTACATCGTTTTTGACCGTTTCTCACTTCGTAGACTTAGGTTACTTAGGCCGTTCGCCCCGCTGAGGCAGACGCGGCCGCAACGGTTAAATAGGCAACTGGAGCGAATATAATTAAGCCACATTATCTACATTAAGTAACGCAAAAAACGAATTCTTTTAATCTTTAACACCGTTAAAGATTAAAAGAATTCGTATTAATTAGATAGATAGCGGGGTAAGTCCCTCTACCATAGCCCCAAATAGGTACATTGTCCCCAAAAAACTAGTTGAGCTATTGGGAATGATGATGTCATACTTTCGGATCTTTACCAAGTGATATACATTTATTTATAAGATGGTGAGACCGCGTCGCCCTGTCAGTCCTAGCATACCGTGTGAAGAACGAAATGCAATTAGTAAATAAAATAAAGTCAGAGTAGTAGGCACCAGTATCTATAACTACCTACGAGGGATCCTACCAGTAGCAAATAGGGATATATTTTCTAGACAATAGGTAACAAAGTATTAAAAGTTAACATTAACCCTAACATCAATATTACTAAAAAAATCCAATATCAATATTTTTCTAAATGGTCAAAATGGGTTTGGTAATTCACTAGATAATATAGTTAGTTTGGTTTACATCTAAGTTTGCTATAATATTTCAAGTTGTTTTAATGAATAAAAATGACAAATATGTATAGGAACCGAATAGTTACTTTTACAATCTTGCAAATTTTGTAAGAAATGATAGGTAAAAGGTACAGTCAAATCATAAAACTACAATACTAACATAAAATACAAACTCGCACAGTGCAGATCATAGTGAAAATAAATGTCGCAGAGCAGAGAAACGGTCATGGATAGACAATCAGATTTAGACCTCCAACCTGTCGCAGGCTCTGATCGTCTATCCAAAAGTGACCTGACGTGACGTTTTCGGGGGAAAACGAAGTTTCAGTAGTTAGGCTGAGCTTAAGCATTAGATTCCTTAAGGTCAGTGAGCCTTGCGAGTTGCGCCGGTTCGAGCTCGTCGGGGATGGAGGCGCGGCCGCCGTGGGGAGCGGCCGGAGGGGATTGCGGGGCGGTGGGCGGCCCGGAGGCCACCGATGCGCCCGTGGACTCGCCCTCCGAGCCCGTGGAGCTGGAGGCCGGGTGCGGCGTGGAGTCCGCGGGACCCTCGTCCGAGTCCCGCAGGCAGACGGCCGTCTGCTCGGAGAGCGAGGACTCCTCGTCGTCGACGTCCTCGTTGCGCTCGAGCTCGGCCTCGGCGTCCGGCGGGGGGAACGGCTGCTCCGGCTCCTCCACCATGGGCGTGGCTGCTGTGATGACGATTTGAGCCACACCCAGCCCGCAGTTGTCAGCTGGCAGCTCAACTTTGGGCGGCGCAGGCTTGCTCGGCAGTGATGGAGCAGGCTTGCTCGGCGGCGGCGGCGCTTGTTCCTCTTCGTCCTATATAATACACAATTCTTTAATATTCACTCTCCATAACTTATAATCAACAGTGGTTGTTCACCCGTGTACCCACGGGTTAATGCTATGTTTTCTTAATTAGTGTTCGTACAAGGTTTGTAGGCTCATTTATACAGCTTAACCTTGTCATTTAGACCTACCCTATCATGCATTTCGACAAGCGGCATGCAATGATGATGAATTAATAATGCTTAACAAACTATAACAGGAAATTATCAGGATTCGGGGTAGTGTTGCCATTTAATACCTACGTGTATGTGTACTACTATGTATTTGTTCTTTCAATTTTCATTCGCCTTAAAATAAAATTTTACATCCATAATTGTTTTCTGCGCTGGAGTTATTCCTGTAATTCTAAAGCAACATTGAAGCGCGTAAATCATAATGCAGCAACAGTTGCTGTTACAAGCGTATTTACAGTTATCTATTTACAAAAGCGACAACAAAGCACACCTACTGTACAGAAACGACATAAAGTAAATAATTTTGTGATAATAATCAAACCTCGTCTGATAAATTTCCACCCACAACCTCGTCGACTGATGCATGGAAAAGAATTCATAATGGATTAACATGAAAATTATAATTATAATGTAAATAAGATAAAGGTAAGAAAAACGTTATAATGGAATTATGAAACAACATCTCTCTTAATTTTTAGATGACCAAAGATACATGCGTTTTTATAAAACGACGTATCTGTAACCCAGTTCACCTTTGATTGGCATTTAATATATCATTTTTGATTAATAGAAAATATTAGATGAACCGATGATCTTTGTACCACTTTAAGTATTGCCATTCAACATTTTCAATGAAAAATTTTTGGCGAAGTCTGAGTTTTACTATATTTATTTTTTCCTTAACCACCATCATGGTCAAAGCAAAAAAAAACAGAAGGGTTAGGGTAGGATGGTATTTTAACAAATCGGTCGACCAATCGATGAGTTTTTGCGAAACTAACACACGTCAACACAACTATTCAACAAAATATTTAATTTGGCGCTTTGACAGTATATCAGAATATCACGTACTCGTTATTTGAATATCTTAAAATAAACATTTTCAAATAAATTAAAGCTTTTACTGAGGTAGGTGTACACCTAGTACATAAACTTTTGAAAACCAGATTGAGGAAATTATGATTATGATCAGAATTGCTTGAAATTTTTAATATAAATGTTGACCATCAATTCCTAGAGTTACTTAGTAAGATAACGCCTTAAGATATTTTTTTTTAAGTGAAAGGGAATACAATGGATTGAACATTGCCAAAAAGAAGCTTACTATCGAATTCAAGACGTCACTGTTTCCACAAGCCTCATAATTTTAACATTGCAACAATAGTTTGGTTGCTAAAAATAATTAAAAAAATACTATGCATAGTAGCTTTACCTACAGATACCATAAATGACAAAAAATCTTTAATAAACGAAATTATGTTTTTTTCGGTGTAGTAACTGTCGATTTTCTTAGTAGTTATAGATTCGATTTTGACTAAGTAAATAATCAACTGGGGCTAACATCACAAAAGATGAAATTGCCCCGCGTACCGTGGCCCCCAAGCGCGGATCCACCATTTTGAATACAATGGGCATGTACCTTTATGTATAAAATCGGCAAAAAAATCATGTTTGTTGTATGAGAGCCCCCTTAAATATTTATAATAAGTATTCTGGATTTTAGTATTTGTTGTTATAGCGGCAACAGAAATACATCATCTGCGAAAATTTCAACTGTCTAACTATCACGGTTCATGGGATGCAGCCTGGTGACAGACGGACAGCGGAGTTTTACTAATAGGGTCCCGTTTTACCCTTTGGGTACGGAACCCTAAAAACTAACAATTTACATGTCTAAAAGATAACTTGAGTTGACACTAGGTACCGCTTTGCCCGCTTGGAACTATAGGCTGTGTAAATCTTGGTCAGGGCGTCATAATATTTTGTAAACATCTCTTTTAGAATCGATCACGACCGAGTTTATACTCCAACTCGCATTTGGCCGATTTCCCAGTGGCTGGGACCACAACGTTTTAAAATGGATCCGCCTCTGGTGGCCCCACTTACCGACTATAGTTACGGATGGCGCGACGATAGCCGGGGATTCGGCCAGAGAGAACTGCATGCCGTATTGCTCATGCTGATTCCTAGTGAGCTCTAAATTAAAGCTGAAGTCTGCGAACTCTTCGTTGTGCGTGCTGGCAGCTGCCGGCGGCGGCGGCGGCGGGTCGGCGGGCGGTGAAGCGTCCTTTGTGTTGTTGTTATCGCTCTCCACCACTGCAGCGTCCGGACAACACACATTATACCCGTCACCGTGACGGCTCATACCACCACTGCATTGAATACACAGCGCAGCTTTCAATTATGTTGAATCGTGAATCATTTTTAAAGCAATATCATTAGGAACGTTACAACCTCTACTCAGAAGTTTGTGTTACCTAAAGTCTGCTATTTTTCCACTTGCGTAACCTTAGTTAAATAACATTAAATATATAAAAAAATAAAATAAGACAACTTTAATACAGATGTGCGCGCCATCCACCTGGATCTTAGAAAGACACGCTCATAAACTGACTTTTCTTGATATATTTCGAAACGATTTAGTTAGATCATCGTGATTATCAACATTAGACTACCAAAAACAGAAGAGCTGCTCAAACCAAATACACACACACGCACACAGACACACATACCATACACACAAAGACAAACAAAACAGGTGCTTCGTATCTAGTTCAGAAATCAGAGACTTCAAATGCATTATAATGTTGTGTAACCAATAAAGTAAGTATTATCACAGTACATAATACATATATATATTTATTGTGGTATTATGCGTGGGTCTCGATTAACCCTTTGGGTACGGAACCCTAAAAAGAAACTTTGATACTTTTGTGTGCCCATTTGAATCGCCACAAGTGAGGGTAACGATAACCAAGTATACTTCCTAAGATGTTTTTAAAAATCCTACGGTAAGTAACTAAAGCACTTGTGTTATAGGAATTAGGAACAACGAACGGTACCACAACACTCAGACCCGAGAAAATATAAAAAAAAAAATTCGTAACTTTTAGAAATTTCTAATTTAAGTCCCTGTAATGGTTTCTGCACCACTTGCGTGGGACCAATATACCTACCGTCACGATTTCACAAATAATGAAACGTAACATACTCTTCGTAACTTGTTCCGTTGTGATAAGGTATAGGGTATGTAAACATCCCATTTCATTGGACTTTAAACCTTTTACTGGCTGCCTTTTGATGGCTAAATGAGCCTCCTTTTTGAAGTTCCGTAACTCAAAAGGTAAAACAGATTACCTGTTACAATAGGAAGTTTTAAAATCTTTGATAGCTTCAGATAAAAAATATACACTTTAATTGAGTTAAATACGGTCCTTTCTTAAGACTGCATTTATTAATTATTACTTACAGTTGTTACTCGTAATATTGCGTATTTTTATTTTTTTTTATTTTTGAAGCAGTTTTTTAGTTTTCCCTTTCGAAAGCGTTCATAGTTGCATTTAAGTCCATATAAATATTGCATTTATCAAAAGACATTCGTGCACGATTACCTACGGGCCCTATCGCAACTAATTATATTAATAAGTGTTTTAACCCAATGAAAACCACCGTGTACCTGCTGTTTATCGAATAAACAGATTATGCAAAGCCGTCGCCGCCACTGAACAGAATTCACTTCGCCACCCTATTTGCCAATGAAACCCGATTCAACATAGTTGACTTAACTGCGCTCGTGAAACTTCATTCATCAAACGCTTGCAAAGCAAACACCAGAACCACGAACATTTACACATCACATAACACGTACAAACGTATGATATCAGAACAAAGGTAATCGACAGAGTGCAGGTAGTCAAGTGTGTTATAAATATAATACAGTATAGAGCTAGAGATTCCGTGCTAACAGATATAATTTGTGTTTTGACAGAAATTGAGCCGAGCGAAACAGTAAAATTTAAAAGATATTACATTTCATTAGAAAACACTCACTTAATCATATATATAACTCTTTAAGATTTCAGACAAAGATACAAAAATTATAATAAAAATATGACTATTAACTGTAAGAACTTGTAAACTAATTGGAAGAGATTATATTTTTTTCTAGTCATATTTTCATCTTCGCAAGTGGTCTTTATTTTGGCAAACTCACAGTCAATCACACGTTCAACAAACACTTGAAGGATTATTTAAGATGCAACAAAATCGAGGTTTGGAGAATAATGTTATGACTGCGTTATTATTCGAAGTTTGTTTATTAAAACGTAATCGTGCAAAATGTCATGCAAAAGTTTAACGTGAGATGGTCGTACACCTAGCCGAACGCTACGGAAATACTTGTACAGTGCCATTTACTTAGACTGCAAATATACCATGCCAATTGGGGGGAGACGACAACAATTTACCCAATCAGCCAAGAAGCTAACTATGGCGCGTGATGTGAGACAATCGTACATATTTCACTATTTCGCGAGTTCAAACCAAACTGTCATATTTATTATCTTATATAATACCTTTAAACGAGCAATTCTTGTATAAATGTATATATAATCTGAATTTCGGAAACGGCTTCAACGATTTTCATTAAATTTAGTATGCATGAATTATTAAAATTTTAAGGGGGATAAATCGATATAGCTAGGCATTTTATTGGTCATGCAGGTACTTAATATTGGAATTAATGAGTATTTATAAAATCACAGTCCAAATACTCTATGATCATAGAGTTTGTTATAATTTACAAAAAATGGATTTAGAGGGATTTGTCCATGTTCTGTATTTAAATTGGATGGGTTTAGGCACAAATTACGTATAGCGGCGGCGCGCTATTGCGGTTTAGGATTGGTTCAGTTTTTTAAACTAAGTTTGTATGAAAATCAAGGCCCTGTTACACAATGTACGGATAAGTTCTGTATAGGCTATTTGTTACTTATCTTTAGGGTAAACACGACCGTCAAATATATGACACATTAATTCAAGCACTTTTATAACAGATAAGTATGCCTATAAAATATGTAGAGAACATATTTTTTACAGTTATCTATCTGTTCTGAACCATCCTTTAAGTAAGTTGTCAAGTCTGAGCCATAAATCCATAGAAATTAAACAATGCATAGATTCTTGAATAAACCTAAAAGTTAAGTTTAGATACCAAATAACTAGATATGGACAGTTTGATTAAAACGCACGATGATTACAGGAAGACTGTCGCAAGACACATAAGTAAGTCTAAAAGGCGAACCACTTTGGTTGTTACACTTGTTACTTACAATGCTGGAAATTAGTTTGTTTTTATGTTTAAAAAAATATAATATGCTACTCGTTTAAACATTTTTGTAGATGAAAATAGTAGATTGTACAACAAGTGCATAAAACGCACTATTGTACCCGAGACGAATGCGCAATTGCGCACTCTGAAACTGTTTGTAATCAACCGAATTAGATTGTAATTTAAAATTAAAATCGAAGGTGTGCGCAGGTTTTGTGGTCTTAATAAATATTACTGCACAATAGGGTATAATACGCAAACGAAGTAGGTACTGAAAAGGTACCATAAAGAATTTTCTCAGATCTTGGATAAACGTGATTACGATGTTATATTTTTAGCTACGCAGCAAAAATAGTAATGGAAACCATCCCTTTATACAAATAAATGTTAGTTTAGTATAGGCGGGTGATATTAAAAGAGTTTTTTAAGCTGGACAAAGCCCGTCCATCACTTTACGAATTAACAAGCAACACGTTACGTATAGTGCCTTTGAGTGGACGGAAAGTGCCGAAACCAGAAGAGGTAGTGAGCGATGTTACGGACGTCATGCATGATCAATCATTTTATGCAATTGTGTAGGCCGTCATGCATGCATGATCAGTCATTGAATTCATTGATGCATTTCTCTCCCTAATTACGATAATTTATGGAACGCTAGGTCCACTGTAGGTAGTCTATAAAATAATCATTTATTTGTTCGGACATGTGTAATTGGAAAACAGGTGATTTTGGTCATAGTGGTTTTAACATGCCGTACCGAGACGGTGTACTTTTTAGAAATAATAATATTATAAACAAAGGTCAGAGTAAATGTCAAAATTGTATAAAAATAAAATTGTTTCAATATGTTAGTATCTAAATGTCAAATTTTAATTATTCAATTGAATAAATAAAATTAATTGAAGTCAGACAGAGTTCTATTTATTAATAATAGAGTGCAAATCACTGGTCATATTTACATACACAAAAAAAAGGTTTCCACCACACCAATTATTTAGCCCCAAACTAAGCAAAAGCTTATATGTACTATGGCGACTAGATAACGGATAAACGTTTGAACACTTGAAAGATTTCGTCAGGTAGTTTAGTTGGAAATGCACTCGCCCGGTATGCGATGGTCGTGGGTTCGGGTCCCACTTGAGGCGGTCGATTTTTCAAGTATTATAAAATCTTAAACGGATAAACGTGCTTAACTACGTTTATCCATGATGAGTAAGGTACAAAATTAAATGCTCGTGTTCATCACACAAACATTTGACCCATGCGGGATTCGAACTCGCAACCCCCAGGTTTTGCAGTCCAGCGCGTAAAACTTCACCAGATAATAAATAAATAAATAAATATTGGACAACATCACATACATTGCTCTGATCCTAAGGTAAGTAGTTAAAGCACTTGTGTTATAGAAATCAGAAACAACAACGGTACCACAACACACAGACCCGAGCCAATATAGAAAAGTTCGTTTTCTACATTGACCCGACCGGAGATCGAACCCGGTCGTATAATATTCTTAGTTTTGCTCTGAGTGAGTTCACAAGGGATACGTTGTTTGTAATTTGTTATTTATAGGGTTAGTTTATTATTATTTTTTGCTTTCACGTTGCTTATAACATTGATATGTATGAATTGAAAGAAATATAAATACTATTTTTTAATACACAACTCAGTTTAAAATCTGTGAGTAAAAAATATAGTTAATATTTAATTTTTTTTAAATAAAAAAACTAGCTGACCCGACGAGCTTCGTACCGCCTAACAGTAAAAATTTTTTCGTCAGCTTTTTCATGTTTTAATTCTTTATTCTGTCATTTGGGGCGGAGACAAATCCAACAAATCATGTATCATGAAAATCGGTCCAGCCCTTTTCGAAGTATAAGTGTTGTAACAAACACGACTTTTTTATATATTACTAGCTGACTCGGCGAACTTCGTAGATACTACCTTAACAGGTAATATTTTTCTTTTTCGTCATATTTTCCATTGTTTTTATTTATTCTGCTATTCGGGGCGGCGACAGAACCAACAAATTATAAACCACGAAAATCGGTCCAGCCATTCTCGAGTTATAAGTGTTGTAACAAACTCGACTTTGTTTTATATATTAAGATAATAATTTATATGGGATCAATACCGAGGTACCTATATCCTATCCAATAAAATTATCAAAATCGGACTACCTACTCTGTAAAAAGTTATGCGGTCATACATAAAAGTAAAAAAAAAATACAAGTCGCCTCGAGAACCACCTCTGTTATTTCTAACAAGCTGTCATGGTTGATCAATCTCGGAAAGAAGTTTAGGGATACCAGAACGTAATCGTAGAGGGGAATGGCACTGAGTACCAGCAGGGCTAGCATGCGCAAGACGATAAAATTTTATCGTGGTATTTTATCGACTTTTGACGTAAATATGTCGTTTTGTCTTCGACGATAACAAAGACAAAACCAAAATATCATGGCAATGCCGTATTATAACGTAAAAATAAGTGGCTACGAAGAACGAGAGACCCTGAAAATATTAAGAAAAACGACTTGAGACGTCTAAAATCCGTTAGGTTAGGGAAACCGACAAAATTATCGTCGAAGACAAAATTTGTCTTGTCTGTCGATAAAATAACCGATGCTAGCCCTGCAGGCCAGGCAAGTTCTACAGGACAGGAGTCAGGCAAGCTACACAGTACCGGCAACAAGCTCCTACTAATATTATAAATGCGAAAGTTTGTAAGTATGATTGTATGTTTGTTACTCTTCCACGCTAAAACTACTGAACGGATTTTGATGAAATTTTGCATACATATAGAATATGATCTGGATTAACACATAGAATACTTTTTATCTCCGATAAATGATCCTGTGTGGTACATTGAATAAACTAAAGATTACGCGAGCGAAGTCGCGGGCAACAGCTAGTAAATAATAAAGAACCTAACAACATAGATATTTCCTATCAGATAATTTTATATAGTAGTTAAATATTTTAAAAGTTAATAAGGTAGCGTGAACTTGAAAACAAAAAACAAGTCATGTGCGTCAAAAATTCAAAATTGTTATTAATGTAACAAGTGTAACAACCATAGCACATCCACATTAGACAGTGCCACGAGTGCGGTAAGGAAGATATATAGAGAAAATCACTTCATCGCATACTCACGTTCTTCGTCGAAACCGGCGTTCGGCGGGGATCCCGGCGGCGAGGCGAATACCGGCGGGGCGGATCCCGGCGGGGTCCAGTCGTCGCCGCCGCTTAGCGGCTCGCCGCTCTAAAAGATAACGGCAATTAGCAGTTAGCACACGGAAATTAGGTTCGTTTCGGGCGGAGATGTCCCATTTTCAATTTGTTACCTGAATACTTTTTATCCCTTTGTACTTAGGAGTAGTACACTGAAAAATGTTATCGGTCGACCACATTTTAATAAATTCTTCTAGCTAGACCAACGGTCACACGTATGTCACTCAAATACATTTAAAACCATCCATGAGTTACTAAACAGATACAAATGCTTGCTGAGCACAACATACGTTCCTAACATTTACTTCTCGCAGGATTCGAACCCGCAACCGCTGTTTTTGTAGTTCAAAGCGAGCACCGTTAGACCAGATAATTGGCACAAATAACTATTTACTTGTGCTTTCCCTACTTTTGCCACATCCTACGGATGGACGTTTGTTACTCTTTCACGCAAGAACTACTGAACGGATTTGGATGAAATTTTGCATCCATATAGAATATGATTTGGATTAACATATAAGATACTTTTTATCTCCGATAAATGATCCTGTGATATACATTGAATAAACTAAAGATCACGCGAGCGAAGTCGGAGCAAATTCTACGTTATCGGGAAGTATTTAATAAAGCCAAGGAGAGCAATAAGCTCGGTATTGCTCTGAAGTATTAAATCAGAAATGAGGTCATCTGGCAATTAATTAATTAAAGTAATCGATAAAAGGATAAGTAAGCTGGAGTAGCTGAGAGCTGTTCACATTTTACGATAGAACTGATTTCAATTCAGCACATTTATATCGTCATTGAAGACTAAAGCCTAATTTAAGACTTAAATTGGTAGCAAAATACCAAAGGTGTCAAACAATTGCAATGAGATCGAATTGATATTCAATTATATGTCTTTTAAATTAGTAGAAATGAGGCTCAGGTTAGCCGCGCCAGTACCACATATGACTAGTTTTTGGAGAGCATTCCTAGAATAAAAGTATTTGATTTTTAGGGATCGTCGGTCTTAATTGAAAATAAATAACACTTGATACTTGCTTTGACCACTAAGCTACCGATGACGTCACGTGACAAGATAGTTAGTAACAAGTTAGTGGTCAAAGCACTCGCCCGGTATGCGATGGGACGTGGGTTCGAGTCCCACCTGAGGTCGATGATTTTTTTCAAGTGTTATTTATCTTCAATTAAAACCTTGCATGGAATTGCTATAAACAAAAATTTACGATCGTCGGTCTTTTAACCTCCCTGTACCCTGCAACTGTCGAAGGTCGTTACACCGTGTGCTTACCTCATCGCACTCCTCCACGATAAGCGACGGGAAGTTCCCGATGACGCCGTTGGTTTCCCCGCGCCACCACCCGTCGTCCACGACGTGCGCCTCGCGCGAAATGATGCGGATTATCTGCATGCAACGGGTTCGTTCAGTTCATTTCAACTAATCAGGGTTTAGTCGGGAAACTTTTAGGGCAATCAACGAAATCGTTTAGATGTGTATTAGTAAAGCTACAGTTATTTAATTCGCGCAGGGCGCTCAGCAACAAATTATATATTGTAAAAATCTGTCAACCCGTTTTCGAGTTTTATATTATATAGTGTTGCTATCCCGACTTTGTGTTTTAGTATAGAAAAAAGATTCTATAAAGATGTCAGTTAAAGTTGAAGTCTTAATTGGTTCTTTAAAAACTAATATAAATTATATGCAACGTTACCTGTCCCTCTTCGAGATTGAGTTCATCGTCAGCTTCAGCATCATAATCATACAGAGCGAAGCAGTAGCCAAGGGTCGGCAGAGGTTCGGCCTGCGGCGGCTCGGCCTTCGAACCCTCGGCTTTCGGCTCCTCGGCTTTCGGCTCCTCGGCCTTCACATCGTCTGGCTTTGTAACCGGAGCCGAAATCACTGAGATCTGATCAGGAGACTGGACCACGTCCGCGTCTTCACCTTCTACTGTGTAGTCGACTGATGAGAAGGATATTTGGGAGACCAGACCCGGAGCGCTTGAAGCCTAAGTAAAATATAATAAGGTGTTGTATGTAACTGAGTCCTTAAAGATTATACCTAATGATATGAGGTCTTTAACATGGCATGATGACAGAGGATGTCTTTAAATACATAGCGCTTAATTCGGTCAACTATAAGGTGGTTAGTTTCCGTCGTATCGTCCTAACGGGGATCGCGAACATTTGGACTATCACTAGCTGGACAGCGCTATCTAAACTACTACAGAATATATATTTTTTAAATATTATTTTCCTATGCCTGTACGTGCTATTAGTGGTTTCACTTTCAACATAGAGTACCCATCTATATAGGATCATCTATCCATCATATCTTTAGGTACCAGTACCTCGTGTATTTTGGTATTTATGCTTTACCGAAACGCCAAATTTTAGCGCTACTCCTACCAACTGATACGTGTTATAATCCGTGTGTAACAATCGTGACATACGTAGAGATGTGCTAGGCATAGCGGCATAGTTTACATACGGCTAAGGATTTCTGGTGTACTAAAAATAGGAAGGATCAATTTATTGTTCCACTACCTCCTATAAAAGCAGCTTACTCAAAATTAAATAATGTTCATTTCGTACAATCCGGTACCCGTAGCTCGGGTAACAGTGCGGCGAGCTACGTCGTAGCAATGCGGCGTGCTACGTAGCAATGATGGGCTATGCCGTAGCAGCGTGTAGCCGTACGCATTCTTACTGTATTTTTTAACTTCAGTAAGAGTTGAATTCGAGAAACATACAGCCGTTTCTTGTTAAGATAATTGCAACTTTTGTAAAGAGTATCTTAGTTGTAACTATCAAGCTTACAGAGTTTGTTCTATTGCGCATAGGCTTAAATATGACATATCATTTATGACTCAGGTACAAGATGCTGGCCTTGTGATCATCACACAAATTCTTGCCCCTACCAGGATTCGAACTAGTCCAAGCTAGAATCACAACACGTCTCGCTCGGTGGTCCTGTGTTCCCGTAACTACTATCCCGCGCACTCTCCGCAAATCGGGAAAATGATATTTGGGGCAAATATTTACATTACTTAACTTCAAAGAAAACATAACTATTTACTGAAAACTGACTAGTTAATTTCTAAGAAAAGTTTATTATTGTTACTCGTATTGAGTAACAATAATAAAACGAATGAAAGTTTTTAACTTAATAGCTATCATAGACAAATACTCAAAAATATATAGCTGTGATAATAATGTACAATTTAAAACATTGATGGCCTCGCTACAAAAATGATAGACTGTGTTAAACACTTCTGTGATGTTGACACATCAGACATTCGAAACATATTATTAACATCTTTAGACAAGTATTTAACACTAGTCTATCTTTTGTAGTAAGGCCATAAATGTTTTAGTGATTGTATTACTTAACGTTTTTATCAAAACGGTAAAATAAGTACGCAGGTACATTGATTTCTTGTTTGTAATTCTCAGCGCTGTATTATGCTCGACAACTATTTTAACTAAGAGACTGTTTCACTCACTATGTACGGATAAAGTTATGTAAAAGATAAAAATATGTCAAGTGCTTAAAAATCTGTGTCAAAAATCGTGTTTATCCCTCAGATAATAACTTATTTGTACATTGTGAAACTGGTCTTATGTTGTATGTTACCCTAACCATGTCTGGTCAACGCCCTATATCGTAGGATTAGTACATCTTAAAAACGAATAGATGTCACTACAAGGCTCATTAGGATTGGGCTTGATATCAATGAACTATAACTCTTAATAAAAACGTTATCAAAACACTTTTTTAACACTTTTGTTTTTTAAAAATGAAATTTTAATAGAATTTTTACATTTATTTCAAAACAAATCATTTTAACTAAAATTTAAAACAATTTCGGTATAATGCCATCTACCGGTTTTAACTTAAACTATCTTTTATGTAAACGCAACGTCAGCTATTGGATTGAAAAAACTAAACACGGCATTTATGTTGATTATAGAGGTAATATGCATTCCGTATTATTTTATCAAATAATTTTAAAAAATAAATAACGGAAAACCAAATTTTAAAATGTAAGTATATTTCATAAATGAGTAATTATATACTCTCTGGTAATTAACGGTCAAAAGCAAGAAGCTTCAAAATAATTTAGCTTTTCGACAACTGTCAAATATTTGTTTATAGGGCTACCAGTGTGAGTATTGTAGTTTTATATTATGGGGATTTGTTTTAATATTTGGGAAGTGATTTTAAAAATCAATTTTTAGAAGAAAAATATGGATTACTAATGTTTAGCCAAAAACGTTTCCCAAAATATCACAACCCAACTTTTTTACATAATTTTCATTTGGCAAAAAAACATTTGTCAAAACAACTCATTGCAATTTTTTACTTAGCAAATCTTTTTTTGGGATATTATTGTTTAACAAATAATTGTTTGTCATGTTTCATTTAAGTAATCAAATGATTCATTTGGCATAACTTTCTTTTTGCAAAATATTGCATGGCATACGATTAACAAGCTTACTCTCTAACTTAAAAAATATCATACTGCATCGACGTTTGTTTTACATAAGGTAAAAAAATAGTTAAAATGGCTTTAAGCGATTTTTCTTTGATCCCAAAAGCAATAATTTTTGGAATAAATTCTTAAGTTTAATCTAAAAAAAGACAATTTGGTAACCCTATTCCAATTTTTTTTATCAACTTTGATAAACAATAAATTTTATTTATAGGCATTTGTATGTCACGCACGTCCAAAGGTCACGTCTAAATGACGTAAATATGTCATAAACGGTCGTTTCAAGCTAGAACCTAATTAGTAATTTCGTTATGTATTGTCAAGTATCGATGCCCAAAGTGCTAAGAATTCGGGCTAATATTCCATGGGCGCGACTTCGAATCTTAGTCGGCGACAATATTTTATCGAAATCCAGACTTGTATTAAAATAGTTTGATGAAAATTGTTTGTTCACATTTAAAACCATTTTTAATAACTAAACTCAGTACTGAACTTTTGATTATTTTTTTTACATATTATTTACAAAATAAATAACAAATAGAAAATGGGTCCCAGCTCGCCTTCATCAGTTTTCATAAAAATTAGGATCATACTCTAGTGAAATCAGCAAGCGACTAAAATGAAGATAAAATATAGTACTTAATATCTTAAAAAAGTTATGGATGCGCACAAAAAGTTATTCAAGATAATATAACAATTTGAAAAAAAACGACCGCATCATGTGGGATCCGAACCCATACCTCATAGAAACTACGAGCGAGTGCCTTTTCAACTAAGCTACGAGGACGTTAGAACGATTTTCGAAATTTGTCAAGTGTTAGTTTATATTTTTTGACAGAGTGTGCAAACAATTGTAAACCTTATGGTGGTTTGGCATTCTCTGACGGACCGAAACAGAAATTAATGTAAAATGTTCTATTTTGACGTAGTAAAATTCTTTCTCTATAGTTCTATGAATTATGGGCATGGTTATTCATCATTGCGCAGATAGTGCCATCTAGTCAGAGAGGGAAACAAACGATGGCGTAGTTATATTTTAGTTCCATTTACTCACCACCTTCGCTGTCTTTCGCGCGAGTTAAGGTGGAAATTTTCAAAGTACCGAGACTGTCCCTCTGTTTTACGTAGTATTATTCTTTCTCTATGCCCTAACGAAAGTCTCTGACAAAGACAAGAACATTAAGATTTAGGGCCTTTTTAGGAAGAAGATAAAAGTGCTGTCAAAAATCGTGTTTATCTTTCAGATAAGAAAAATATATTATTCAGAACCATAGACTTAGCATTCGCTACGCATATTCTACGTAGTATTATTTGATCAGTGACGCATATCTATGTTCAGAACTATAGTATTACCGTTCAGAGAATGCGTTCCTGACACGTCGCGATTGAACTGACGACGTAACTTTGTAATGGCGTTGCAGTTACGATAAAAATATTTTTGCTGGTTGTTTACCGTTTTAACAATTGATGAGCATTAAAACTACATTATTATATCAATAATCAATGAATTTTATAATTTTGTGCCAAACTGAGTGTCAAATAACTTGGTAAACAATATTTTTCTAAATCTTTACTGCAATAATATAATACAGAACTTATCCGTACATTGTGAAGTAAGAATTGAGAAAGGCCCTTAGACGAGGCAAATATTACAAACTATAACAATATCATGACGTGTTTTTTCTTTCAATTATGTGTTAGAAGTATTAAGTAGGTACACTGTAATAATGATGATTGTGTATTTATTATTTTGTGTGTTTGAGACAAATAATTGGTTTTATTATTATTTTTATCTCTCCTACGAAAAACCACGGCTCGGAAGACGGTCCTTTTAGAAGGCGCTGGTGGGGATACAGGTCCCACACGAAGAGAGATATGATAATGAGGTGGGATTTGTATACCTAGCTGATACTATACAATAAACTATTGAAAAATGGAAACTAAACTAAAGGAACTTGATGGAATGGTAGCCGGGATATGAGACAGCGAGACGCTGAAGGTATAAGTTACATTTATCTAACTAAAACAGGATTTTATCCTGTTTTTGTGTTTTGATGGTAATAAAGTAATTCCTCTTTAGCTTAGACATGCAGACGAAGTCACGGACAGAAGCCTTTTTAATACAAAAACCTTAGTATGCTGATATAGTGACGGTGACATTTCAATTAGCGGCACGGGTCTTTAGCGCTGAGGGAAAGATGCGCAGAAGACTATTCCGATTACGTGATTGGCTTCTTGTGGGACGTGCCTACACCGCCAGTCGTGATTCGCTGTTTCTTCCGCGCTCGCGTCTCTGATAGGATAATCGCCTCAGGTGCGCAAAGCGATCCCCAATCTATGCCCGAACTCAAGATCCACGCCGAGGACATACCTGCTCCTCTCTATCCACGTCGAGGTAGTTGTGCGGCACGTAGCCCTCCTCGCCGCGGTAGTTGCGCGCGCGCAGCCAGCCGTCGCCATCGCCCTCACCCACTACCTCCAACTGCTCGTTCTCGATTATCGATAGCTCGTCTGGGTTTTGAGCCTGACAAACAAATAAATAAATTGAAGTATGTCCCAGACAGACGCGGCTTGAGGTGGCGGCTTACCGCGGGCCGTGGCTCCAGCCGCTATTATTTCAGACTGCTGGGGCTGCGGCCGCGACCTGGAGCGTCATTTATTGCTAACTCTTTATCGCGGATGGACGTCTAAGTTAGTTATTTAAAAGACACAACTTGTCTTTTGTTGTATCTTTGGCCGCTGCGGCTAGTTGCCGCAGCCGTCACCGCAGGCCGCGTCTGTCAGGGACAGACAGACAGACAGACGGACAGTGGAGCCTTAGAAATAGGGTCCCGTTTTACCCTTTGGTTACGGAACCCTAAAAAAGCTAGCTAGGTAGGCCATGACTATTATAAAGTTATAAAATAAAGCACAATTTTTACACACTTTTTTGGAGACCAGAAATATTATTACCCTAATGATATCTTATCACGCTAAAAGGTAATTAAACGAGACTCCAGAATTAATTAATATACTAAATAGAATATTTTCATATTTATAGCATATTCGTTACTTAAATCACTTCAGTTCACCATAGCAAACAGAATTATGTTATCGTGCAACTGACATTACTCCAAACATACAGGGTGGTTTCGGATAACGCAGTGCAATACACCATGTCTTGAAAAAATTCAACCACAGTTTGGATTTCAGCAGGGTAATTCACGAGCAATTTTTACATTTGGAAAACCTACTATCAATCTTCTTGGCCCGTAAATCAAGGGATGGACGGAGTGCGTGTCAATAAAATCAGGTGTGATACTGACGATTTTGTGTTAATAGATGGTTCCAAAGTTGGTCTACGGGTAGATATACAATACAATACTCGCAGAAGTTGCTGATGCTAGAGAACGTATTCGGGCTGAATAAAAACGTAGCTAAAAAAAACCTGCTGATACCTAAGACTTCCTAATGTTCTCAAAATAACGTTGCATTGCGTTCACTGCAAAATACTGTGTGGTCAAAGAACTGTGTAACCTGAACATCCCATTTTTTAAAAAAAAATTGGGAAACACAAAAGACTTAAGTTCACAAGAAATGGATATACATGTATAAAGGTATTGAACTAAACTCATATCCTAGGTATTTACACTGGCTGCTTAAATCTATCGTTAAAATTTTTGTTTAATTTAATTATATTTAAAATACGAATAGAATCAAGATCAAACAACGTGTATATAGCCACCCGAATTGTAAGACACTTAGTTGTGTTCGACTGTGAGGGACCTTACTACTGATTTAACCTCGCAAACCCTGAGCCATATATCGGGTGTAAAAAAAGGCTTAACGAAGCCGAATACCACATATTCTCGATCGTATTATTACGATCATTTTTTTCTTTTACACTATACCTGGGATATGATGGGTTACCGAGTTATTGACAGTCAAAGTTACAATTTATTTCCAAGATTTTTACAAAATTGACTTCTGTTTGATAAAACTAAACTTTTTTACAAACAAACATGATCCGCTTACACACACAGGCATAGTCTGTGGCGTGCGCGCTATACATTGCGGGTTAGAATGAGTTATTTTTTTTTATACCCAAAACTAAAAGTCATTTCCCAGCAATTATTTATTTGCATTCTACTTGGTTTTATGTACATAATTCGTGGTTGAAGGCTTTGTTAAGCCTTTTTTTACACCCTGTATATCCAACCCGGAGTCACCCTGCAGCAGAATATATTTACCACACGTTCTGGCGATAGGAATTGCAATTACGCATAATATGACCGACTCTTTTTATGGTCATGTGACTCATGGGACTTGAGTCTGTATGAAATAACGGCCATGTTACAAAAAATATAGACTGCGTTTAAACACTGTCTAAATATTTCCCAACCAATTTAAAATGTACGCTAATATTACCCGAGACAGCATTTTAAATTGGCTATTCTTTTGACCATGTTATAGAACCTAGTAGAGCCTAGTCCATATTTTTCGTAATAAGGCATCTAACTCATTATTATACTATGGCATCTATAAGCTTTAAGAAGCATTATTATGATGTCTAAGACCCCATATGGACTAGTTTTACCAACCCAAAGCATCTTGAGGTGCTCGTAGCTCAGTGGCGGCAGCGCTTTGGTATCGATTACTAAAGTTAAGCAACCAACGCCGCGGTCGTGAGTGGATGGGTGACCATTCCGACCATATTTAGTGACATTTATCACGAGCATCTCCGTGCTTCGGAAGGCACGTTAAAAGTTGGTCCCGGCCAATATCGCTTGATATTGGTCGTGAAGCCTAGTCAGAGGCCTTAAGGCGGCTTGATAACATCTGACAGTAAGGTTTAGTCACTGGCCTTACAACACCCCTCCACCAATCCGCACTGGGCCCGCGTGGTGGAGTATGGCCCAAACCACCTCATAGTTGAGGTGAGGCCTGTGCCCTGCAGTGGGACGTATATAGGCATACTTTACTTTACTTTAAAGCATCTTGAAAGAGGTCCTCGTGGACACAAGTGTAAAATATTGTTCTTACTGTGTAAATATATATTGTGGCGTAGAAATGAGAGCAATGAACCTGGCTATAAATAGATGGCCGTGTAGCGAGAGATCAATGCACTGGCTTCAAGGTTAATCGATAACCATTACTTCATAATCAATCTACTTGAAACTTTGGATCTTCTTTAACTTTGGCACAATTACTATTTTGAACTTGATCTTGCGAACTGTCAGCGTTTATATGTCGTGGCCCGATCTTAAAGTTAATCACTTCATGATTTGGCCAATCATTTCATAAAATGGTCGTTTTTCATAATGCGGCAGAGTACCCGCTGGCCATATCATGATGTTGATAGGCCAGATCAATGAACCAGTCAGCGTTTGACGATATGATCGACTACATCATGAAATGGCCAAACTTAGGTGGTCATATCTTAAAACAGTTATATTATCCACCGGCAGAGGCGCTGATGTCGCTTTGTTATTGTGACAACATGGCGGCGGACAATTTATTATTCTGTTCTTGTGAATTGTGAAAGTGAATCATAAGTGTAAATAGAACATTAAATTGCAGTGAATTATTGTTAAAACATTAAGCTAAGGTGATTTTTATGAAAGTCACTCGAAAAAAAGGCTCAACGTCAACAGTCGTGGAATTGACACGTAATTTGGGAGGTTAGTTAGGTTATTTAAATATTTTTATTTATTAGTTTTCTTTCAAAAGTACAAATATTTATAATGTTTTACTTATCTATTGAGAAAATTAATATTAAACAAATTTAAATAGCTTGTAAGCGTATTTATACCTATTTAAATGATATGGCCAAACGTTGATTAACATATCATCAAACGTTGACGTTTCAATGATATGGCCAGTTTTGTTTTGCCGTTTTATGAAATACGACCATTTTTTGAAATGGCCGGCCACATCATGAAGTGTTTAATTTTAAGATCGGGCCACGACAATTACATCGCGTTCAACGGATGTGATATCCAAGTAGGTATCCAAAAAGTGCAACCCCATCTATCGGTCTTGCAGACATTTCACGCATGGGATCCGGATGGTGCATTAATCAGAGCATTGGGAAAGGATAGACCAAAGTTCTTAGAGAAACAAGCCTGCTTTTGGTTCGGTAGTTGCTGTGTGCTTCATCCTTGATTGCCCCTTTTCTCTTTGATTTTATTATCCACTTCCACTGTACATTCACAAGGACATATTTTAGAAGTGAACCTCCTTTGTCGTTTTATAAGTTCGATTTGAAATTTAAAAAATCAGCAGGGGTTTGTTTAGCCACACGTGCCAGTTTTTGTGGGATTCCAATAAAAAATTACGACCTCTGTACCAGAGAGGCAAACACACTGGATTTGAAAAAATAATTATCGTAGTTAGATACTTTACTAGGTACGATCATGTCAGTGTGAACAAGGCCACTAACCGTGTAGTATTAAAGAGCTGTGGTCTATCCTATGGCGTCGGGGTTATTTAAAGTAATAACAGAACTTTGTTTTATACATTTAAATTGTAGCTAGATACTCAATTATGTACTTCTAAGAAAGTTGGCATGTCAGTGTGAACAGGCCACTCACCGCGTGGAGTAAAGAGCTGTGAAAAGCGCCACTCACCGTGTAGGAGTACAGAGCTGTGCACTTATAGAGCGGAGCGGAGGGCGGCTCCACAGCGTCTGCGGGGGCGGCAGCGTCGGCGTCCCCCTCGTCCCACGCCACCTGCGTCGGATCATCCCAGCCCACGATCAGCTGTTCGATGCGCTTGTGCTCTGCCTCTAGGTCAGCTAGAAACGTTTTTTGATTAGCAGTCTTCCAGTGCTTAGGGTCGTTCACATGTTACGTCACAGTCATAGATCAGGGAGGGGGAAGGGGGGGTCATAGTCAAGACAGTGCATGTAAAGAGATGAGAATGCGTGACATAGGGGAGGGAATGTTAACAATATGACGTAATTTGGATGGAAAATGAAACTTTTGCCTTAGAATTCGTAATAGGGAATCTTCAAAAGACCCTTCCAACCAAAGTTTCATCACAATCACAATTTTTAGTAGATAAAATGTTACATTATTCATTACGAAGAAAAATACTTTAAGTCCACAACAAATGGGACAACTGAATTCTTTTTTAGAGCTCATAAGCTCTTAAAGCTTTACACCTAATGGAAAAGTAGATATCAATACCAAGCTGTTATAAAGTAATTTAAAAAATTCACGATAAAATCAAATCAGTAAAAAGTTGAGTTTTTCATACGTTTAAGCCCAGCACTTCACAGGAAACTTGTTTAAGATTCAAAGTCGTTGAAGATAGTAAGTTAAGTTAAGTATTCTTTTCAAGAATCACTTTCGTTATTGTATTTATTTCAGATAGGAATCACTTAGTACTTTACAGTATTTTTAGACATATATATTATAATATGTTTAACATAGTTTTTATCTATTTTTGCTGCTTTAGAATTCAGTTTGAGCTGTACGAAATAGTACATATATTTATTGGATAAGATCTTTTCCTTTCTATGTACAACCATAACTAATCAGCCAGTAGACCATTTATTTAAAAAAGTTTTTAACAAAATTATGACGACCGTCTGGTGTAGTGGTTCGCGCTCCGGACTACAATAATACAACTCTGGCGGTTGCGGATTCGAATCCCGCGAGGGGCAAATGTTAGGTGTGATGAGCACGAGCATATGCACCTAAGTCATGGAAGTTTATAAACGTATTTAAGTATGTTTATCCGTTATCTAGTCGCCATAGCACAAGCTTTGCTTAGTTTGGGGCTAGATAATTGGTGTGATTGTGGAAATAATTTATATTTTATTAACTTACCGACAGGTAAAGCAAAGTTAGCATCAGTTGACATAACCTCTTGTCGACCTATGCCAGACAACAACTTCGTTGTTGTACATACAACATAGTACTTGTTGTTGTTTAGTAGTAACTTGTTGGTACATACCAACCAAGTTAGAAACACCCGATAGAATGCCAGTCAAGTAAACTCTATTATGTAAAGTTCATAACTATCCTAGTTTTCAGTAAAGATTTCAGAATATCAGTGGTGCTGGACTTGTAATAAATAGATGAGAAACGTTTTAATAGTAAGACAAAATAAAGTGAACACAATATTTGCTATTTTAATTTTCTCAACTGAACATTCGTTTACATATGAACTAAAATTGTATTTTGTCAAAAAAACAATACGGTGTAAGCCGCGTTAAAACTAGCTGTTTTGCCTTCAATAGGCTAGTTGACACCACCAATCAATTGACATACTTTTTATGAGCAGTCAAAACGGATATCTTCCTTATAATTTGTATGACGATATCGGATTATGACGTCACTATCCGATAAACTCAACTGCCTTACTTTTTTACGATTTTAAAGCAATCAAAAATCAGTTTGCCTCTTAAATAAAATTGTACGGAGTTATTAAGCCTAAAATAAAGTGTCTGTTTTAATAAATGATGCCTTAGAATTATTTATGAATAGGGTCAACATCCCTATTCAACTCATCCGTCATACCTCTAGCGTACGCAAATTACACCCTAAATGTATCACAATCGGATAAATAGTTTAGAAATTCATACGGGACAATCGAACATTTGCCAATACACAGGAGTTGGCCTACCTCAAGTGTTTCTTTGCTTTAATTGTTGTCAAGGGCTACTTCAACTACATTACCAATATCGACATCGTCATCATGGTCGTCATCTTGCTGTGAAGAGCCCGAGGTGGTGCGCTGGTGGCCCCCGGTGACCGGGGTGGGCCCTGCGGAGATGGCCGCCTCGCCTTCAGTGTTGTCGCTGTCGTAGAACGAATCTGAGCTGGGCTGGTCCTGCATGGAAGAACTATTTGAGTGACAACGAAAACCTTTGTGAACATCCGGTGGTGCGCAATGTGTGGATTTAAAACTGCTTAGCTCGCAACAAATTTTGTAAGAGGCTGACAATAGTGACCGAGTTTCTTGCGTTGCTTCTTCTCGGCAGTAGCCCACAAATTATCCCTAATCAGTGGCAAAGAAACATATTATATGGTCGTGTAAAAGTGCTTTTAATGGCCAATTTGCACAAATAAATGATTTTTAATTTGATTGCGAATAGTGCAGTAGTGAAATGTGTGTGTTTAATCACTAATAGGTACTGAACAGCAGGCACATCAAACGGTCGCCAAGTTAGAGGAGCTGTGACTAGAACCTCTGCGTCACCCACCATACTTTCTAGATCTTGTCCCGTAATGGTTAATTACCACTTTTTTCAAAATTTTGATAACTTTTTACACGGATAAAAAAAAACAAATTTGATGAGGCAGTCTAAGCCTTCAAACAGTTCATAACATAACTCTCGCTCCCAAGATTTTTTTTCAAAGGGATCAATGATCTGCCTATAAAATGGCAGAAGTGTATTGATAACAAGTTAACAACGACGCATACTTCAATTGATTAAATAATAATTTCATTAGAAAAAGTTGTTTCACTTTTTTCATACTGAACGGCAATTTCACAAGATTTATTACTAACCGCAGCTCCAGAAGCATCAGTGCGAACGCTGAGCAGGCTGCTGCTCCTGGGTAGCGTGTCCTGCACGGCCAGCAGGTCCACCTCCTTCAGCCACTCGTCCACGGGCGCGCCACTCACGCGCAGGCACTCGAGCCGCGCCTCGTACTTCGCCTTGGAGGTCTCAGAACGGCGAATGTTGGCGCGGAGCTCGTCCATCCTTACTTCTAACTCCGGCCCGTTGGGGTCTTGCGGGTCGACCTGTTCAATTCAATTTATTTATTTAACCAAATACGTGCTAATACCTAGTTCGCGATTGATTTCTGTTCAAACCGATCGAGGAGTGTAAAATAGTTTGTGTTAAAGTAAAAAAAAGTTTTTTTTTTTGAATTCGGAATCTTCGACACAGGGTATAAATTATAATTAAGATTTTTCATGTTTACTCATGTAAGCGAACTTGTGAAATTCTTTAGGAGAATAAAGTTTCTTTAAACCGAACCATGTCGTTACATCACACATAACCAAAGATCGAGGTTGAACCTAAATAGGTCGAGTTATGACTTATAATGGCTTGATGACTTATAATGAATTATAATTTATTTCTAGGCAGTGCCATGGTTCGTGATACCTGATTAAATATTCGTTATACGAGAATGGTATTTGGCTATTTTTGGCTTGATATTTCTGACATTAAGCAATGGCGGCCTGCTGACAGTGATTGGTATTAAGTATGTAGTATCTATTTAGTAACGCAACGGATTTAGGTTCGTTCGACCCAATCGACCGTCGCGTAGCTTAGTCGGCAATTTAGAATAATTCTTCCATGTTGGGTCGGGTCTGGGTTTAGAGGTAGATTGATTAACTTTGTATTTCGGACGACGCGTACCTATATCTATAAAGGAGACTGCCATGCCATACTTACTCTATATTTGAATATTAAGAACTTACTACCTAATCTTACCATGTTGCGATCCAACTGCAGTACATACCTATTTCGCGGAAACCGATTTTTGTCTATCAAGATACAAACTTAATTCACCTTACCAGTCATAAAAGCATTTTTTTTGATCTTATTTTACGAGATTTATTGGTGTTTAATTCCTAAATTTAAAAAAACCCCAAAATCTGAAGGTTTTCTTAGTCTGAAACTTTACTCTAGTAACTCTTACCCAATAAGTATTATATCATGTTTTAAGAGTATCCAAGAAAAAGAATGTTTGCATTCACGAGGCATTTATTTATAGGCATTACTCGTATATAAATAAATGTGGTGCCGTGTGGTGCCGGCACTTTAAAAGAATTGCACCACCCCTTCTCTTCCTATGGGTGTCGTAAGAGACGACTACAGGAGAACCGCCATAAGAAGACGGGCAGCAGCGTCTCATCTCCACCATTGGCCAAACTGCGATCGCCAACCCGCCTGCCAAGCGTGGCGATTATGGCAAAATCCTCCATTTGGAGAGGCCTGTGTCCAGCAGTGGACTGTTATAGGCTGGTGATGATGATGATGTATATAAATACGAGTAATCTGTGTTCCACATTGCTGTCAGACAGATCTGCAGAGCAGTCTAGCGGACCACTCGCGTGGCCCAGTATCACACGGATAGAAAAATTACCTTCTGTCTGGCATCGCGCATGGCTTGGCTTGGACGGACTCGTCAGTATACTCAGTATCACACCGCCTGCGCCATAGTGGCCAGGGTCATCATGACATGCAAATTAATTACCTTATCTCCAGCATCGCGCATGACTTGGTAGAGAAAAAGCTTGCACATGGGGTCTGCATCTGGCCTAGTATCACACAGATAGACAAATTACCATCTGTCCGGCATCATACATGGCTAATGGCGTCGTAGAGCTAGCGCTAGGCGTCAGAGAACAGCGCGGTCTACCCGTATTACACAGACAGGCAAATTACTTTCGGTCCGGCATCGCGCATGGATTGGTAGCCTCGCGGACCAGCGCGGTCCACCCTCGTTGCCCAGTATCACACCGCCTGCAAATCCATTAGGACAGTCAACATACCTTCTGTCCGGCATCGCGCATGGCTTGATAGAGATGCAGTTTGCGCGTGGCGTCGCGGACCAGCGCGGTCCACCCTCGTTGCCCAGTATCACACCGCCTGCAAATCCATTAGGACAGTCAACATACCTTCTGTCCGGCATCGCGCATGGCTTGATAGAGATGCAGTTTGCGCGTGGCGTCGCGGACCAGCGCGGTCCACCCTCGTTGCCCAGTATCACACCGCCTGCAAATCCATCAGGACAGTCAACTTACCTTCTGTCCGGCATCGCGCATGGCTTGATAGAGGTGCAGTTTGCGCGTAGCCTCGCGGACCAGCGCGGTCCACCCTCGTTGCCCAGTATCACACCGCCTGCAAATCCATCAGAACAGTCAACTTACCTTCTGTCCGGCATCGCGCATGGCTTGATAGAGGTGCAGTTTGCGCGTAGCCTCGCGGACCAGCGCGGTCCACCCTCGTTGCCCAGTATCACACCGCCTGCAACTCCATCAGGACAGTCAACTTACCTTCTGTCCGGCATCGCGCATGGCTTGATAGAGGTGCAGTTTGCGCGTAGCCTCGCGGACCAGCGCGGTCCACCCTCGTTGCCCAGTATCACACCGCCTGCAAATCCATCAGGACAGTCAACTAACCTTCTGTCCGGCATCGCGCATGGCTTGATAGAGATGCAGTTTGCGCGTTGCTTCGCGGACTAGCGCAGTTTCGCGGACCACGCGCGTGGCCCATCGCCGCGCCTCCTGCGCCAGCGTGGTCACCACCGACTCTTGCTCCATGGTCACAACCTCCACGGGGTCGTTGTCGCAAGCTTCGAACTCGTACTGGTGACAATAAACATCATCTTATTACTAATTAAAGCACGTGTCTTAGATTACTTGAAGAAATATTGATGACACTTGGGGATTTTGTCTATTTTTTCCCGACTACGGCGAAGCAAAAAAGAAGGGTAATGATTTTGGAAGTCTATGTAGAATACAATACCACCGTAGCGCCTATACTACTGAACTGATTTTATTGAATGAGGTGTCAATAGATTCGGAATAATGGCCCAGGTGACATAGGCTGTCTAAATTTAGTCAACATTTATTTTCGTATGTGAACATAGACTTACAAATGTCACGACAGTACAATAAAAGCTTGGAATAACATTTTTAGGGTATCGGTCCGTCCGTATGTCACAGCCACTTTTTTCCGAAACTATAAAAACTATACTGTTGAAACTTGGTAAGTAAAGGTATTCTGTGAACCGCTTTAAGATTTTCATACAAAAATATAAAAAAACAATACATTTTAGAATTAGAATTTACTTTGAACTGAAACTCAAAATTTTTTTTTTCATCAAACCTATACGTTTGACGTTTCCATGGATAGGTCTTCAAAAATGATATTGAGGTTTCTAATATCATTTTTTTTTAACTGAATAGTTTGCGCAGGGGACACTTCTAAAGTGGTAAAATATGTGTCGCCCCCTGTAACTTTTAAAATAAGAGAATGATAAAAAATATATATGATGTACAACTTACAACCATGCAAACTTCCAACGAAAATTGGTTTGAACGAGATCTAGTAAGTCGTCATCTTCATCATATCAGCCTGTTGCAGTCCATTGCTGGACATAGGCCTCCCCCAAGGAGCGCCACAGCGCACGATCTCCCGCCCTTTGCATCCAGTCGCTAGCCGGGGGTTACCGTCAATGTGCGTAAATCAGTAAGAGTGCAGATTAACTTTTAATCTGCAGATTTCCTAAGTAATCTGCAGACTAACGGACAAGCACGGTGAAATTAATAAAACAGGTTCTTTGCTCGAATAAAAGAGGTATTCGAAATAATCGTAATTATTAATTTAAAATGTTAAAAACAAAAGTGATATAAGAAATCAATATAACCTAGTATGTAATTAAAATTCAACTCCACTGAAATTTTACTCCTTTTGGATTCGCCGTAGTCGGATACAATCATAAGATTCTTGACTTACCAACCTAGTAAAAGTACCTACTTACGAATAGATTGTTACAATTAAATAAGCGCAGATAATTGTAAAAAAAACTTTACGTAACAGAAACTTTACATATGATACTGTAGTTGATACTCTCTTTTTATTAAAGGACAACGTTATCTTTTTCAATGGAATAGACTTCAAACTAAAAACTTATCAGAATATTCGGAGAAGAAAAAGCCAACAGAAATTATTAAAGTTAATTTCCAAATTGGGTTTTGAAACAATCAGAGAAGTTGTGTACTTAGAGCATTCTCTCGACCGATGACTTTACTACGCACGTGTTGTAGACACGAAACTAATATCGAAGAACGTTTCTACTGAATCTAAAAGGAAATTTATTTTACTATGATTCTGATGCTGTATAATAACAATGAAAGTAATGTAATGTGAGTACGTAAGCACCGAAACTGAAGTGCGGGTCATTCAAGTCTGCCGGACGCATCCAGATGAATAAATATGACGAACTCCGTAGCCGAGAGGCGAGTACGCCGGACTATATGGCGTCACCATCCCAGAGCTTCTGGGTTCGATCCCCGGTCGGGTAAATGTAGGAAACGAACTTTTCTATATTGTCTCGGTTCTGGGTGTTGTGGTACTGTCGTTGTTTCTGATTTCTATAACACAAGTGCTTTAGAATATGAATAGATCAGATCGCTGCTCACTGGAATCCTGAATCTTAGAGGACGTCTAAAAGCAACGATGGCGTGACGATTCGGAGAGTCACATTAAGGATTCGCAGTCTGGCTCTCAACAGAGAAACAGGTGGGGAACCCTGCCCAGCAGTGGGACATCACACGTTATAACATAGCAAGGTAACCTTTGTGCTCATGTTTCCCTTCACTGACCATAAGGGTTATCCTTGGATAATTACTTTTAAACTTTCGCGTTGCATAATTTAAAACTCAATGAAACGGGAATTAACGCGATCATAATTGTCAGCCTGTGACCACGGTCGGTGTAACCCGATCGAAACGTCAGGCAAAAGAGGTAACATTTTGTACCTAAATTATGATCGAATTAATTCCCGTTTCATTGAGTTTTAAAATATCCTTGGTTACTTTTATAGTACATCTGACCGCATCGATAATTCACCGATTGAAATCTAATTGAACGGTTAAGACAATTTTCTACTAACTAATAATTACCAATGCGATCAATAAAATGACCTGCTACACATTACACGTGTTCAAATACAACATGCAGATAATAGGGTTGAAGTCAATTACTGTAATCATAATTTCAGGTGCAATTGCTGTTTCCCACATTATTTAGAACAGCTGCGTTTAATAGAGTTAAGTGGCCTTACTGGCTGTTTGTTTACTTTTGAACATTTAGGCAAGAAAAAGTAAAATGTCACTGAAAATGTTTTAATTTCTAGGATCACAATTTTCACCGTACATTATCCATACGGGATCATAATCCCCTACGTTTAGTTATAGTGGCTTTTAGATCTAGGATACAAAGTTATACCTCTATATAATGTGATATAGCCCCTACAAATTGTAGGTCCCTACAAATGACAACCTAAACAGACAAAATATTTGCTTTATTTGTAACTAGTTGTGCCCGCAGCTTCGTTTGCGTGGACTACAGGATGTTTGGTATGATACGTTAATGCAAAACGATTAAATAAAGAAACATTTAACCGGGATAACCATTTAAACGTCCAGGGTACTATTGACCCCACAAAAAAAGGAGGGTTGTACGTCCCGGGTACTAGACCACCCAGCGAGGTAAGGTTGCTATCCTATATAATAATCCAGATCATATTCTTTATGTGTGCAAAAATTCATCCAAATCCGTTCAGCCGCTTACACGTGATTGAGTCACAAACATCCAAACTACCTTACATACTTTCGCATTTATAATATTGTAGGATATTTTTATAGCCCGAGCTTCTTTCCTCTCATCTCCTCATGTTTCTCCGCATTGGTGAAAGGGTAGCCTGAGTCTCTACACAAGAACTGTTTTACGCCACAAAAAACCGGTTAACTTCAAGTCAGACTCGCGCTTGTAGAATTCTGTAACCTTTTAATCTTAAAGCTTAGGGAGCTTCATTTCACATTGAATTTGGCAAGTAAAATTGTATTTTTTTACAGTGGCAAAAGTAAATACCGTTCTATGAGTGAGAATTTAAAGTGCCTTCTTATTCATCACCAGCCTATATCAGTCCACTGCTGGACACAGGCCTCTCCAAAAGCAGGATTTTGCCATAATCGCCACGCTTGGCAGGCGGGTTGGCGATCGCAGTTTGGCCAATGGTTGAGAGGAGACGCTGCTGCCCGTCTTCTTGTGGCGGTTCTCCTGTAGTCGCCTCTTACGACACCCATAGGAAGAGAAGGGGTGGTGCAATTCTTTTAAAGTGCCGGCACCACACGACACGCCTTCCTATTACGGATCATAAAATAGGTAAGTACAGACTTTAATGTCCAATGGGCAGATTGAGAGCGAAGCCTTAATGGCAGAAGTAGGGTCCGATGGCTCCCTTAATGTACAAAACAGAAAAAAAAAACATTTTTTTTGTTTTTTTAGCAATTATTTTACTGTATTTCCGAGTGCATATAACCTGACTCTCTTTAAGTACAGAGTGAATAGGCATCTTCTGGGCTAGCTCGCTCCATCGTAGATCCCATCTATGCTCTAGAGCAAGATTGGGGTCATGAGCAAGCCCATCTCAAATAAAAAAAATAAAAAAAAATTATTTTATTTAAGATTTTATAATACTTGAAAAAAAAATATCGACCGCCTCAGGTGGTAACCGAACTCACGACCATCGCATACCGGGCGAGTGCTTTTCCAACTAAGCTACCGGGACGTTAGCAGAGCTGACGAAATCTTACGTTTTTGAAAGGAAAAAAGATACCGATTCTGTTTACTTTTTTCAAACTTGATCCTCACCTGAATGTGCTGCTTCAATACTGGGTAGTACAGATACAGGCACTGCAAGTTGTATTCCCTGGTCAGCTGCTGGGCTTGATCCCTGATCTTTCCGAAGGAGTGCTGGGTGGCGGAGCAGGTCAGTAGCTCCGTGCGCCCCATCAGGGTCAGGAACTCAGACACCTTCTCGTAGACGGAGGACTCCATGCTCTGCATGCAGGACTGCAGTTCCACCAGGAAGTACCGGTTCTGAGGGGCAAATAGACTTGTTAAGACTCCAGATCTGTGCATCGATTCAGAATAATAATAGGGATGAATAAATAAAAAGTATTTGACACGTATTTTTTTAACTTTTTTATATCAAAACAAAATAGAGATACTTATGGAAGTTTAGAATGTCGCATGACGTTACGCCTATGTACAATTTTTACTACGTGACGTCACAAGCCCCCGTACTTTGACTTGCTTTATCTTTGTAATTCGGCTAAATTTGTATACAGTTTTTTTTAAAATAATGTATACAAATTAAGTTATTTTTTTTGGATTAGCCTTTTATTAGTTAGTTTTTGTGTATATAATTTGATATAATGCTGAATTCCGTTTCCAATTAATTTGATATATGATTTAAAGTTAATGTTTGAAGTTTAGTGGTGTAGAGGCCAGTTGGAGCTAGCATATTCACCAGTGTGAATAAAGCTCCTTAAAACAAAAGATTAAAAAAAAAACTTTGTAATTTTTTGGTTGATTGACAAAAGAAAAAATAATACGAGTAGTCCATTATTTTTTGATAAGACGGACTAAATTGAATTTCATTTTCATTACTTAGTTGTCATCACTATTAAACCGAATCGAAATTTGTCATCGCCATAGACTTAGGATATAGATATTGCATTCTCAAATCGAATGGCAGATTAAAACTGTCTATTTAAAAATCAGATCTCTGACCGAATCGGTCAATGGACGAGCGAGCTAATCCTTTGTAATCGATTGCGATATGTATAATTACTATGCTAATATTGTTGATGTTGGAGTGCGTCACAGATTTAATGAGGTCTGTCCATCGTGTTGCAGGACGCCCACGTAATCTCTTACCATCAACTTACCCTTGCACCACCAGTCGTTCCATTGAGTCCTCGTTGCGTTTGATGTGCCTAATGAATTTGAGAATTCGTGATTGCACAATCGACTATAATCTTTTTTTGATGTTGAGTTCTTTCAGGATGGAAACATTGGTTCGGTGCGCGGTCCATGGGATTCTGAGCATGCGTCTCCAGCACCACATTTCCAGGGCTTCTACCTTGCGACCGTCCTGCTTCCTCAGTGTCCACGTCTCAGCTCCGTACAGGAAGATAGGAAATACCAGGCACCGCATCAGTCGAACCTTGGTGTTTCTGGTTATTCTGCGGTCCTTCCAAATATTTGCGAGTTTTTCCACTGAGGATCTAATCATGGCGCAACATCTTCGAATTTCATCCTTGCAGCCTCCAGCATTGGTGATAGTGGAGCCCAAATATACATAGCTCTCAACTACCTGACATCCTGCTATGTTTTGAACATCCGGATGGTTGTTTGCGGCATGATCTACAATCATCATTTTGGTCTTATCGCGTCTTATTGATTGCAAGTCCAAACTCCAACGATTTGGTTTCTAGTGGCCGAAGAAGATTTTCGATCTCGTCTCTGGTTTTGTCAGGCCTGTCTGGTCTGGCCAGGAGGATTGTGGGTGCATGAAATAAAATAATTTACCTGGTGAGCGTTGGCAGCAGCGATACTGAGCAAATAGTCATTCCTGGCTCCAGTTGACTTCTCTTCCAGCTGGTCTCGCCGAGAAGACACCTTCGCGCTGTTCTTTTGCAGCGACGTGATAGACTGGAAGAACGAGCCTTTCTTCTTCTTCAGCCTGCGCAAAAATAATGAGGTTGAACGAACCCGTCTAACCATAGACCAATAGATTTATGTGTACAGGGTGTTTTATTATTTCTATTTTACGACATATATTGAACTAAATTGACAAAGTCAGATGAAACAAATTGTATTCTACGGCTGAATAATTATATTTAAATGAAGTAATAACATTTAAAATATTGTTTATGACATACTTTTAGTGTGCACGAGTAAGTCGTATCTCTTTAGTGATTATCTGATGGCGCAAAATTAACCTTGGGATGTTTTTATTTTAAAATTTGAATTAATGAAAATCTCAATTTTGGAGGACGGCCGCTTGGTCTACTTAGTAGTTTACTCTGCGGATTACAAAACCAGTCACTCCAGTCAGTTGCGGGTTCGATTAGGTGTGTTTGTCTGATGAGCAGAAACATTATGAATGTTTTAAGTATAGTTTAACTATGACGAGTGGATAACAGTTCCCTCCGCCGTAGTAAGCTTTGCTTTGTCTGAGGCTAGGTAATTGGTGTAGGTAATTGTAGAAATAATTTATTTATTATTTATTTAGTTCAATGACGTAAAAGTCTGCTTTAAAGGTCCAGACTAATAAATAATTACGAGGCAAATACCCTATTTGTACCTATGAGTCAACTTCTAACGTCAATTTTACCATATCCCCTTTGTCTTTTGTATGAGAATATATTATTCACCGGAAAAACTAATCACCACCTCCATAAATAGGGGTTTATTTAATCACCGCAGTGAGAATGTGGAGCACTTGACCAGATACATGTGGTAAATAAATGCTCACTTCGCTGTGTTCCCGCGGTGGAATGTCGGAAGTCTATAAACACATACCTGCCATACTGAAATACCTAGATCGTTTGATCCCGCAATATGAATGACATACGAAATGATATATTATAGATAACGAAGGCATACAGGGTTACAATGCAAAGTAGTGCCAAATGTTTAGGTACCACTCAGAATCAGTAACAAAATCGATCTACGATATAAACGATCTAAATAACAAACTTATTATTTCTATTTTTTTAAGCCTATCCGCTGTTCAAAGATGGTACGCGTGGATAATCTTGTCTCATTCATAAAAAATACGCACGCACTATCTTTGTGCAACCTAGAACTGCAATGTTCAATGCAATAATAGTCTCAATGGCGCGCGAAAACAAACCTTAGCCTTTTCGATATGCGGCTGCCTCTAGTATGCGCGGGCACTCCTGCTGTTAGAAATGTACCTTACACATTTCTACCATATACTCATCATCTTTTATAATGCGCACAGCTAAAGATTGGAATTCCCTGCCTGCGTCTGTTTTTCCGAGTGCATATAACCTGACTCTCTTTAAGTCCAGAGTGAATAGGCATCTTCTGGGCAAGCTCGCTCCATCGTAGATCCCATCTATGCTCTAGAGCAAGATTGGGGTCAAGAGTAAGCCCATCTAAAGTAAAAAAAAAAAAAAAAAATGTAATTGTTTATTCTCTCCAGCTTGAACATTCTGCAAAAAACACACAAGTTAACTCTTTCTAAAACTCACATGCAAACGAGCATAGCCTTTATTTTTGCAAAAAGTGGGTTCACATTACTTTATGTCGATGAGGGAGTTCCGTGTGACAGCGCGACTCACCTAAGCGGTGAAACAAACATAGATTCTATTTTGTTACGAAGTGGGTTCACGTATACAGAATGGACAGGCAGTACCGAGCTTTCTGGTGGTTTTAAACTGTCCTCTACAGCACCGACTACGGTATGTGTTCCGTTAATGGACGGAGACTATCAAATCGGATTGTCTATGTCTTTATTCGACGGGCAACTATACTACTAACCTCAAACGAATCAAAGACACACCGGTAATGGGTAACTCCATAGTTAATATCCATAGTCTAATGCTATGGAACAATGCTCTTTGAACAACAAAAGCTGTTCATTACCCAAAGTGATGGACGAGTATACCGCTACAGGTGTTTATCTGTGTGCTATCAATACTAGGCTAATCCATACTGACTGTAAGCTTAATATTACTAGCCTCTGTCTGCAATTCAATAATATATTTGGCTTGATTTTATCGTATTAATAACTGGTTGGTTCATTTGTTACGTAGCTACTTACAAAACAGAAATCTGCCAGGAGCTGCGTTTTTATGACTAGATAGCAGAAAAAATAAAAACCTATCAAAAATGATTGTTTGCATTCTATGCACCAGAAGATAAAATAAATAAATAAATGTTTTTTCGATCTAAGATTGTTCCATGTTAACTAGTAATCTAACAATATAATATATATTATTTCTAATTACTAGTAACGCTTTTAAATTGTTTTATGCATGTGGTTTTATTAAACAAACATTAATTTGAACTGATCTTAAAAGTATTTCGACCAGACTTGTCGCTGTACGATTAGATACTTATCATTGAAGCTGATGCATTCTTTCAATTGAATCTTATTAATTCAGTTAGTTGAACTTTAAGCCATCGGGCGTTGAATATCAAACTTCACAAAACTAATTATAAAGTTCGTTTCATGAAGAAAGGCAAATTATCATAATGTTTTTAAGCAAACGGTGTAAGATCGTAAATTAAAACGATAGTGGTACGTATATTACAATTATGAAAATAATATAAAAAAAATATATAACACGTCGTCTAAGATTACTATATTCCATAGAGACTGCATCATCGCACAAAATATAGAAAAAATACAGAAGGGCCACTCCCACCGTTCTCCAAAACAACTGCCAAAATTGGGCTTACTACCTAGGGATGCTATTCTGATTTTTTGAAATAATTAAGTGTGTTTTATTACACTGACACATCGATTAGTTTATACATTCATCTTATCATCCGTCCAGGCCTAAATGGGAAGACAGAGCAATATTCGCGGCTCGAAGTTTCCGCCAACATAACCAAAACTCTACACTCGCAACTAATTCGCGGTGGTTTCGCAAAAAGTTCGCAACTTTTATCGATATAGAAGTTCCATAAAATAGGTTCAGCCTGATATTATTCAAGAAATTGTATTTCTGTCTCATTCGTCCATGTTACGCAATTTTTTTACTCGTTTCTTACCTGGCGCCTTCAATAAATATCGTCAAAACTGAGCTTCGCGGAGTGTGATAAGCTTAGTAAACTGTCGTGTTGTGAGTGACAGCCCACTGAAGTTCGGCCGAAATCGGCCGAGTTGGCGAGTAAACGTAATGTCAATGCGTGCGTTAACGAAATGACGCTTATGTTCCGAGTGGACTATCTGTCTAGCGCACCGCGCCGCTATACTATACGTAATTTGTGATTATCGGCTTACCATGGCTAATATGTTTCTTCGGTCCTACGATATGGCTTAATTATATGGGGGCACTCTGTAGATGTACAAACAGTAGGTATTTAAAGTGAAAAAAAAATGTATAAGAGCCTTATGTAGTGTCGGTTATCCAGACTACTGTAGACCCTTATTTAAAAAAAAATATTACCGCTAACCTGTCAGTACATTTTGGACATCTGCGTGTTCATAAAGAAACATCCGGATCTCTTTCCTTTGCATGGCATGGTGCTGGGAAAGAGTGATAGTAGAGACGCATATAAATTATTTATACCACCTCGAAGACTACAGCCATCTTCTAACAATGTAGTATATTGTCATGCAACATAACTGTATAATAAGCTACCTAGAAAAGTTAGAGCCCTACCGCTTAACAAAATGAAATATGTTTTAAATAATTGGCTTTTACGGGAATGCTTACTCTACTAAAGAATTTATAGACACGATTGTACCTTTGACTGTTGACTGACGACTTATGAGAAAAGAATGCAATTTAATTTAGTTAAACTTACACAATGCTCTTTAACAATACCGTGTAGTTATGTGTAATTAACATTACCATGTTCTTGAAAATAAATTATTTCATCATTTATTATTTATCATTTGCTTATGATGTGAAAAGATAGTTATTAGGTTGTTTTAACTTCTAAAAGCTTCAAAGAGAGACCATGTTTACAGCGAGAGCCGTGATCGCGTCGGAATGAAGAATAACCATATCCTAGAACTTTGAATTAGATTCAAATGTGTGATATCGTATGTAAATTTGGAACTCGAACTCATAAAAATATTATGTCTTTTGAGGGGCAGGTTATCCCTCAAAAGTAGGTCCGACGTCGCGCCACCGCGCGTCTGATTTGACTTGCGAATGGCGCCGTCTTCGTGTCTTTGACGTATTTCGATGTATAGAAATAATGCTATTTTATCAAAATCAGCGACCAGACCTAGAAAAACATTGACTTACTGCTTAGTATAAAAAATATATCAAATATATCAATACTTTAGCCATGGTAATAAAAAAACATTTCGGGAAGAGGCAACTTTGGAGTGTTTTTTCTATCGAGCCAAGTTTAGCAGATTGTATTTTGTATGAAGGAATACGTCTCTGTTATATCCTTAAAAATAACCTATATTATTTTCACAATCTTATTACTGATAAATACTGTTTAAAGTAGGTTTAAAAAACATCCAGTGCGACATTTGAGGGATAACCTGTCCTTAAAAGGAGGTATAGTGTGGTGCCATAAATGAGCCGTCGTGATATTTATAAAAAATCAAAGTCAGTCGTAAGATAACAATGAATTGATAAATATATTTAGATTTAATTAAACACGAGTATTTTAACAATGGATTGTGGTAATTTATTAAAAAGCACTAATACAATTGTCGTTCCATCTGAACATGGAACGACAAGTTTATCTTTATGTCGGGTATTATTAATTTATGTTATGACATTTTTCTTTTTCTTTTAAAACTATAATGTGAAGCGACTGTAAGTACGTTAATTTATATAAATAGTTCTCTTCGCAAACCTCGGGGTATAAGATTGTAACTGTATAGTCAAAATGACGATTGCATGTCAAGAATTTTAAAGTACATTCTGTCAAAAAAGTTTCGGGAATTGATGATTTGTTTATGGTTCCAAATTTATATTTTTTTGTTGTTGTTAGATTGGCACAACTGTTTTCCATTTTGGCGCAGAGTTTGAGTCACGTCTGATAATTAGATTAAATACAGTATTGTTTTTAGTTATACCATATCTAGTGTGTATTGCGAATTTCATAATGGACAAATATATCGAATAAAGAGTTTGACTTAAATTTTGCATCGCCAATGGGATTTATTGTTCGGAGTCTCGGAAAATGTTACAGAAGGCTTACAGTAAATCGATTTTATCAAAAACACGTGTTTATGAGTGGTACAAAGCGTTCAAAAGCGGTCGAGATGTGATGGAAGATTTGCCTCGCTCTGGTAGGCCATAAACGTCTGCTACTGAAGATAACATCGCAAAAGTAAAGGACATAGCGACTGAAAATCCTCATTTAAGTTTGGGAGAGCTAGCCGTCGAACTTTCTGTGTCACAAAGTCGATTCGTACCATTTTAAAAAATCTATTGGGTATGAAACATGTTGCCGCTCGGCTAGTCCCAAAAGACCTGAATTTTCTCCAAAAACTCAATCGCTAAAGAGTCGCTGAGGACATGCTAGAACGAGTCAATTTCGACCCAACATTCATGAAACGTATTGTTACTGGTGACGAGACGTGGGTTTACGAGTTTGACATGCAAACTAGTCAACAAGCTTCGGAGTGGCGCCTTCCAACTGAACCGAAACCGAAGAAACCGCGCCAAACTCGATCGAAAGTCACAGTCAAGTTGACTGTTTTCTTTGACTGTCGCGGTGTTGTGCACTCAGAATTCTTGCCAGAAGGTCAAACGATATTATTTAAGCGTTATGCGGCGTTTAAGAGATCAAATTAGACGAAAAGAGGCCAGATTTGTGGAACGAAAATTTTTGGATTTTGCACCACGATAATGCGCCTTCCCACAAGGCCATCATTGTGAACGAATTTTTGACCAAAAACTCAACAAATACCATCGAGCAGCCACCTTATTCACCAGATATGGCTCCAGCCAGATAAAATAAATTTGGATAAATAACTAACATTTTGTGTATTATTAATCTTTTCCCGGTACTTTCTTGACAGAGTAGTACATCCAAAGTAAACAGGCTGGAGGTACCAATGAACGAGTCTCATTTGCTTAGATTTGGTTTTGCGTGGCTTTGAAAATTATTAATAACTAGCTGACCCGGTGAACTTCGTACCGCTTATGCCAGCAGTACGCCCCATGTTTGAGAGGTACGAACAGTTTGTATGAGAAAAAAAATTACTAAAAACTAGTATTTTCCTTGAAATTTTTCCGTATTTTCTCACCGTTTAAACATTCCTTGGACTTCCACGAACATTTTAAGACATCAAAAATTAGCCAAATTTGTCCAGCCATTCTCGAGTTTTAGCAAAACTGACGAACAGCAATTCATTTTTATATATAAAGATTTGTGTTGATTACTCGGATCTCGGATTTTTCGAACATATTACAAAATATATCACACGCACACCGATTACATCTAAATAATCTGTCCCCTTAGGTCATTTGTCATCTTGTCATCCAAATTTTAATTTACATTTAAAAATCTGAAGGAACTTTGAAACATCTAGATGCTAACTTTGAAATTAATCTATGGTGAGGCCAGCGTGCATTCAAACGGGTAAATCTAGTTTCTTTGGTAAATTAGACAAATTTATAAAGTATAGCTATTGCACAAGTTAAATCAGGCTCTAATAATTCTCTAGATCTACATGATACTCGACCAAAATATAATATATGAAGCAGTGATTTTTGATAACTATAATATTGGTCTTCTCGTTAAAATGGTATTTATTCATGAAGAGAGAAACATGTGAAAGTGGTTCTTGTCCTATTTAGCATCCTGATGTAAATTAAATTAAATTTAACCTTACCAATTAAGGCCTGCTCAGACAGGCTCAACATCTGTGCAGGGAAGTACTCGAAGTACTTATTGGTCCGTCAAAATGTGTCACTTTCAACTGCATCAGCATCAGCTAACTCACACGAGGGACTAAACGTAACGTGTGCAAATAGTTTTCGGACAACCGAGGACATTGTCAGACTTTAAACCACGATCACTACCACTTCACTTCACTAAAATAGGGATGTTGACACCATTCTTAAATAATTCTAAGGCATTATTGACTAAAACTAACACTCTATTTTAGGCCCAATAACCCGGTACAATATCATTTATTATAAAAACTGATTTTCGATTGCTTCAAATTCGATAAAGAGTAAGGCAGTTGAGTTAGGTGGACAGTGACGTCATAATCCGATATAGCCATACAAAATAAAAGGAAGAGGTGCGTTTTGACAGCTTATAAAAAGTATGCCGATTGATTGGTGGTGTCAACTAGCCTAGGTATTTAATGTAAACTAAATTAGTAACGAAAAAGAGTCTATGTTTGTTTGTTTGTACAGATTACGCGCTGTCACTTTGAAACTGAAGTCACTGATCGACAATAGTAATGTTAGCCCACTTCGGCTTTTTGTTGGTATCGCTTAGCACCTAAGCGATATTTAGAGCGAGTTTTCTTAAGCTGGGTCCAGATATGTTCATTTGCTCGTATCGTACTTCCGTTCTGTATCAGCGTTGCGTTGCAAGAACGCTAGTTCGGTACGGTACGGTGGTACGTCGTCTCGATACGGATACAAGTACGCTCCGATCCATCGCGAGTCGGTTTTTCGACCGTTCAAAGGCGATACGATACGGTGTTACGCGCAAGTCTGCACGCGATCAGCGGTCAGGTCAGCGGTAGCATTTGCAGTCGTCGCTGCCCGAATCAGCGACGAATTTAAAAAAAACAGCGATAACGTTAATATCGTGAAACTTATGGATGAATATAGATATATTTTCTCGTTATAATATTGTGAATAACAATGAAGCACGCGCAAGAAATCGCCATAATTTCATATACTTCCGCAGTCGACGACATGGTGGGACGAAAGATGGGTCCAGATATGTTATGGTACGGTGAGACGCCGTACCACCGTACCTTACCGAACGGGCGTCCAAACTAGCGTTTTTGCAGAGCAACGCTGATACAGAACGCAGGTAAGGTACGGACAAAAGAACATACCTGGACCCAGCTTTAAATAAACACGCGATGATCGCAACGACGTAGGAGATACGGTATATTTTAATTTTGCGTCTAGAGTTTGGTATCGCGACGCTGATATGAAACGGTTTAATGGAGCAGTACGGACAAAAGAATATAATCTGGACCAACCTTTACGTTTTTTTGATAATCGACTCCCAGATCACAAAAAAGACGCAAAAGTTCTTATACTTTAATACCTACTTCAATTAAAGTATCGTCCGTTTCAATAAACTTCCGGCCAAAAAATTATCGCAAACCATGTGATTTGAGTCCATGACAAGTCCAGCGCGTAATTATAAGAGGCTATTGTTCTCCGTGGATAAGAGTTCAACGTCTGCGCAGGACTTAGGCCGATAAGCGATCTAGTTGACGGCCATAAAAGTAACCCGAGGACCGTCAGTCGTCTGCACCAGCCTTATCATCCGGTATATTAAAATTGAATGACTTACTTCTCCTCGATGTCCTTAGCTTTGTCGCGGACGTCGTGGGCGGTGTGCTCTTCATCGAAGTATAGCTTCTTGGTCTTGTCCACGTCGGAGACCGTCAGCTGCAGCTCCTTGTGCGCTTGCGCGAGAGAATCCGTGGCCTGTGTACAACATTTGATACGTCAAACATGACACAACACAACGATAAACAACTCACAGAGGCCGTGGCCAACGTTTAAGATGCGTCATACGACATACCGAGGCCGTGGCCAACGTTAAACATGCGGTAGACGACATACAGAGGCCGTGGCCAACGTTACACATGCGTTAGATGACATACCGAGGCCGTGGCCAACGTTAAACATGCGTTAGACGACATACCGAGGCCGTGGCCAACGTTAAACATGCGTAAGACGACATACCGAGGCCGTGGCCAACGTTAAACATGCGTTAGACGACATACAGAGGCCGTGGCTAACGTTAAACATGCGTTAGACGACATACCGAGGCCGTGGCCAACGTTGAACATGCGCCAGACAGCATACAGAGGCCGTGGCCAACGTTAAACATGCGCCAGGCAGCATACAGAGGCCGTAGCCAACGTTAAACATGTGTTAGACGATATACAGAGGCAGTGACCAACGTTAAATATGCGCCAGACGACGCTTAATAATTTAAAAACATCGAAGATCGATTTAAATAAATTGATGGAAATGATACTTAAATGCAGTCGTGATATCGTCGCGTTTAATATTTTCATCGTTATCGTAACTGACGAGCGATGACTTTGCATTCAAATTCATTACCGTGCGAATACGCTTTCGAGCTGTCGTAAATAAATTAGTAGGTATGTTGTTTTTGTTTTAAAAAGCCAGCTTGAAAAGGGGAAATATTTATCGTTTTCTGACATACTTTAGTGTAGATAGATGTGATGTGATAACTATTTGTGATGTGATACTTATTTATTTCACAGTAAAAGTATCATTGAGTTTACAGTAAGTACTGTTCTTACTGTAAGTGAAATTTACGGCACAGGAATGAAGTATCTACTCATGTAAAAATAACAACTTATGGTAAACAACCTACTATGGTAGGCTAAAACTCTGATAAAGGCAACAGAGCCCTCCTCTCTTCGGTGCGTTCTTACTTAACGAGGTCTCAAAAACTATATTACAATTCGTTTTATGCATTGACAAGTACTGAAAGGTAATATGCATATTATAAAACTTATTAAATAGTGTATGAAATGCAATATATTGTTTAAAAAATAATTTTGTAAGCATGTTTCATAACGTATTTTATAATCTAGAATTTCCGGGATCGTTAGAAATGTTCCAGAATTATAATGAGCCCTTATAGTTTTAGTAACGGTAGACATTTTTACAGTCATTTTTACCTGTAGACCTGTGTAGTGGTTCGCGCCCCGGACTACAATGCCTGGCGGTTGCGGGTTCGAATCCCGCGAGGGGCAAATGTTAGTGTGATGACCACGAGCATTTGCACCTAAGTCATGGATATTTATAAACGTATTTAAGTGTGTTTATCCGTTATCTAGCGCACAAGCTTTGCTTAGTTTGGGACTAGATAATTAGTGTGATTGTGGAAAAAAATTATTTATTATTTATTTATTTTAATAACAATTTCAACTAATAACTTTAAATTAATGAGGAATAATTATATTTACGTAATACATTATAAATTTTCCACTCGTCTATGGATACTTGAGGGTATTTGTACAAAGACAGGAGTAAGTATTTGTTAGACATAACGAGTTTCACCTTGCATTGATTTCTTGTAACATAACAAATTATGTAATCATATTGTCTTATTATAGCGAAATGGAATTGTAAACACCTTGTCAACTCATGTTATGCAGAAACCGTTAAAATCTGAATTCAAAATCAGTTAGGAATAATTGTACGAAATAGCAACGCGGTTTTAGAAAAAGTTTTTTTAAAATATTAGACACTGCTATGATCCTAACTTCCTAAGGTAAGTAAGTAGCTAAAGCACTTGCGATATAGAAATAGGAAACAGCGACGGTACCACAACACCGAGACCCGAGCTAATATAGAAAACTTCGTTTTCTACATTGACCCGACCGGGGATCGAACCCGGAACTTCAGAGATGGCGACGCCATATAGTCCGGCGTACTCGCCTCTCGGCTACGGAGGTCGTCGAGGTGTTAACTTAGGGTAGGGTAACTCTAGGGTAATTCTACTGCTCCAGTTCATTTTTGTTTTGTATTGGACCGACATTGCTATATTCATAATTGAAAAACTAAATACCGACTTCAAAATTAAACTAAAAAGCGAAAAATAATATTGATCAAGACATACTTACCTAATTAGTTCTTTTTGGAGTCGGTGCCAGCCATTGAGAGTTAAAATATGTTCATTCGTACCGAATCCACCGACTTTTTAGTTTAATTTTAATTTCTATTGCTTTTATATGTATAGATGTATAATAGAAGATCATACTATACCTACTCGTCTGCCTTTACTTATCCCCAACCAAGGTCCTAGCCTAGTAAAATGAAGCGTCATGTATAAACCTATCACTACTATTATTATAAATGTTATGTCATTTGTGGTTCTTATACATTTCATTATTGAGTTGTAAAGACTACACATCACATCATCACATCACCAGCCTATATTAGTCCACTGCTGGACACAGGCCTCTCCAAAAGGAGGATTTTGCCATAATCGCCACGCTTGGCAGGCGGGTTGGCGATCGCAGTTTGGCCAATGGTGGAGAGGAGACGCTGCTGCCCGTCTTCTTATGGCGGTTCTCCTGTAGTCGCCTCTTACGACACCCAAAGGAAGAGAAGGGGGGTAAAGACTAGAAGAAGAAATATAAGTTTGGACAAATTGAATTTCAGTTACGAACTTGTAAAGATTGGTTTGTAAGTAATATGGCTTGTTTGTTAAAGCGTATTAACGCCCACTTTTACAACACAATAACTTGTTTCAAAGTAAAGTTTTGCTTAGTAGCTTTATACACGTATTTATAAAGAAGTTATTACTTGTTGCTTAACAACTTAGTGAGTCATTACTTCAGTAAAGAATTCGTATTATGAAAATTATATTCTATGGCAAATGCTACACGTACGGTATTTACCGTGATATTTGGATCGTTATCCAGGATCACGATATTTATCGACTGTGTAGTATAGCGTATAACGTATAGTACGTGTACGGAATGCTGGATTTTCTAAAAATCCAAAAATAATTAAGTGTCGTCGATAAATATCGAGCGTCAAGTATGTCAGAACTAATCTTGTCAGCGATGGAGGAAGAGGAGGACGCACACGTATTGTAAATGCTTTCGCTAAAATGATAGCAACACAAGCTTTATGCTGTTTCACACTCAACACGTCTATAAATATCGAGCAATAAATATCGTACGTGTAGCATTCGCATAAGGTCAAGTCATTTTCGTCACTTGTTCTAAGCATGTTCTCAATGCTCAGTAAAGGAAATGGCGTCTAATATAAGAATTCTACTTTAAAAAGTTATTACATCTGTCAACTACTTCAATAAATAAGTTTACAGTAATTTTTTTTAAAAACAAGCTATTTTTTAAGTGTCATAAAAAGAGGAAAAAACCTTTAAATTAAATCTAACTAAATTGTTTAGTTATTAGGTTTTTTCAATTCACTTTGGTGCAGTTTTTTCTTGATGCCATACATACTGGCAGTAAATTCTTGAACAATGTTCATCTTTTCGTCAATGAAAATATACTAACTATAGCGACAATCTACTCCAAAATGACGCACAATATTTACGCGTCTAACGCTATCGTCTTCGTTTTCAAAGGCAAGAAGCATGCGCACTCTTTTTCTTTCAATGGACGAGCTACACACAGCTGCTATGCTCTGTACTCTTCTATCGCATGGAATGGTTCGCTGGGACCTCTCTGTCGCACGCATTGACTCGCAGTAATATTTAACTTTTTAAAACTCGACAACCGGAAGTCAGGGCCCTAACCATGAACTGTTAAAACAATCACAAATCTGTCAAACATTATCATTTCTGTCAAATTTTGTATGAAATGACGTACCAAAATTGACAGATTTGACAACTTTGAGATTGTTTTAAGAGTTCATGGTTATGGCCCTGGACTGATTTTTCGCAGACAACCCTATTCTACCGTATTCGAAATGAAATAATCTTTATTTTAATTTAACTTAAATTTATTAACCACACCGGTGCAAGTTACTATCAATTTACCTGTTTATACCTGCCTACCGAAGAGCTGTGACGGGAAAAGAATAGTCAACCTAACGTTTGCATATTCTATGTGCTTCATACTTTCGATTGGTATGGAATTGAATGGATATGAAATTTTTTAGTCAACCCATTTGCAATATTTTTTATTGACATATTTAATTGGATATAAAATACTTTTCATCTAGTAACCAGCTCGGTGAAGGTCGTTTTATAGTGGGATCTTAGACTATAAATATTATTTTATTTTTCTTCGTATTCTTCTCAATCTTATTCGTGTTCTTCTGTGATATAAAATATATCATTATTTTAAAGTAAGTAGCAAACATCTAATCAAAGTCAGAATTTGCATTCATAACAAACGGAACAAATAATTTTCCAAAAAATTGGGTCGCATATTCACGCCCACCAAACCACCACCTATCAAAAACGGTCCACCCATCAGGACGAATCAAACTCGACGCGGTTGTGTCGCTTTATAACTGCGTTTCTATGGCCACCTTCCAGTTCCATCATCAGACCCCGGTTACCATCTAGCATCAAAGAACTCGTCAAGACGAATCAAACAAGCCCAAGCTCGATGAATTTATATCTTTTAATTACTGAGTTCCTATGGCCATCTTCTAACTCCATCACTAGACACTGGTGACCATCTTGGACGAAAGTACTCGTCAAGACGATTCAAACTCGGTGGGGTTGCGTCGTTTCATTACAGAGTTCCCATCCACCACCACCTTCCAGCTCCATCATCAGTATAGCGCCATGTCATCATAATATTGCATCGACACGCGATTTACACATGTATGCAAAATTTCAGCTCATCCGACAACCGGGAAGTGGATCAAATTTAATTTTAAAGATTTGATGAGAAACACCGAGACAGGTGAAACTAAATAAAAGCTTGTAATCTTGTAATGGTGTTCTCCCTTTTATTTGGTAGTGCAGAAAAAATAACTAGTCCTCCATCTTGGATTATCTGCCATATTGGAATTGGAATGACGTCATATAGCTAAGCATGCATTTTCATCCAAAGTAAGCGTGTAGGTATATCAAATTTCAGCACAATCGGTTAAAGAAAACTGCTTTTTTAATTCAGTTGCAAAATTCCACCCGGACAAACATGCATTGATTGAAAGCTTGTAATAAAGAACAAAATCGTTGCACAAAGTAAAAATTACTTATACTGGTCTATTTATAAATATGGGTTACTTACGTTCCATCGCGAAGAAGTGGAAGTATCACAACTTTACACTTTAGATTCTTGTCGTCTGAACTTTGAGCAATATTGATGTACAGTACCAATGCATACTTGTTTATCTGATGTTAAAGGTAATATTGTTTTAAACTACCGAACTGGGACAGGCTTAGTATAACACCCTGAATAATAGGCTTTTGGAGAGAGAAAGAGAGATGGAGAGAGAGATAGATCCAATTTTAGTATAATCATCGATAGACTGCGATGTATAATGATTGCATGATGTTCTGTAGGATTTTTACTAAGGTAGACACTGCATCATAGAAATGCCTTTATGGAATGCACGCCACTGCAGATGCACATGGTTTTCATTCGAAATAGGGGCGCAGGCTTCGTCTCTTACAGTCACAAAATTATTTAAGACATAGGCGGATACAATTGGAGCATAATAAAAAAGATTCCAGGGTATTTTTTAAATTTAAAACTGACGAGGGATATCCTTACAGGTGATTTATCCTAAGACTCCTATTAAAAACTTTTTTTTGGGTTAGGATTTGTGTTCAGCACCACATTAAAAATGGACACTTTATTGCGTAACAATCGCACGCAACGCAACAATCTAAAAAGTCTTTTAAAATAGTTGTTCCAACAATCATACATATTATAGATACAAAAAAGTCTAGTCGAGTCCTAATTACTAAGTAGGAATCCGCAATCTCGTTTTTTTGTTAGGAAACTTTATGGCACAGATACGTCAGAAACTTAAATTTATCGGTCGACACGAAAAACAAACACGGTAGGCAACTTAGTAGTATAAAACTTCGTAGAAGGCTATTATTTATATTTAGTTACGAAACAGATTTATTGATGCTCAGTAAATACTATTATAAAGTATATCCATCAAATGATAATTAAATTCCCAAACGGGAGCTCGCAGAAATGCTTAATTATGATAAATTATTGTTGTCTGTATATTTATCAAAATACCTTTCATTCTATCTTCCTAGCGTACCCACGCTTTATTACTGCGAAAAATATTGGTAGGTGCGCGGAAAACAGCAGGAGCTATTTGGGCGGGTGCTATAACTGGAATACGTCCTTTTTACGTGCTGGAGTATAGGCATTGAATGTGTTGTAACAGACTCCTGACACCCGGACCGGCGACCTGGTTAAAGTGCCAGGAAGGGATTGGATTGAGAAAGCTGACCGTTTTAATTGGCGGGCTATAGAGAATATCACTTCCCCTCCATTGAGTGGAATATGTTGAACTTAAATTTCACTCCCGACGGGTTCCTGCTCAAATTGCACATGCTACCAGACTGACGGATCCTGTACACAGGATCCCGTGTGTACAGGATCACTTTGATGTGGAATTCGTCCATGGTTCCCATGCATCGTCAACAAACGTTCCGTGTGGTACACCGTAGGTGTTTTAGTGGGTGATACCTTGTCGGGAAACATTAGCAGAAGCCACTGTTTTCTGATAATGGAGTTCTACATAACCTAGCAGTGTCATGCCTCCGCGACGGTAGGTATGCCAAATGTATTTTTCCTGCGCAACAAATAAAAAACCGTACAATTGCAAGTCGGACTCGAAGTTCCGTCCATTATCTATCATTATCCAGGTTGTATGGGAGCCCCCTTAAATATTTATTTTATTCTGCCTTTCAGTATTTGTTGTTATAGCGGCAACAGAAATACATCATCTGTAAATTTCAACTGTCTAACTATCACGGTTCATGAGATACAGCCTGGTGACAGACAGACAGACAGACGGACAGCGGAGCCTTAGTAATAGGGTCCCGTTTTACCCTTATGGTACCGAACCCTTAAAAGGTTGAACCTAACTTTGGTTTAAGACACACCTTTTTGGCAACGTTCAGCTTGTGTGTGCGCAGGAACTTGGCCTCATCAGCGATCTGCTGCTGGAAGACCTCGACGGCGGCCAGGCGAGCCCTGGCCAGCTTCTCGTTTTCCTCCAGCACGGTGCGCCACACGTTCCACATGTTCCTGTCGAAAAAATTACGGTTTATTGATTGATTGTTTTATGATTCCTAACTCTATTTACACAGAACGGCCTATTGTAAAACCGACCAATCAGAGGCATTTCTCGAAGAGTTAACAATTTAACGCACCGCAGATTGTAGCTGTTTTACTTCGTTAGATTATAATTTACCGAAAAATAATACGTTAAATTTACGATAGCTTAATAATAGGAATCAATGCCAGTATAGGTATTGTTTTATATAGCTTGTAAATTCTGATTAAAAATTATCTTAAGTTTGCAATATTTTGTCGTTGCAACAGCGTTCTCAACTTTTAATTATAATCGTAATTTACACATGAGGCATAGTTACCATACTTATACTGATTTTGGCCATTAGGTCAGTTTATTTACAACAAGAATGACGATACTCATGAAAGCAATGTAAAAGAAATCGTCTACCTGCACGATTACGTACTTGGAATAGGGTCCAGACTCCAGATACTATATTTATAGTAGTTATACAGGGTGTAAAAAAGGCTTAACGAAGCCTTAAACCACGAATTCTATACATAAAACCAAGTAGAATGCAAAAAAAATAATTGCTGGGAAATGACTTTTATTTTTGGGTATCAAAAAAAAAAAATTACTTATTTCTAACCCGCAATGTATAGCGCGCACGCCACAGACTATGCCTGTGTGTGTAAGCGGTCGGCGGGCGAGCGGGTGGCGCGAGAGCACTGCGCACGATTCATTGCCGGCTGTGCCCTTTAAAGGCCGTTTATGAAAGAAGCACTGAAAATTTTTATCATGTTTCTTTGTAAAAAAGTTTAGTATTATCAAACAGAAGTCAATTTTGTAAAAATCTTTGAAAATAAATTGTAACTTTGACTGTCAATAACTCTGTAACCCGTCATTTCCCAGGTATAGTGTAAAAGAAAAAAATGATCGTAATAATACGTAGAATATGTGGTATTCGGCTTGGTTAAGCCTTTTTTTACACCCGATATATAATATTTAAGTAATAAAAACAGACTAAGTGCGAGTCGGACTCACGTACGAATAGTTTCGTACCATTATCTATAAATTCAAATTCAAAGCGTTTATTTCAGACCAAAGGTCCATAGAAAAAAGAGCAATTACACAATTCAACTTAACAGAAATAAATATAGAAGCATTTAGGTTACGACGTTTAGCCGAACCCAATGAATAAACAAACAAGAAAAAAAATAAAAAGTAAAAACACGACAAGAAAAACACGTTTGTTGTTTAGGAATAAATATTTATTTTATTCTTTTTTTTAGTATTTGTTGCTATAGCGGCAACAGAAATACATAGTACATCATCTGTGAAAATTTCAACTGTGTTACTATCACGGTTCATGAGATACAGCCTAGTGACAGACGGACAGACAGACGGACAGCGGAGTCTTAGCAAGAGGGTCCCGTTTTACCCTTTTGGGTACGGAACCCTAAAAACGAAAAAAAAATACATGAACAACTGTTTTTCTCGTGACTGTACTTTACTAGTCAAAAAGAGTAAAGGGATCAGACCAGAGTTTATAGCAGTTAAGACAGGATTAAAAACATAATAATAGCCAGCAGGAGATCAGATCACGGCATCCGACCAGAATAGCTCGCAAAAAAACGTAGCACCAAGAAAGCGTCCGCAGCAAAGTAAAAGCACCTTTTGCGAATTCGCTATTGGCATGGCAGAAATTAAAATACGAATAAAGTAATACAGTAAACAACCATTTCACATAAACGTGTATTATTATGCACTTTTCAGCAAAGTGCATTAATGGCGAGTATTGGCGAGCTACGCAAGCATGTGTATACAGGGCCGCTTGGGTTAACATCATTTAAATTTTAGTCCATTAAAGTAAACAGCTTTTGCTAATGTGTCAACAGCTCAACACGCAAAAAGCTGGTGTTTCATACATTATAGCCGTGAGTAAACTTGGACATATTGGAAGTTACGATGGGTACACTGATAAGAAATGGTGGTTCCTCCTTAGTTACCGTTTAAAGTAACTATCTTGACTCCAAACTAGCCGAACAAGAAGTTTGTTACACCAAATAAGAAGGATTTGATTGCTTTTAATATGATGTCTATTATAATAATTATGATATTATTAAAAATTAACGGAATAACGATTATACCAACAATTTTTCATTGTTGTAAATCCAAGACTATTTAAGTCAGTAAATTAATTGCATACTTGATTGATTCCACATACTTATCTGTTTGTTTCAGCTAGGTATTACAATTTGATCGAATCATGCAAAAACATAAAAAAAAATATAATAGTTTTTACAAGCTTTTTTTTTTTTTTTTTTTTTTTTTTTTTTTTTTTTATTTACTTTCACCTGTCCCGTTGTCTGTAATCAAATCTTGCAAGTTTAATTTTATCCACTTCCCGGTTACCGATTGAGCTGAAATTTTGCATTCATGTGTAAACCGCGTGACAATGCAATATTATGATGAAATGGTTCTGATCTGATGATGGAGCTGGAAGGTGGCCATAGGAACTTCACAATAAAACAAAACAACCTCATCGAGTTTGGGCTCGTTTGAATCGTCTTGACGAGTAGTTTGTCTTTCAATGGCAAGCAGGGTCTGATGATGGAGCTGGAAGGTGGTCATAGGAACTCTGTACTAAAACGACGAAACTCCATCGAGTTTCGGCTCGTTTGATTCATCTTGACGAGTACTTTGTTTTAAGATGGTTACCAGGGTCTGATCTGATGATGGAACTGGAAGGTGGCCAAAGGAACATTGTAATGAAACGACGAAACTCCATCAAGTTTCGGCTCGTTTGATTTGTCTTGACGAGTACTTTGTTTTAAGATGGTTATCAGGGTCTGATCTGAAGATGGAGCTGGAAGGTGGCCATAGAAACTTCACAATGAAACGAAACAACCTCAACGAGTTTGGACTCGTTTAAATCGTCTTGATGAGTACTTTGTCATTCAATAGTAACCAGGGTCTGATGATGGAGCTGGAAGGTGGTCATAGGAACTCTGTAATGCAACGACGAAACACCATCGAGTTTCAGCTCGTTTGATTCGTCTTAACGAGTACTTTGTTTTAAGATGGTTACCAGGGTCTGATGTGATGATGGAGCTGGAAGGTGGTCATAGGAACTCAGTAATTAAACGAGATAACCCGGTCGAGTTTGGGATCGCTTGATTCGTATTCACGAGCTAGTACCTACTTTGGTGCTAGATGGTAATTAAGTTTTGATGATAGATCTGGAAGGTAGCCATAGGAACTCAGTAATTAAACGACATAACCCGATCGCGTTTGGACTCTTTTAATTCGTCTTGACGAGTATTTTGGTGCAACATAGTAACCAGGGTCTGATGATGGAGCCGGAAGGTGGCCATACAAGCTTTTATTTTTTAGTTTCACCTGTGCCGTTGTCTGTAATCAAATCTTGCAAGTTAAATTTGATCCACTTCCCGGTTACCGACTAAGCTGAAATGTTGCATATAGTTATGTGTAAACCGCGTGAAAATGCAATATTATGATGTCATGGTGCTGATCTGATAATGGAGCTGGAACTTGGCCATAGAAACTCCGCAATTATACGACGCAACCTCATTGAGTTTGGGCTCGTTTGATTCGTCTTGGCATGTTCTTTGATACTATATGGTAACCAGGGTCTGATGATGGAGCTGGAACGTGGCCATAGGAACTCCGCAATTATACGACGCAACCTCATTGAGTTTGGGCTCGTTTGATTTGTCTTGACATGTTCTTTGATACTATATGGTAACCAGGGTCTGATGATGGAGCTGGAACGTGGCCATAGGAACTCCGCAATTAAACGACGCAACCCCATCGAGTTTGGCTCGTTTGATTCGTCTTGACATGTACTTTGATACTATATGGTAACCAGGGTCTGATGATGGAGCTGGAAGGTGGCCATAGGAACTCCTCTCTCCGTCATTAAAACTCCGTCCGTCATTAAACAACGAGAGATAAGTCCAAGCCAATGAGATAAGTCACATTCCTCAAAAGCATGAGAAAGTTTTTTTTAGCAAAACAAGAATCAATATATAAAAAACTAATTTTCGTATCCAAATATGCTTTTGAATGTATAAAATGCTTACAAAAATGTACAATATCTTCCTAAAAGGTTACACGAATGCTTAAGAGATTTTCTATCTTGTTACAAAGCCTGGCGATCGCGGGTTCGAGTCCCGCAAGGGCAAATGTTAGTGTGATGAGCACGAGCGTTTGTACCTAAGTTAGGATGTTTAAAAACGTATTTAAGTATATTAATCTGTTATCTAGTCGCCATAGCACAAGCATTGCTTAGTTTTATCTAGCTAATCAGTGCGATTATGGAAACAATTTATTAATTTATTTCATTATTATTGGTATACCGTGGTAAAATATGGGCCTCTAAACTCTTTATTGTAATGTAGATTGCGCCCTACGAGTAACAGAACGTATCACAGTAAGTTATAATTATTAAAATCAATAATTAGGCAATATATACGTTTTGCGTTGAAGCACATCACTTTTTTCTCCTATGCATTAGGATCAAAATAAAAACATTCCGCGAAATGTTAAGCCTAAACCTTCAAGAAAAACCCTACTACCCTACCCCTACCCTTTCAATACTGGTCGTGAACTTTGAGGTACCGGGTCAAAAATGCCCAATATGACCTTTGGGAAAAAAGTTCGTTCCGTTTGTTATGAATGTGAATTATGTCTGATTGATTAGATGGATGACCCAATGCCAAGGTGAGCACGTGCCAAGGGCTGAATGTATGTATGTAAACATATACTAAAAAGTGACAAATAAAATTAAAGAAAAAAAAACTTTTTTAAAAACAAGCTTTTATTGTTTGTTAATGAAATGAACTAAAAAGTTACAAATAAATTTATCTGATGAGAAAAATACCATTATATAGGTGGCATTTTTTTTATTAATAAAAGCGTGTTACATTTTGATTGCAGAAGAAAAATAAGTACCTAATAAATTTAATGTTCTTTAATGTTTCTACAAAATGTAACACGTTTTTAATATAAAAAAATGCCACCTATATAATGGTATTTTTCTCATCAGATAAATTTATTTATAACTTTTTAGTTCATTTCATTAACAAATAATAAAAGCTTGTTTTTAAAAAAGTTTTTTTTTCTTTAATTTTTTTAATTCTTCTTTTCTAGCACTAAGGAGTGTTTATATCGACTTCGAAGCAAATCACCCCCAAAATAACTTTCTACCCCTTTATAACCCCGCAAAAGGGTTGCATTTCGATAAAATACAAAACATGTCTTCCATCAATTCTGTTAAAGAATGTTTATGCAAAATTTGAGGTAGATTGGACCATGGAATCACGTTGTCCCATACAAACTTTGCCCCCCGGTTTCACCCACTTTGGGGTTGAATTTCGAGAACTCCTTTCCTATCGGATGCCTACGTCATACAAAAAATACACACTCCAAGTTTCAGGTCTCTACGATCAGCGGTTTAGGCTGTGCGTTGATCCGTCAGGCAGTCATTCAGGACAAAGCATTAAAATGTATATATTATGACTGAAACAATATGATATATATACATATTTGTAATGTGCTAGCCAAGACCTTTCTTTTAATACCAAACACGTGTTGATTATCACAATTTAAGTTATTTTTTTGGATAAAATCTGACGTTTAAATTCCGTCTGAGACAATTTTGATAAAATTTATACAGCCTATTTTACCCGGGCCATTATTACGAATCTATTGACACCTCGTTCATTAAAATCGGTTCAGTAGTTTAGGCACTACGGTGGAACATACAAACATACATACTTACATACATACATACATACATACATAGACTGCCAAAATCATTACCCTTCCTTTTGGCTTCGCCGTAGTCGGGTAAAAATAATAATTTGGCGGATCAAACCCTCACCCCTTATGAATAGCGGCCATTTTGATTTGTTAACACTTTAGGCAATAACAAATGTTTTATATGTCGTAGAAACATGAAAGATATACCACAAGATAGCTAAAAGAACAGAGCAACTGACCATAAACTTCATTTCTGGTGTTCAGGGTTTCCTTGGTTAGAAAAAAAAATATTAAATTACTTTCGAAAAAAAAAACATTTTTTTGCGGATTTGTTTCGAGCCCAAATTGAATTTTTTGTCAATATAATTAGATAGCAAACTTAACGGGTTAGAAGTACCGCCCATATCACATTGTATAGTACGGCGTGCTCGCCTCTCGGCTACGGCTCTTCACATAGCACAATAGCACATTTAAATGCTGTAATTACTAATTTGCATGCTATGAATCTGCTTAGCTAAATAGCCATAAGAAACTTACTATTAATTGACCATCCTCAATTTTTTGCAACCACCCTATTTAATCTATGTATATCTATACAAATATTATAAAGAGGAAAGATTTGTACCTATTTTTGTATGTTTGTATGTTTGTAATGAATAGGCTCAAAAAGTACTGGGCCGATTAAAAAAAATCTTTCACCAATAGAATGCTACATTCTTCCAATTTGACATAGGCTACATAACATTTTGAAAAAAAATAGGGATCCTTAGTAAAATTTGAACAATGTAACCGAAGGTGTAGAAAAATGAGTCTTAAAATGTCTTTCGTCGAATGCGCTGCCGAAACTATTAGCGATAATTGTCTACCCCGTGCGAAGCCGGGACGGGCTGCAGTGGCAAATAAAGTTATTTTTTTACCTAAACCTAACCTCTCAGTTCATGAATAAATATAAATACTCGTATTGGACAGCATCACAATGCTCTGATCCTAAGGTGGGTGGGATCCTAAGCTACAGCACTTGTGTTAAAGAAATCAGAAACAATAATGTTACCGCAACACCTAGACCCGCGACGACCAAGAATCCAACTCGTGACGTAACCTCAGAGATGGCGACGCTAATAATTTCTCATCTCTCGGTTACGGAGGTGGTCAATTAATGAGTGATATATAATTGTGGTAAAAGAAATACTTGACAGGGACTAATAAATCGCTGTGGCAGAGGGTAAAACAGGACCATATTACTAAGACTTCGCCACGGCATTAATATCTTAATATGACGAGACTTTGCTGTCTGTCTGTCTGTCCGTCTGTCCGTCTGTCCGTCTGTCCTTCTGTCCGTCTGTCCGTCTGTCCGTCTGTCCGTCTGTCCGTCTGTCCGTCTGTCCGTCTGTCCGTCTGTCCGTCTGTCCGTCTGTCCGTCTGTCCGTCTGTCCGTCTGTCCGTCTGTCCGTCTGTCCGTCTGTCCGTCTGTCCGTCTGTCCGTCAGTCCGTCCGTCTGTCCGTCCGTCCGTCCGTCCGTCCGTCCGTCCATCCGTCCCTCCGTCTGTCACAGATGATGTATTTCTGATGCCGCTATAATAACAAATACTAAAAAACAGAATACTTACTATAAATATTTGAGGGGACTCTCCCATACAACAAACGTGATTTAAAAAATTAAAGAAAAAAAAACTTTTTTAAAAACAAGCTTTTATTATTTGTTAATGAAATGAACTAAAAAGTTATAAATAAATTTATCTGATGAGAAAAATACCATTATATAGGTGGCATTTTTTTATATTAAAAACGTGTTACATTTTGTAGAAACATTAAAGAACATTAAATTTATTAGGTACTTATTTTTCTTCTGCAATCAAAATGTAACACGGTTTTATTAATAAAAAAAATGCCACCTATATAATGGTATTTTTCTCATCAGATAAATTTATTTATAACTTTTTAGTTCATTTCATTAACAAATAATAAAAGCTTGTTTTTAAAAAAGTTTTTTTTTCTTTAATTTTTTAAATCACGTTTGTTGTATGGGAGAGTCCCCTCAAATATTTATAGTAAGTATTCTGTTTTTTAGTATTTGTTATTATAGCGGCATCAGAAATACATCATCTGTGACAGACGGAGGGACGGATGGACGGACGGACGGACGGACGGACGGACGGACAGACGGACGGACTGACGGACAGACGGACAGACGGACAGACGGACAGACGGACAGACGGACAGCAGACGGACAGAGGGACAGACGGACAGACGGACAGACGGACAGACGGACAGACGGACAGACGGACAGACGGACAGACGGACAGACGTTTTATGATTCCTAACTCTATTTACACAGAACGGCCTATTGTAAAACCGACCAATCAGAGGCATTTCTCGAAGAGTTAACAATTTAACGCACCGCAGATTGTAGCTGTTTTACTTCGTTAGATTATAATTTACCGAAAAATAATACGTTAAATTTACGATAGCTTAATAATAGGAATCAATGCCAGTATAGGTATTGTTTTATATAGCTTGTAAATTCTGATTAAAAATTATCTTAAGTTTGCAATATTTTGTCGTTGCAACAGCGTTCTCAACTTTTAATTATAATCGTAATTTACACATGAGGCATAGTTACCATACTTATACTGATTTTGGCCATTAGGTCAGTTTATTTACAACAAGAATGACGATACTCATGAAAGCAATGTAAAAGAAATCGTCTACCTGCACGATTACGTACTTGGAATAGGGTCCAGACTCCAGATACTATATTTATAGTAGTTATACAGGGTGTAAAAAAGGCTTAACGAAGCCTTAAACCACGAATTCTATACATAAAACCAAGTAGAATGCAAAAAAAATAATTGCTGGGAAATGACTTTTATTTTTGGGTATCAAAAAAAAAAATTACTTATTTCTAACCCGCAATGTATAGCGCGCACGCCACAGACTATGCCTGTGTGTGTAAGCGGTCGGCGGGCGAGCGGGTGGCGCGAGAGCACTGCGCACGATTCATTGCCGGCTGTGCCCTTTAAAGGCCGTTTATGAAAGAAGCACTGAAAATTTTTATCATGTTTCTTTGTAAAAAAGTTTAGTATTATCAAACAGAAGTCAATTTTGTAAAAATCTTTGAAAATAAATTGTAACTTTGACTGTCAATAACTCTGTAACCCGTCATTTCCCAGGTATAGTGTAAAAGAAAAAAATGATCGTAATAATACGTAGAATATGTGGTATTCGGCTTGGTTAAGCCTTTTTTTACACCCGATATATAATATTTAAGTAATAAAAACAGACTAAGTGCGAGTCGGACTCACGTACGAATAGTTTCGTACCATTATCTATAAATTCAAATTCAAAGCGTTTATTTCAGACCAAAGGTCCATAGAAAAAAGAGCAATTACACAATTCAACTTAACAGAAATAAATATAGAAGCATTTAGGTTACGACGTTTAGCCGAACCCAATGAATAAACAAACAAGAAAAAAAATAAAAAGTAAAAACACGACAAGAAAAACACGTTTGTTGTTTAGGAATAAATATTTATTTTATTCTTTTTTTTAGTATTTGTTGCTATAGCGGCAACAGAAATACATAGTACATCATCTGTGAAAATTTCAACTGTGTTACTATCACGGTTCATGAGATACAGCCTAGTGACAGACGGACAGACAGACGGACAGCGGAGTCTTAGCAAGAGGGTCCCGTTTTACCCTTTTGGGTACGGAACCCTAAAAACGAAAAAAAAAAACATGAACAACTGTTTTTCTCGTGACTGTACTTTACTAGTCAAAAAGAGTAAAGGGATCAGACCAGAGTTTATAGCAGTTAAGACAGGATTAAAAACATAATAATAGCCAGCAGGAGATCAGATCACGGCATCCGACCAGAATAGCTCGCAAAAAAACGTAGCACCAAGAAAGCGTCCGCAGCAAAGTAAAAGCACCTTTTGCGAATTCGCTATTGGCATGGCAGAAATTAAAATACGAATAAAGTAATACAGTAAACAACCATTTCACATAAACGTGTATTATTATGCACTTTTCAGCAAAGTGCATTAATGGCGAGTATTGGCGAGCTACGCAAGCATGTGTATACAGGGCCGCTTGGGTTAACATCATTTAAATTTTAGTCCATTAAAGTAAACAGCTTTTGCTAATGTGTCAACAGCTCAACACGCAAAAAGCTGGTGTTTCATACATTATAGCCGTGAGTAAACTTGGACATATTGGAAGTTACGATGGGTACACTGATAAGAAATGGTGGTTCCTCCTTAGTTACCGTTTAAAGTAACTATCTTGACTCCAAACTAGCCGAACAAGAAGTTTGTTACACCAAATAAGAAGGATTTGATTGCTTTTAATATGATGTCTATTATAATAATTATGATATTATTAAAAATTAACGGAATAACGATTATACCAACAATTTTTCATTGTTGTAAATCCAAGACTATTTAAGTCAGTAAATTAATTGCATACTTGATTGATTCCACATACTTATCTGTTTGTTTCAGCTAGGTATTACAATTTGATCGAATCATGCAAAAACATAAAAAAAAATATAATAGTTTTTACAAGCTTTTTTTTTTTTTTTTTTTTTTTTTTATTTACTTTCACCTGTCCCGTTGTCTGTAATCAAATCTTGCAAGTTTAATTTTATCCACTTCCCGGTTACCGATTGAGCTGAAATTTTGCATTCATGTGTAAACCGCGTGACAATGCAATATTATGATGAAATGGTTCTGATCTGATGATGGAGCTGGAAGGTGGCCATAGGAACTTCACAATAAAACAAAACAACCTCATCGAGTTTGGGCTCGTTTGAATCGTCTTGACGAGTAGTTTGTCTTTCAATGGCAAGCAGGGTCTGATGATGGAGCTGGAAGGTGGTCATAGGAACTCTGTACTAAAACGACGAAACTCCATCGAGTTTCGGCTCGTTTGATTCATCTTGACGAGTACTTTGTTTTAAGATGGTTACCAGGGTCTGATCTGATGATGGAACTGGAAGGTGGCCAAAGGAACATTGTAATGAAACGACGAAACTCCATCAAGTTTCGGCTCGTTTGATTTGTCTTGACGAGTACTTTGTTTTAAGATGGTTATCAGGGTCTGATCTGAAGATGGAGCTGGAAGGTGGCCATAGAAACTTCACAATGAAACGAAACAACCTCAACGAGTTTGGACTCGTTTAAATCGTCTTGATGAGTACTTAGTCATTCAATAGTAACCAGGGTCTGATGATGGAGCTGGAAGGTGGTCATAGGAACTCTGTAATGCAACGACGAAACACCATCGAGTTTCAGCTCGTTTGATTCGTCTTAACGAGTACTTTGTTTTAAGATGGTTACCAGGGTCTGATGTGATGATGGAGCTGGAAGGTGGTCATAGGAACTCAGTAATTAAACGAGATAACCCGGTCGAGTTTGGGATCGCTTGATTCGTATTCACGAGCTAGTACCTACTTTGGTGCTAGATGGTAATTAAGTTTTGATGATAGATCTGGAAGGTAGCCATAGGAACTCAGTAATTAAACGACATAACCCGATCGCGTTTGGACTCTTTTAATTCGTCTTGACGAGTATTTTGGTGCAACATAGTAACCAGGGTCTGATGATGGAGCCGGAAGGTGGCCATACAAGCTTTTATTTTTTAGTTTCACCTGTGCCGTTGTCTGTAATCAAATCTTGCAAGTTAAATTTGATCCACTTCCCGGTTACCGACTAAGCTGAAATGTTGCATATAGTTATGTGTAAACCGCGTGAAAATGCAATATTATGATGTCATGGTGCTGATCTGATAATGGAGCTGGAACTTGGCCATAGAAACTCCGCAATTATACGACGCAACCTCATTGAGTTTGGGCTCGTTTGATTCGTCTTGGCATGTTCTTTGATACTATATGGTAACCAGGGTCTGATGATGGAGCTGGAACGTGGCCATAGGAACTCCGCAATTATACGACGCAACCTCATTGAGTTTGGGCTCGTTTGATTTGTCTTGACATGTTCTTTGATACTATATGGTAACCAGGGTCTGATGATGGAGCTGGAACGTGGCCATAGGAACTCCGCAATTAAACGACGCAACCCCATCGAGTTTGGCTCGTTTGATTCGTCTTGACATGTACTTTGATACTATATGGTAACCAGGGTCTGATGATGGAGCTGGAAGGTGGCCATAGGAACTCCTCTCTCCGTCATTAAAACTCCGTCCGTCATTAAACAACGAGAGATAAGTCCAAGCCAATGAGATAAGTCACATTCCTCAAAAGCATGAGAAAGTTTTTTTTAGCAAAACAAGAATCAATATATAAAAAACTAATTTTCGTATCCAAATATGCTTTTGAATGTATAAAATGCTTACAAAAATGTACAATATCTTCCTAAAAGGTTACACGAATGCTTAAGAGATTTTCTATCTTGTTACAAAGCCTGGCGATCGCGGGTTCGAGTCCCGCAAGGGCAAATGTTAGTGTGATGAGCACGAGCGTTTGTACCTAAGTTAGGATGTTTAAAAACGTATTTAAGTATATTAATCTGTTATCTAGTCGCCATAGCACAAGCATTGCTTAGTTTTATCTAGCTAATCAGTGCGATTATGGAAACAATTTATTAATTTATTTCATTATTATTGGTATACCGTGGTAAAATATGGGCCTCTAAACTCTTTATTGTAATGTAGATTGCGCCCTACGAGTAACAGAACGTATCACAGTAAGTAATAATTATTAAAATCAATAATTAGGCAATATATACGTTTTGCGTTGAAGCACATCACTTTTTTCTCCTATGCATTAGGATCAAAATAAAAACATTCCGCGAAATGTTAAGCCTAAACCTTCAAGAAAAACCCTACTACCCTACCCCTACCCTTTCAATACTGGTCGTGAACTTTGAGGTACCGGGTCAAAAATGCCCAATATGACCTTTGGGAAAAAAGTTCGTTCCGTTTGTTATGAATGTGAATTATGTCTGATTGATTAGATGGATGACCCAATGCCAAGGTGAGCACGTGCCAAGGGCTGAATGTATGTATGTAAACATATACTAAAAAGTGACAAATAAAATTAAAGAAAAAAAAACTTTTTTAAAAACAAGCTTTTATTATTTGTTAATGAAATGAACTAAAAAGTTATAAATAAATTTATCTGATGAGAAAAATACCATTATATAGGTGGCATTTTTTTTATTAATAAAACCGTGTTACATTTTGATTGCAGAAGAAAAATAAGTACCTAATAAATTTAATGTTCTTTAATGTTTCTACAAAATGTAACACGTTTTTAATATAAAAAAATGCCACCTATATAATGGTATTTTTCTCATCAGATAAATTTATTTATAACTTTTTAGTTCATTTCATTAACAAATAATAAAAGCTTGTTTTTAAAAAAGTTTTTTTTTCTTTAATTTTTTAAATCACGTTTGTTGTATGGGAGAGTCCCCTCAAATATTTATAGTAAGTATTCTGTTTTTTAGTATTTGTTATTATAGCGGCATCAGAAATACATCATCTGTGACAGACGGAGGGACGGATGGACGGACGGACGGACGGACGGACGGACGGACGGACGGACAGACGGACGGACTGACGGACAGACGGACAGACGGACAGACGGACAGACGGACAGACGGACAGACGGACAGACGGACAGACGGACAGACGGACAGACGGACAGACGGACAGACGGACAGACGGACAGACGGACAGACGGACAGACGGACAGACGGACAGAAGGACAGACGGACAGACGGACAGACGGACAGACAGACAGACAGCAAAGTCTCGTCATATTAAGATATTAATGCCGTGGCGAAGTCTTAGTAATATGGTCCTGTTTTACCCTCTGCCACAGCGATTTATTAGTCCCTGTCAAGTATTTCTTTTACCACAATTATATATCACTCATTAATTGACCACCTCCGTAACCGAGAGATGAGAAATTATTAGCGTCGCCATCTCTGAGGTTACGTCACGAGTTGGATTCTTGGTCGTCGCGGGTCTAGGTGTTGCGGTAACATTATTGTTTCTGATTTCTTTAACACAAGTGCTGTAGCTTAGGATCCCACCCACCTTAGGATCAGAGCATTGTGATGCTGTCCAATACGAGTATTTATATTTATTCATGAACTGAGAGGTTAGGTTTAGGTAAAAAAATAACTTTATTTGCCACTGCAGCCCGTCCCGGCTTCGCACGGGGTAGACAATTATCGCTAATAGTTTCGGCAGCGCATTCGACGAAAGACATTTTAAGACTCATTTTTCTACACCTTCGGTTACATTGTTCAAATTTTACTAAGGATCCCTATTTTTTTTCAAAATGTTATGTAGCCTATGTCAAATTGGAAGAATGTAGCATTCTATTGGTGAAAGATTTTTTTTAATCGGCCCAGTACTTTTTGAGCCTATTCATTACAAACATACAAACATACAAAAATAGGTACAAATCTTTCCTCTTTATAATATTTGTATAGATATACATAGATTAAATAGGGTGGTTGCAAAAAATTGAGGATGGTCAATTAATAGTAAGTTTCTTATGGCTATTTAGCTAAGCAGATTCATAGCATGCAAATTAGTAATTACAGCATTTAAATGTGCTATTGTGCTATGTGAAGAGCCGTAGCCGAGAGGCGAGCACGCCGTACTATACAATGTGATATGGGCGGTACTTCTAACCCGTTAAGTTTGCTATCTAATTATATTGACAAAAAATTCAATTTGGGCTCGAAACAAATCCGCAAAAAAATGTTTTTTTTTTCGAAAGTAATTTAATATTTTTTTTTCTAACCAAGGAAACCCTGAACACCAGAAATGAAGTTTATGGTCAGTTGCTCTGTTCTTTTAGCTATCTTGTGGTATATCTTTCATGTTTCTACGACATATAAAACATTTGTTATTGCCTAAAGTGTTAACAAATCAAAATGGCCGCTATTCATAAGGGGTGAGGGTTTGATCCGCCAAATTATTATTTTTACCCGACTACGGCGAAGCCAAAAGGAAGGGTAATGATTTTGGCAGTCTATGTATGTATGTATGTATGTATGTAAGTATGTATGTTTGTATGTTCCACCGTAGTGCCTAAACTACTGAACCGATTTTAATGAACGAGGTGTCAATAGATTCGTAATAATGGCCCGGGTAAAATAGGCTGTATAAATTTTATCAAAATTGTCTCAGACGGAATTTAAACGTCAGATTTTATCCAAAAAAATAACTTAAATTGTGATAATCAACACGTGTTTGGTATTAAAAGAAAGGTCTTGGCTAGCACATTACAAATATGTATATATATCATATTGTTTCAGTCATAATATATACATTTTAATGCTTTGTCCTGAATGACTGCCTGACGGATCAACGCACAGCCTAAACCGCTGATCGTAGAGACCTGAAACTTGGAGTGTGTATTTTTTGTATGACGTAGGCATCCGATAGGAAAGGAGTTCTCGAAATTCAACCCCAAAGTGGGTGAAACCGGGGGGCAAAGTTTGTATGGGACAACGTGATTCCATGGTCCAATCTACCTCAAATTTTGCATAAACATTCTTTAACAGAATTGATGGAAGACATGTTTTGTATTTTATCGAAATGCAACCCTTTTGCGGGGTTATAAAGGGGTAGAAAGTTATTTTGGGGGTGATTTGCTTCGAAGTCGATATAAACACTCCTTAGTGCTAGAAAAGAAGAATTAAAAAAATTAAAGAAAAAAAAACTTTTTTAAAAACAAGCTTTTATTATTTGTTAATGAAATGAACTAAAAAGTTATAAATAAATTTATCTGATGAGAAAAATACCATTATATAGGTGGCATTTTTTTATATTAAAAACGTGTTACATTTTGTAGAAACATTAAAGAACATTAAATTTATTAGGTACTTATTTTTCTTCTGCAATCAAAATGTAACACGCTTTTATTAATAAAAAAAATGCCACCTATATAATGGTATTTTTCTCATCAGATAAATTTATTTGTAACTTTTTAGTTCATTTCATTAACAAACAATAAAAGCTTGTTTTTAAAAAAGTTTTTTTTTCTTTAATTTTATTTGTCACTTTTTAGTATATGTTTACATACATACATTCAGCCCTTGGCACGTGCTCACCTTGGCATTGGGTCATCCATCTAATCAATCAGACATAATTCACATTCATAACAAACGGAACGAACTTTTTTCCCAAAGGTCATATTGGGCATTTTTGACCCGGTACCTCAAAGTTCACGACCAGTATTGAAAGGGTAGGGGTAGGGTAGTAGGGTTTTTCTTGAAGGTTTAGGCTTAACATTTCGCGGAATGTTTTTATTTTGATCCTAATGCATAGGAGAAAAAAGTGATGTGCTTCAACGCAAAACGTATATATTGCCTAATTATTGATTTTAATAATTATAACTTACTGTGATACGTTCTGTTACTCGTAGGGCGCAATCTACATTACAATAAAGAGTTTAGAGGCCCATATTTTACCACGGTATACCAATAATAATGAAATAAATTAATAAATTGTTTCCATAATCGCACTGATTAGCTAGATAAAACTAAGCAATGCTTGTGCTATGGCGACTAGATAACAGATTAATATACTTAAATACGTTTTTAAACATCCTAACTTAGGTACAAACGCTCGTGCTCATCACACTAACATTTGCCCTTGCGGGACTCGAACCCGCGATCGCCAGGCTTTGTAACAAGATAGAAAATCTCTTAAGCATTCGTGTAACCTTTTAGGAAGATATTGTACATTTTTGTAAGCATTTTATACATTCAAAAGCATATTTGGATACGAAAATTAGTTTTTTATATATTGATTCTTGTTTTGCTAAAAAAAACTTTCTCATGCTTTTGAGGAATGTGACTTATCTCATTGGCTTGGACTTATCTCTCGTTGTTTAGTGACGGACGGAGTTTTAATGACGGAGAGAGGAGTTCCTATGGCCACCTTCCAGCTCCATCATCAGACCCTGGTTACCATATAGTATCAAAGTACATGTCAAGACGAATCAAACGAGCCAAACTCGATGGGGTTGCGTCGTTTAATTGCGGAGTTCCTATGGCCACGTTCCAGCTCCATCATCAGACCCTGGTTACCATATAGTATCAAAGAACATGTCAAGACGAATCAAACGAGCCCAAACTCAATGAGGTTGCGTCGTATAATTGCGGAGTTTCTATGGCCACGTTCCAGCTCCATTATCAGATCAGCACCATGACATCATAATATTGCATTTTCACGCGGTTTACACATAACTATATGCAACATTTCAGCTTAGTCGGTAACCGGGAAGTGGATCAAATTTAACTTGCAAGATTTGATTACAGACAACGGCACAGGTGAAACTAAAAAATAAAAGCTTGTATGGCCACCTTCCGGCTCCATCATCAGACCCTGGTTACTATGTTGCACCAAAATACTCGTCAAGACGAATTAAAAGAGTCCAAACGCGATCGGGTTATGTCGTTTAATTACTGAGTTCCTATGGCTACCTTCCAGATCTATCATCAAAACTTAATTACCATCTAGCACCAAAGTAGGTACTAGCTCGTGAATACGAATCAAATGATCCCAAACTCGACCGGGTTATCTCGTTTAATTACTGAGTTCCTATGACCACCTTCCAGCTCCATCATCACATCAGACCCTGGTAACCATCTTAAAACAAAGTACTCGTTAAGACGAATCAAACGAGCTGAAACTCGATGGTGTTTCGTCGTTGCATTACAGAGTTCCTATGACCACCTTCCAGCTCCATCATCAGACCCTGGTTACTATTGAATGACAAAGTACTCATCAAGACGATTTAAACGAGTCCAAACTCGTTGAGGTTGTTTCGTTTCATTGTGAAGTTTCTATGGCCACCTTCCAGCTCCATCATCAGATCAGACCCTGATAACCATCTTAAAACAAAGTACTCGTCAAGACAAATCAAACGAGCCGAAACTTGATGGAGTTTCGTCGTTTCATTACAATGTTCCTTTGGCCACCTTCCAGTTCCATCATCAGATCAGACCCTGGTTACCATCTTAAAACAAAGTACTCGTCAAGATGAATCAAACGAGCCGAAACTCGATGGAGTTTCGTCGTTTTAGTACAGAGTTCCTATGACCACCTTCCAGCTCCATCATCAGACCCTGCTTGCCATTGAAAGACAAACTACTCGTCAAGACGATTCAAACGAGCCCAAACTCGATGAGGTTGTTTTGTTTTATTGTGAAGTTCCTATGGCCACCTTCCAGCTCCATCATCAGATCAGAACCATTTCATCATAATATTGCATTGTCACGCGGTTTACACATGAATGCAAAATTTCAGCTCAATCGGTAACCGGGAAGTGGATAAAATTAAACTTGCAAGATTTGATTACAGACAACGGGACAGGTGAAAGTAAATAAAAGCTTGTAATAAAAGCTTGTAAAATAATTTATTTTAAAGACGGTTGGCATGTCATTGTCATGTAGTGTCAAACATTATGTTGATATCAAAAAAATGTGTTCGTAATCTTCTCATAAATATAAAACAAAGTCGTGTTTGTTACAACAATTATAACTCGAGAACGGCTGTACCGACTTTCATGATTTATAATTTGTTGGATTTGTCTCCGCCCCGAATAGAAGAATAAATAATTTAAAAAATGGAAAAACTGACGAAAAGGAAAACTGTTAAGCGTTACGAAGTTCGCCGGGTCAGCTAGTTATTAATAAAAGTAAACTAACTGAACTGAATACTGGAACTACAAGATTTCTATATTACAACAAAGTTCTGACGGTACAATGGAGGTAGTAAAAGGCAGTCTAGAGACCATTTTTTTAAAGCAGGAGTAGGTGACGCAATCATTGAGGATAATGATTGCGTCACCTACTTGGACGCAATTACTATTTGGGGCTAGCCAAGTAAAATAAGGCGGACTGCAGCATCGCTCTGTCAATTCTGACCATGAACATGACAGAAGAGACGTTACTAAAACGGATGAGATTTGAGATGGCATACCAGCAAACCAAGATACCTACTGTACCTACCAGACAATAATGGTGTGATATGATGTGATGACATCAGTCTACTGATCGACATAGGCCTCTCCCAATGAACGACAGTGATCCCAATCCTTAGCTATTCTTTTCCATCCATTTCCAGATTTAAGTAGAACATCGCACTATGAGAGCAGATATATAAGTAGGTTTAAGTTAGGCCAGAAATTGTAATGAGAATAAAGATTTATTAATTTTAATTTTGAGGTGCTCGTAGCTCAGTGGCGGCAGCGCTTTGGTATCGATTACTAAAGTTAAGCAACCAACGCCGCGGTCGTGAGTGGATGGGTGACCATTCCAACCATATTTAGTGACATTTGTCACGAGCATCTCCGTGCTTCGGAAGGCACGTTAAAAGTTGGTCCCGGCCAATATCGCTTGATATTGGTCGTGAAGCCTAGTCAGAGGCCTTAAGGCGGCTTGAGAACATCTGACAGTAAGGTTTAGTTACTGGCCTTACAACACCCCAATCCACCAATCCGCACTGGGCCCGCGTGGTGGAGTATGGCCCAAACCACCTCATAGTTGAGGTGAGGCCTGTGCCCTGCAGTGGGACGTATATAGGCATACTTTACTTTTACTTTACTTACAATAAAAAAAACTTTTACTATGGGACCGATACAGTAAACTTAAGAAAAATATCTCCTGTTTGATACTGGGACCGATACAGTAATCTTTACAAAAATCTCCTGTTTGATACTAAAATTGCAGTTTTGCTCGACCATAATGTATAAGAAAAGCTAATATTTTTTTTCTTGATTTTACCCAAAGATTTTACCATTGGTCCCATAGTAAAATTTGTTTATTATTATGCGTCAAACACCATATTAAACTTAGTACTTGCAAAAAATCTTTCTGTCGAAACGATACGATAACGAGCTTTTATACCCAAATAATAAATGATTAGGGCTAATGTTAGTGTGATGAGCACGAGCATATGAGCCTAAGTCATGGATGTTTATAAAAGTATTTAAGTATGTTTATCCGTTATCTAGTCGCCATAGCACAAGCTTTGCTTAGTTTGGGGCTAGATAATTGGTGTGATTGTGGAAACAATTTATTATTTATTAATTAATATTGGTTCATTCAATTCATTATCATTCTGTTTAGTAAACAATATATTAATATAATAATATATTTATATCACAAGATTTAAGTAGATACATGAATTATTATTACATTGGTCATGATTAAGTTAATTTGTTCTCTATTTAAGGAAATTGACGATTGAGTAAAATCTGTTTTCTATTAGCCATTTTCTTAGTGTGATTTTGAACACTTGCTGACGGCAGCGGCGCAGCGGGCTTAGTAGGTATTTCACAAAATAATATTCGATACATTGTTTAGCCCTCAGATCAGAGATTAATATTTCAATGGTTTAGCCATAGTTTACGGGCGACGCGAGTACTCGTAAATATCTGCCGGCTGTGTTGCTTGTCGCTGCAGCCGGTACCAGAATCATACCCAAAACTGTCTACTTTCTATATGTTTTTTCAAAATAAAATTTCCTATTCAACTAGTTTACAATAGTTTTAGCTTTTAATACTTGAAATATTGTAAAACATCTTAATTATGCAAACACGCTTTATTAAAAGGTGTACGATAACGCTACATTAAATACAATTACTCGCAGTTAGTGCAATTAGCATACGCTATCAGTATTAAATACAGCGTATTAAATGTGATATAGTCAATTAAATGTTCATTGTTGTCAATTAAATAGAACCAACCCATGGAATAGTATAAAAAAAATATCTAGGTACAATTAATTTCTTTCGTACTTGGAAAAGTAAACGAGCTTTCTCTTGACACTACTTGTATCAAGTGTGGAATTACACTTAATCTAAGTTTATGTCTACATTAGCTACACACACTGTTACACAAGAATAACTATTAAAATTAAACATTCTACGCACACTCGCTTAGCCTTAATATGAACAACAATAAGCTAACGATGACGCCAGCACGTAATTATTTTATTTTACAGAATATTTAAAAATAATATAAATAAAAATAAATATTGGACAACATCACATTAAGGTAAGTAGCGAAAGCACTTGTGTTATAGAAATCAGAAACAACGACGGTACCACAACACCCAGACACGAGCCAATATAGAAAAGTTCGTTTTCTACATTGACCCGACCGGGGATCGAACCCGGAACCTCAGAGATGGCGGCGCCATTTAAAGTCTATGCTCGCCTCTCGGCCACGGAGTTCGTCAAATATTTGGCACGTCATTCGCTTCTGATTTATAATAAACGAAAACAAATACTACAATAAACTAGATCAAACATCAATTTTTAAACCCATTACCTAATCCGGTATTTTACTAAGAGTTTAAAAATAAACAATACAGGTGGTGCTAGAAAATAATCCGTACATTTAAACAGTAAAAAAAATCAGGATTTTCCATTAAAGGTTTTAACGTTTTGATGAAATAGATTATATAAGTTGTAACATTAATCTCTGTTTATTTTTAGGGTTCTGTAATCTTGACAAAAGTAACCCTTGTATTTTTGTCATGTCCGCCTGTCTGTCTGTCCGCCCGAGGTTTCGCTTGTATGGAGACTGATGGCACTAGAGAGCTGTAATTTTGTGGAGTTATGTAATATCAATCACGCCGACAAAGTGTAAGGTACCTAGATAGAATGAAATTTTGATTTTTTTATTGGTAGGTCCCCTACATGAAGATAGCGTGGGGATAATTTTTTTTCATCGAAATTTCTAAAAGATTACTTTATTTTGAAGTTATCTTTCTGCTATATTAAGAAAGAAAGTAAAAAAAGTGTTCAAGATAGCAAAAGCAATATAGGGCAAATACACCATATTTTCAATTAAATGGTAAAATCGAATGTTCAGGGTAACTTGTACTTTCTTGTCAAACGATGGTCAAAAAGTTTTTTTAAATAGGGGTAGTAAATATTGGTGATTTATTTTATTATTGAATGAAAATTGAAAATCCCTTCTACCCACATGCAAGAATAATAACTGTTCTTTTAAAATCACATGCAATGTTATTCCAATTATATTTCATGTCTTTATAAACAGAGAACAAAATGTAAGGAAATTAGACAATTTGCGACTGGGCCTTTTAAGGAAGGTTAAGATAGATCAGTTAGTTTAAAAGTTATAGTCGTTCAACGTATAGCGATAAAATAAAACTAACCTTACAAAAAATTTTTAGAAGAAAACATTTAAAGTGACAGATGAAAATAAATACAATAAAAACTACAAACTGGCACGACACACACTTGACCGGTTTTTTTACTAATACGCTACCTCTCCGCTTTTTTGATGTCAGGTTAGTTTTATTCGATGTCAAAGGTTACATGAAACTACTACAGTAAAAACAGTCCTCCTCACGTTGCATCCGTAGCTTTTCTTTTATACATACAGGGTGTAAAAAAAGGCTTAACGAAGCCTTACACCACAAATTCTATACATAAAACCAAGTAGAATGCAAACAAAATAATTGCTGGGAAATGACTTTTATTTTTGGGTATCAAAAAAAATAACTTATTTCTAACCCGCAATGTATAGCGCGCACGCCACAGACTATACCTGTGTGTGTAAGCGGATCATGTTTCTTTGTAAAAAAGTTTAGTATTATCAAACAGAAGTCAATTTTGTATAAAATCTTTGAAAATAAATTGTAACTTTGACTGTCAATAACTCGGTAACCCGTCATTTCCCAGGTATAGTGTAAAAGAAAAAAATGATCGTAATAATACGTAGAATATGTAGTATTCGGCTTCGTTAAGCCTTTTTTTACACCCGATATTAGGTACTAGGACGTGCAAGATCTTTTTTTTTACGTTTTTACTATCAAAAACTATTATCGTACTTAACTATTGTATTAAGATATTAATATTCTAGTATCTTCGGGACACTAAAAATAGATTTATTTAAATACGAAGATATTAAAACCAGAGTAGAAAACAATTGTTATTGAATTTATAGAACAAAATAGGTCATTCATAAGATTCAGTCTCTCTTAAATAAAATATTAAAATAAACATGAAAAAAGAATTAAAATGAAATAGGTTTGGGATTTAGACGACAACGTTTGACGTTACGTTTATATCACCCTCTCTAATTATGTTCTTGATTATTTAGCACTTGTAATGAAACCGCTTCAAATCGACCGGCCAGTCAGTCATACTTAGTGGGAGGCCTGAACATAGGCCTCTCCCAATGACCTCCAGATGGGCCGCTGACTGGCTGACTGCTGAATGGCAGTGGACGCCGATGGCTGAAATGATGATGGCGATGATGAAAACGAATCTGACTAAGCAATTTTCTATCGAGAGCTCAATTTAAATTTCGTGCATAAGGTAAAGCGACCTCCCCGTAGCCGAGAGGCGTGCACGCTATATTGGCGCCGCCATCTCTGAGGTTCCGGGTTCGATCCACAGTCAGGTCAATGTAGAAAACGATTTTTTTTATATTGTCTCGGGTCTAGGTGTTGTGGTACCGTCGTTGTTTCTGATTTCTATAACACAACAACTATAGCTACTTACCTTAGGATCAGAGCAATGTATGTAATGTTGTCTAATATTTGGAATTTAAAAAAAATATAAAATAATGTCAAGCAAAAATTAAGAATTTGATTAGGAAATCATATTCGGGGTTTTATTTTGCAAATTGTCGTTCCTTTAGGAAGGGTACTAAAAAAATCTGTTGTTTATACTTAGATCGATATTGTTTTGGAAATAGTATGTAGCTAAAACTAAGGCCTTTTTATCAAGGTTAAAGAAGATGAACCTTCTTTGACTAAAGTAGGGAGAAAAATCTATTAAATAAAATATTAAGCCCGTCTATTTAAATAAAAAGAAAAACACAAATAAACATAATTCAACTAAAAAGGTACTTGCTTACAAGCATCATAGAAGTCGAGCGGCAGTAAGCCTACTCTATAGCGATTATTAATTAAGTATTCTGTGGCCGTTTGAGAGGTATTTGTGAACTGCCAGTGCTCTCGTCTGAAGTTTATTTAAATAAAAATAAATAAAGGTAACATTTATAGGCTGTGTATTTATAGCGTACATATTTTCATTGACGACCTCCGTGGCCGAATGGAGCCGCCATCTCTGAGGTTCCGGGTTCGATTCCCGGTCGGGTCAATGTAGAAAACGATTTTTTCCTTGTCTTGGGTCTGGGTGTTGGTTGTGGTACCGTCGTTGTTTCTGATTTCTATAATACAAGCGCTTTAGCTAATTACCTTAGGAGCAGAGCAATGTATATGATGTTGTTCAATATTTATTATAATATACAGAATGTAACAAAAAGGCAAAATAATATTCAAGGATATGTATGTATATAATGTGAACATTAAGTAGTAAAAGTTTTAGTTAAAAATAAACAACTTTTTTTTCCCATACTAAGTGAATAAATTGTTTTTTTACCGAAAGTGTTGACAACCCTGAATCTGCGGTCATTCGTTAGCGAACGATCAGCTGATGCGCTAAGGTTGTCACCGATAAGTTTTTGTTAAAACTTTAGCATCAATTTACTCAGTAATTTATAATCGCACGAGTTTTTGGTTTCGCATAGGAACTACACATTTACTACTCTACACGTCCTTTAAATTTTATTTCGCCTTTTTGTTACAACCTGTATACTGGTTTTTACTGCTGTAAGCGCCCACATGCGGCGCGCGGGGTAGACCGTTTCAATTGGTTCATTGGTAGCCCTCACAAATTGCCATGTCCTTGCAGGGCGTCACATGTATCCCAGTCTGTACCTAACATCTAACTGAATTATGTAATGTGACACGCAATCAATGATTTGAATTTGGTAACCGCATGCGGACTCTGCATGCGGTTACCCAGGTACAGGACTTCAATTGCCGCAGTTGGTTTGAAGAACTGGTTCTAGCCCTAGACGCACAATGTGCCATGGATCGACAATTAGGTACTATTGTATCAAGCAATAATAACTATGACTATTTGTGACTTACAGAAGTAGAAATCATTAGCAACAAAAATTAAAAACCAATGACTTTCACTAAAGTATAAAAGTAAATGACACATCAGATTAATATTATAAAAATAACAAGTTTCCAATTTTCAAGCAAAAATCCGGAAAGCATAGTGTTTTTTTTTTCTTTTTTGGATTCAACACCCCAAAATACTTATAGAATGAAAGAAACCAGAACTTACCCATAAGTTTCCTAGTAAAAACACAACTTAACTGAATTATGAGTATTGAATAGAGCTACTAATAAATACAATAAAAGCCAGACACCAGACCAAAGTAATAAATAATTATTTTGATATGTCTTCGTCTATTATAAAATTCACCTTTCCCATTGCTGGTGGCAATGACAAACTATAAATAGTTTATTTGATCAGTGGACAAGACTGTCATGTTACTTTGATGGGTAATGTCGTACAGGGGTCCTTATTGGATCTCATAATAATATTTATCATATTTTTTGTTTTACTACCGTAAAACTTTGTGTTCATAATAAACATACTTCATAAAAAAACTCATACTTTTTTATTACTACTATCGGAACTCATAACGAACAGTTTTCATATGATTTTCATAAATACTTTCATTACTAAGAAATGTTTTCTCATAATTTTTTTTTCATATTAATTTTCTTCTTATCAGTCAGTGATCTTAATTTTCATATTAATAATGGCATTACTATGAAAATATTTGAACTCATATATTCAATTCACATATATTATTGGTAAAAAAGTTCCTAAGTCTTGTGTGCTTTCGACTTTTCCAACCACAATCATTCATTGCCCAAGCTATTATTGATTAAACTTATGACATAACCAGTTTCATTTACACTTATGATTAAAAACTATATGAAAATAAATAGTACTGCAAACAAATGATTATTAACATTATGAATATCAACAATTAGGAACAATAACACTTATAATTTAGAAATATATGAAAACGAATATTAGTATTTATAAACGAGTTGTAGGTATTACTAGTGATATTATGAATTCTGATGATTATGAATTTCGATCATTCTGATGTAAAATAGTATATGAGACATATTTTCGGTCTTCCGATAATAGGACTTAAAATGTTATGTGAAAAAGGCGCACCTGCCACGCTGCCGTCGTACAGCACCTACGTTTTACTAGAAAAACTAAACTAAACTGCGTATTTAAAACTGAATTAAAAATATGTTAACAAAATTACGTAGTTTTTATTAACTTTGCAGTCGGTCTGCTTAATGCTTTAGATATTTTTTTAACTTGCAGAGATTCGTGTCATTCTCTCTCGACTGTCATTTTAACTAAATCTCTATATTTTCAATTCTATTAATAACTAGCTGACCCGGCGAACTACGTACCGCCTAATAGTATTTTTTTTTCGTCTGCTTTTTTAATTAGGTTTTAATTAATTATTCTGCTCTTCGAGATGGAGGCTTACGTCCAGCAGTGGACTGCAATAGGCTGAGATGAGTTCGAGTACCTGTACAAATCAGTGCGATCGGTACAGGTACAATAGTTCGATGTTATCTTATGCTTCACTTATAAAGAACCAGGTTTAAACTTTTCGGTGCCCACTACCTGAACAGAGACATTATCTTTCTTTTTGCACTGTTTCTTGATGCAGTTTAACCCTGCACCGATCGGTACAGACTCGTACCGCTCGTACTCGTAGGCGTGATAGTATTTCAGTAAAGTGTACCACAAAAATGTTCAAGTTGTGGGATAGTGTGATAAAATATGTAAATTGTTTGTGATATATTTGAATAAAGTACGACATTTCTAACCGACTTTAAAAAGGAAGAGGTTGTCAATTCTTCAGTGTGTTTTTTTTATGTATAAGACAGGTTTAAGGACGTTAAATAAGTATAACGAATTAACGATACAATACAATTACTAATACTAATTATGATAAGAGATACAAGCTTTTTGGAGTCATCAACATATAAATATGCATGAATCACATACGAACTCCAAGCAAATTGAATTAAAAGCTATTTTCAAAAAGTTTTTACGCTGAGTTAGTTGCGTCATCGTATGATAAATATAAAAGTGTGTACGCACCATTTCTCCTCGGCCCCGTCAACCTTTATGTCTGGGATGTTCGGTATCTTCTTGTTCAAGTAGGCAGACGATATCTTGAGCAGGGCCTGAGAACAAGCACACGCGGGGTTAGTTAGATTAATTTGGGAATAGTATTTCCTGTTTATTTATTACTAGTGGAGTATACGCGTCTCTTATTTATACAAGGTGTAATAGAAATACAAAACCATAGCCCGACAGATTAGCAAGCTAAAGTGGCACATAGCACGTAGAACTGACGACCGATGGCGCAGAAAGGTTCTGGAATGGTGGCTATGTATGTACCAGCAAGCGCAGCGTGGGACGTCCATCCACAAGGTGGACAGACGACCTGGTAAAGGTGCGGGAAGCCGCTGGATGCAGACCGCTTCCAACCGGCCGATCTGGAAGTCACTGGGGGAGGCCTATGTTCAGCAGTGGACGTCCTGTGGCTGAAATGATGATGATGATGAAAAGGCTCTCCTTTTCATCATCTGAGGGTCTTTCTGGTTCTATGAGTTCTGCTGCTAAAATACAACAACATTTTCAATGAGACCAACATCGAAGTCTCAAAAACAACACTTCTCATATGTCACCTGCCCCCTAACCATGAACTCTAAAAACAATCTCAAAGTTGTCAAATCTGTCAATTTTGGTACGTCATTTCATACAAAATTTGACAGAAATGATAATGTTTGACAGATTTGTGATTGTTTTAACAGTTCATGGTTAGGGCCCTGGTCAGTAGTTTAGTATTCTAATTATATATTCTTAAATAATTAATAACCAAACCGTAGCAAGAAAATGATTTACTATTCTAACCTATATACGCAATTCTTTCATTCATCTATTGCAGGCGTGGCAGATATTTTTGAAACATCTTATTATTTCACAAAATTTAAAACCACTGCCTTACAGAAAACATAGGTAACGCCCTCATAAAAGTAAGTAAGTAAACCAAAAGCATCGTTGTGGAATACCTAAGTATGCTCTACAAAAAAACCGGCCAAGTGCGAGTCGGACTAGCGCACGAAGGGTTCCGTACTATTATCTATAAAAACGGCAAAACAATGTCGTTTGTTGTATGGGAGCCCCTTTAAATATTTATTAGATTCTAATTTTTAGTACTTGTTGTTATAGCGGCAATAGAAATCCATCATCTGTGAAAATTTTAACAGTCCAACTATCACGATTCATGAGATACAGCCTGGTGACAGACTGACAGACATTGCAGAAAGACAGACGGACAGCGGAGCCTTAGTATAGGGTCCCGTTTTACCCTTTGGGTATGGAACCATAAAAACTATCCATCCAGCTAGTTAAAATGTCAGCCTAGCTTGAATGAGTATCTACACCTATCCGAAAAGGTAGCTTGTTATTTTCCCCCTTATCCTAAGGCAGATAAGGGCGGAAAGTGACGGACGATTCACTCTTGGAACCTTAGTACGGCCCTCCCAGCCTTCAACATTGACCTGGTTTATCGAGTGTGTAAACTTGAATCTTTTCAATACCCTGCAATGTTTTCTATTAAAAAGAGTCATTTATAGAACTGCATAATATCTTTTGAAGGCAATTCAAAAAGTTCTGGTGTAGTGGTTCGCGCTCCGGACTATACTATACTATGCCTGGCGGTTGCGGGTTCGAATCCCGCGAGGGGCAAATGTTAGTGTAGATGAGCATTAGCATTTGCACCTAAGTCATGGATGTCCATAAACGTATTTAAGTATGTTTATCCGTTATCTCAGTCGCCATAGCACAAGCTTTGCTTAGTTTGGGGCTAGATAACTGGTGTAATTGTGGAAACAATTTATTTATTTATTTGTGAAAGTTATATAAGAACCAAATATAGAGCCAAAAGAGGTGTAGAATGGCTGGCTATATTTATTTTTATCTGGGAGTTTAAAAGCCAAATTGTTAATCAATCACAGCACATATTGGAACTTGCAGTCAACCACTAAAGAGGCTAATATTTTTATTCGATATTGTAATGTTTATAAGATAAATAATAATCATAATTGCTTTTAAAACACTGAAGATTTAAAAAAAACTACTAGAGGCAGCACTAGTACACAGGCAGGGACCATGGACGTAGTAATTGGTTGTACCATAGAGAAAAAAATATTGTTGTACGTACTACGTCGTACGGCGGCGCGCTAGACAGATAGGCTACTCGAAACTAAGCGTCAAAATCGTAACGCACAGATTGACAATTGCGTTTACATGCAATCTCGGACGATCCGGGTCAGTACTACAGTGACAACTCACGACAGTTTACCTACTACGCATTGATTATTGTTACGTACGAAAATGTATATATGCGTTATTATTACTGCTTTTTATTAATTAGATGTTTGGAATACAACACAAAATTGTGATTACTCGTTCTTCAAATTTCCAAATAATTTTAAACGGTATATAAAACTGGGTCTTGGTTTTCAATTGTTAGTAAAGTAAGTAAGTAGTAAAGGGTAAAGATAAGCTTTGATAGCGATCAATCATTCATTTTATTAAACATTCAGCAGGAATGAGCTTTTAAATTTTCCTTAGACCGTCACTGATACAACACCAGTGTTTTAGGTAAGCGTTGAATAAAAGATAATAAACATATTAAATTATTCATTGAATAATTATTTTTACATTGTCGTTGCTAGGCTATCCTACATTACTTACTGTTATGACATATACTGACGTGTTTATACACGTCAGTATATGTCATAACAGTAAGTAATGTATTATTACGTATATTTTCTAACAGCACGCAGCTGCCACCGCTGTTAAAACGACAGTCATTGAAGAAGCCAAGTTGGGGAGAGAAATTATTGCTCTGTCTTCCCATTTAGGCCTGGACGTATGATAAGATGAATGAATAAACTAATCGTTGTATCGGTGTAATAATGCACACTTTTTATTTCAAAAATCAGAAAAGCAACCCTAGGCAGTCAGCCCAATTTAGGCAGTTGTTTTCGAAAACGGCGGGAGTGGACCTTCTGTATTTTTTCTATTTTCTATTTTGTGGTAGTAGTACTTTATACATATAAATTCCTTGACAGGGACACAGTTTTTGAATTCTATAATGACAGTTATGTTAATCCTCCTTCGTATGTCTATTTTTCAAATAAACTGATAAATAAAATTAATAAATTTTAAAAAATCAAAATACCCGACTGACGACAAGATTTAAAGAATCAATTTGCAGTCTGAGGCATCAAATCCATGTTACTTGATTCGACTTTTTCTACACGGATTTAAATTACTTAATTAGGCACTAACGCAGTGCATACCAAGTCCATCATCATTATGCTGTTAATGGATTTGTTGCCTCCGACTGCAAATTGACTCTTTAAATCTTGTTTTCATCTTTAAAGTTAATTTTTTACGCAGTCGGGTTTTTTTTTAATAATTAATTTTATTTTGACTTTTTAGTTTATAGTGTTCTACTCCTACTTTTTAATGACGACCTCCGTAGCCGAGAGGAGAGCACGCCGGACTTTAAATGGCGCCGCCAGCTCTGAGGTTCCGGGTTCAACCCCCGGTCGGGTCAATGTAGAAAACGAACTTTTCTATATTGGCTCGGGTCTGGGTGTTGTGGTACCTTCGTTGATTCCGATTGCTTTAACACAAGTGCTTTAGCTACTTACCTTAGGATCAGAGCAATGTATGTGATGTTCTCCAAAATTAAAAATTTAATTAATTAATTACATTAAACTAAATAATTAAATTTAATTAATTAATTTAATTTAATTAATTAATTAACTATAAAGCCTGATTTATTTGTAACTCTTCACTAAAAAAAAGGTTTTAACTCGAGTAAGTAGTATCTCAAATCGGTTTTTCCCGTTTAATTCACTTGAGTTGGTACATACCAATAGGAATTCCGGGTAAATAACATAGCCTATGTCACTCCCACAACTGAGACGAATCTAATGATCGGTTTTCCCTTCCTATGTTTTCAAAGTATATTAATTAATGCATAAATTTTGGAGTCACTAAATATGACTACGATATATAAACTACGTTATGACGTAGAATGCAAATAATAAGTTAATAGGTATGATGTTAGTAGAAAACATTGAGCCTGCAATATTCGTTAAAGAAAAGAGAAAATAAGAATTTTTAGTTTCTACATCACTTATCTCTACGAAAATACTCACCTATTGGGTTCTATCGAGTTTCTTTATTATGTTGTAGCTAATATAAGATATATTATTGCAGCGCCTCCTAGTGAGTTACTACCGTAGGGTAGGGTGGTGTAAGATTGCGCGGGCGGTAAGATTGCGCACAGGTCTTAACAGGACAACTACGTGAAGTTTGTAGCTAACTTCACTTGTGTTTTGATTGCTGACAGACCGTTTCTGTACTCCCGAAACATATTTGGATTTCCTTGAAACTCAGCAATTACGTAAGTTTAAAGTTTTATTAAATTAAATTTTGAATTAAATTTAATTAATTAATTAACTATAAAGCCTGATTTATTTGTAACTCTTCACTAAAAAAAAAGGTTTTAACTCGAGTAAGTAGTATCTCAAATCGGTTTTTCCCGTTTAATTCACTTGAGTTGGTACATACCAATAGGAATTCCGGGTAAATAACATAGCCTATGTCACTCCCACAACTGAGACGAATCTAATAATCGGTTTTTCCTTCCTATGTTTTCAGTGTATATTTTTGCCTGTTCACGTAGGAATTTTGGAAAATAAAGTATTGAATACTATTTAGTCATACTATTTAGTTAGTTTATTCTAGTCTAGCACTGAAAATATGTGACCCTTAGTTAATAAAAGAAAGTTTCAAAATCGGTTAATCAGTATTGCAGATCCGTTTTTCCCGCGTAAGGTCTGTTCCCGCGGGAATTTCGGGAAATAGCTTACCCCTTGTTACTCCCACAATTGAGACGAATTTATTGATATTTTATACTTTAAAATCCGTTAAACGGTTTAGGCTGTAGGACGTGCCAAAGAAATAGACATATACATACATATATACTTTTATTTTAATAAAGAGAGCTAATACATACGCTCGAAATACATAACCCTCGTTTGGCAGTCGGGTAATTAAGGGAATTAATAAAATAAAGTCAATTACCATGCCCACTGAGCAGTGCCGTGTGGTGCCGGCACTTTAAAAGAATTGCACCACCCCTTCCCTTCCCATGGGTGTCGTAAGAGGCGACTACAGGAGAACCGCCATAAGAAGACGGGCAGCAGCGTCTCCTCTCCACCATGGGCCAAACTGCGATCGCCAACCCGCCTGCCAAGCGTGGCGATTATGGCAAAATTCTCCTTTTAGAGAGGCCTGTGTCCAGCAGTGGACTGTTATAGGCTGGTGATGAAATTGCTCGTCAGACAGTCGATTTAAGCAGGATGGTCAATGAGGATGGTTGGTATCAAATATTTGTAAAACCTCAAGTTGTCAAAAAAGTTTTTGGAGTTGATCCATTTATCGCAAATACGATGTTACAATTGAAATATATAAAACAAATTGTGTGTGTACCTAACATTTTATAAATCCCAATCGTGGAGATTAGCGACGTTAGTTAATTTTAATATTAAATCTTTATTTAAAATTTTTACACTGTACAATTTTGCTAAAAAATAGCTGTGTCCGGAAATTCCTTGCATGGACTACAGGATACAGGACCAATGTTGCCATTTATCTCCATAACTACTAGTCCGATTTTGATGCGGTTTGCATTGATAGGTTCGGGTTTGATCGGTACATGTTCGTAGATAGGTATAACAGTGACATCTCACCATGGGGCGCTGCAGTAAACATTTATTTGTGCAAAACCAAAACTACGACTCCGATTTTGATGTGGTTTTCAGTAATGGGCTTGCGGTTGACAGTGAGGGCTCTTAAAAATGTGTTACGGTAGTAACTCACTAGGAGGCGCTGCAATAATATATGTTATTTTAACTACAACATAATAAAGAAACTTGATAGAACCCAATAGGTGAGTATTTTCGTAGAGATAAGTGATGTAGAAACTAAAAATTCTCATTTTTCTCTTCTCTTTAACGATTATTGCAGAGCTGCGGCTCAATGTTTTCTACTAACATCATATTAACTTATTATTTGCATTCTACGTATATATCTCCGATATCGAGTTAAGTTACAACAAAGCGTGTAAACAAAGTTTAGTTGTACGTACTTATATATTAGTACTAATAAATAAACTATATGTTGTATTGTATGGTACGCACTGTAAAAAAATCTCTTCCCAGTAGTGGTGGTCCCCCGTTATGGACAACACAACACAACATACACTTCAATTTCGTTACTTTTAAAATTAAGTCCTTGTAGAGAAACCTTATTATACTTTGTCTATGGTGTTTTAGTTTTAAGTTTCAATTGTTTTTATGAGAATATTGTAGTAGAAAAATTTGATGTCAATGGAATAAATATAGAAAGGAAACATACGCTAAAATATAAGTATTTCCTTTAGTCCTACTTATATTATAAATGTGAAAGTTTGTAAGTAAGTATGGATGGATGTTTGTTACTCTTTCACGCTAAAACTACTGAACGGATTTGGATGAAATTTTGCATACATATAGAATATTATTTTAATTTAAATTAAGTATATTAGTTAATGCATAAATTTTGGAGTCACTAAAACAATTAAGCAAATTGTAAAATTTATAGTTGATTATAGGCTTTTTATTTTTAATATAGAATATGATCTGGATTAACATATAGGATACTTTTTATCTCCGATAAATGATCCTGTGAGATACATTGAATAAACTAATGATCACGCGAGCGAAGTCGCGGGCAACTAATGTAAAATCAAAACGCTCATTAAACTTAAACGATCGCCGTTGTGACTGTGCAAAATGACATTACTCAGTTCCAGTGAAGTACTTGAAAAATATCGTTATACATTTGCTTAGATGTGACGGTAACCGGAGATCCCGTATCAATTTCAAATGTGTTTCAAATATCAAGTTTACACCACTAACCACAACAGATTCCCGTAAAGGTTTTATTTGGCCACAAATTTCAAAGTTTTAAAACCATGTCCGTCATCACCATTAGACGTGGCACACGACAGTTTCGCCAAATCTAAATCTAAACAATGCTTACAGAGTGAAAACTATCGCGGCAAACGGAAAGTGGACTTAAATATACAACTATCGCGGAAAACGGAAAGTGGACTTAAATATACAACTATCGCGGGAAACGGAAAGTGGACTTAAATATACAACTATCGCGGGAAACGGAAAGTGGACTTAAATATACAACTATCGCGGGAAACGGAGAGTGGACTTAAATATACAACTATCGCGGCAAACGGAAAGTGGACCTAAATATAGGTGAGACGGTGCTAGTTAGATTTTATAGCCGACAAAAACATGACTGGACTCGTGGTGTGGTAGACAAAAGAATTGGCAAATCCTTATATTTGGTGCGTCTGTACGGCAACGACCAGTCTGTGAAAAGGCACGCATATCAATCATTGTTGAGATATAAAGTGTGGAAGACGGTATTTATATGTCAAAAAGCACTCGCCCGGCATGCGATGGGACGTGGGTTCGAGTCCCACCTGAGGTCGATGATTTTTTTCAAGTGTTAATTATCTTTGTCAAAAAGAAGTTGAACCAGAAGAGACTAGCCCTGCATTTTTATTACCATTGGAGCAGAGCAGACCCGTGCTGACAGCTAGCAACGAGGAACAACTCGGTCAAGTTGAAACTTCTACGAGCACGGTTTTGGACCATTAAGGCTTGGTATTCCAACAAGGGCCACACTTTTGAGTTTTTAAATACCATCTGAGACAAAGAAAATAGTGTTTGAAAGTCTGAAAAAAGATATGTATTAGTTTAGAAACTTCTCTAGCCAAGTTCGCATTCAGATACAATAAAATGAACTTCACTCGAAAAAAAAAACCAAAAGATACCTCTTTTTGTAATGTTTTTTCAATTTTATGGCAAATAAAGTCATTGAATATAGGTAGACAAAATCACAGTGCTTGAATCGATACAATGATTGTCTTACTTACTATGCTTAAGTGTCAACTGAAAGTGCGAGCGCGGCTTGCTGGCGCTTTTGCAGGAATACCAGCGGGGTAACCACGAACTCTTAAAACAATCTCAAAGTTGTCAAATCTGTCAATTTTGGTACGTCATTTCATACAAAATTTGACAGAAATGATAATGTTTGACAGATTTGAGATTGTTTTAAGCATAGACTTAGCTTTCGCTACGCTCTTAAAGACTGACAAAGCGTGGAAAAGAGACATCATATCCTTGCGGACACCCTACAAGATAGAAAAAGACAGATGTCAATGTACCTATGTGACACAAAAAATATATTTAACTGACTTTATATACCTCAATTTCAAACGTCAAAATAAATTTTATTAAAATATACAAAATTACAAACGGAAAACTTATTTAAATATTTCTGTAGACATGAGGTCCTGTTCAATTATACATTGTGATGTGACAAGGAAATATAACCGTAATAAATACACATTTCACAGGTAAATACATTTTTAGATGAAAATATTTTGAAACAAATTTGTGTCTAATTCCTAATAATAATCGACAAGGAACTTAAATTTTACAGAAGAATATGAACTTTATTTTTTGTGTGTTTGTGTATTTCGTAGTTAAAGGCATAATTACAATAAATATTAGGTAAAATAGTAAATTGTATGTTTACACTAGGGATTGAACTAGCGGTGACGTCATAAGTATCGATAAAATATCGACAGCCATTTGTGGCTATAGAAGATTTTTAGCGATTACTAAAAAAAGATTTATCATGTTTGTTTACAAAAAAAACACTTCAATACTGTTCAATTAAAGTGTTTTTTGTTGTTGTACAATTTTGTGATTACATTATGAGCTTTTTGTTTTATTTTTAGTTTGACGACCTCCGTGGCTGAGAGGTGAGCATGCTGGACTTTAAATGGCGCCGCCATCTCTGAGGTTCTTGGTTCGATCCCCGGTCGGGTCAATGTAGAAAACGAAATTTTCTATATTGACCCGGGTCTGGGTGTTGTGGTTCCCTCGTTGTTTCTGATTTCTTTAACACAATGGCTTTAGCTTCTTACCTTAGGATCAGAGCAATGTATGTGATGCTGTCACATGTTGTATGATTACTGTTAGTTTCGTTTACAAACAAAACGAAGTCGTGATAGGGCGAGTAGTTTCTTGAAAAAAGTTGTTTGTTAATATCAGTATAAACAAGTTTTGAACTCCAACAAAATTTTCTTTTAAAAAAATGTGCATCTACGTCCCACCTGCAGGGCACAGAGATTATGTTTTTAGGGTTGCGTAGTCCTGACAAGGAATCCTTATAGTTTGGTCATGTCCGTCTGTCTGTCCGTCCGACGTTTTGCTTGGAGACTGTTGACCCTAGAGAGCTGTTACTTTGTGGAAATATGTATATCTAGCTTGCCGACAATGTGGTAGAACATATTTTTAATTTTTTTTTTAGTGTAGCAGCCATACATTTACATGTTACAGTTACACGTTACCGTAAGCATATTTTTGTTTCATCGTCTACCACATCGTGTGTGGTATCGTTGAATAGGTCCTTTAAAATTACTTTAGAGTTACTTAAACTATTTTTCGATTTAGGGATACACACAGCACAGAATCACCTACTGTACTGTAAGTAGTATAATATTAACTCTGTGATAATAAGGAATACGTTAAAGTAAATTATGATATAAAATTGTTTTAAATAGGTTACATATTTAATATTTAAGCCTACGACCTGGTAAAGGTTGGAGGACGACGCTGGATGCAGGTTACTTCCAACCGGCCGATCTAGAAGTCACTGGTGGAGGCCAATGTTCAGCAGTGGACGTGCTGTGGCTGAAATGATGATGATGATGACATATTTAAAACGACCGTTTTCTTATTTTCCATTATATAAACTTGTTCATAATATTCAATTGCTCATTTTTCGATTTAATGCGAGTAAACTTGTTTTTCAGATTTCTCAGTTTCCAGACTGTGAAGTTTGCATAACAAGAATATGACCTTTTTTCGACCATATCATAACTTTGCACATGCAAGCCCAGAAAGCCCCGTATCCTTTCCGTGATACTAATTTTCACCTCTATTTTGTTTAAAGATTAGGTTTAACTGTAGGTGCTTCAAGATCCGCGGCGATTGTGACTTGTGCCAAATCAATTTAATGCCGGTTGCAATTAATCGATAAAAAATTTGTGGCTTGAACAACACTACTACACACACACATACGTGTCACATTTTTTGTATTATTTGCAATGAGCCTTTGTCTATCTTGTACATTCTATATCTATGGTTTTAAGAGCTCGTGGTTACCGCCCTGGCCTTAACCCGGAAACGTTGTCAGTCACTAATCAAAGTGAAACCCTCTTGACAACTGGTTTGATTGCGGCTTAGAGCATTTAACCAACATGTTCTAAGGATTGCGGTGATGAGAACGACCAGTCTGATGACGTCACCGCGGCGACGCTTGCGGCCGAGCGTAGACATTGTACCGCACCGCAAGATGTCACCACACGTTCTAAGCGAACTAGGACAGCTGTAGATTATTAGATGTTTTTTTTTAATGAAGGTGGAGGAATGTTTTATTTTCGGGTACCTATTCACTGTTTGTTTTATTACATTGCAATGAGCGGTAGATATAGATATTTAAATAACGAGTATATCGTAAAGAATATACGAGATTGAACGTACCGGTTGTTTCCTTTATTCTACACACAATATAACATATAGAGCGATATGTAGTGTCAAATTTTCTCATTTGAAAATGAACTCTATATGTCAGGCTTAAAGTTGAAAATCTATTTGAGAATTTTTGACTTTTTTGGTAGGTCGACGTGCTGTTGACTGTACAATGTACATAATACTACCCTTTGGTAATGGGTATATGAAGCCGAAACTAGTATATGTTAACATATGCATATAAAAAGTATGGTAAAGTCAGAAATATGATATCAACTTTTTTTATTTTCATACAAAAAAAAACCGATTTGTATAAAAGTATTTGTTTAAAATATGATGATACCAAACTGACTTGACCATAGTCAATGACGAACTCCGTAGCCGTCGCCATCTCTGAGGTTCGATCCCCGGTCGGGTCAATGTAGAAAACGAACTTTTCTATATTTTTTTGAGTCTAGTTGTATAACATGTATGTTGTAGTTCTGGATTCTATAACACAAGTGCTTTTGCAAAGTAGGTAACTTATATACCTTAGGATATTTAACAGAGCAATGTATGCGATGTTGTCAAATATTTATTTATTTATGTAAACTTATATAAGCTTATATCGACTTGATATTGCCACAGTATATATCTATACAGTAAAGAAACTACCTATTAACGGTCAAAATGACGTACACACACATGTGCACGGCTCAACAAGATATCTCAGTAAAAAACATAGATGCGTAGCGAATCCTAAGTCTATCGTAAAATAAGTGTACTCAGAGTCGTGGATGAATACTGCCGATACGAGACGAGATGCTGTCAGTTATCATTGTCGCTGCAGAACGTAAAGACGTAGAAATTAAATCCTCTTTGGTCAACGCTTTTTGTTCATTTCTATTGTTTTCAGTTCGCGCGATTTTTAATCAACTTTTAAAACAACCCCAACGCTCCATTGACGTATTTGATGTATCTCGACAAACAGGCCTAGTTTCCATACTGTAATATTGCCATTTAACTAACATCCTGCATATATCCTTCAAAAAGGTATGAAATTAATCTTGTTTGAAAGTGTCGCCCAGGACATAATCGTATTTTGCGTGCACCGTTAGAAACCTAATATCAGCAGGCAGGCAGGAAATTCAATGTGAGGCTGAGCGGAAGTGCTGGTCTCGTGACCTAAGCCTCAGGCTCGTCGAGATATATCCGGTCGTGGCCGCTAGTAATTTAATTGTTTGCAGCATCATATTTACGAGCGAGCTACGGAAACTTCGATGCTTGGGATTTCGTTAAGAGATAAAATCCGAAACGAGGTAACGGACATAGTCCAAAAATGTAGCAAGCTTAAGTGGTAGCGGGCTGGCCACATTTGTCGAAGAACCGATGAAAGGTGGAGTCAACGGGTTCTCGAGTGGAGACCACGACTAGGTAAACTTAGTGCAGGACGCCCCCAGCTCGATGGACCGACGACCTTAGAAAGATTGCTGGCAGTAGGTGGATGAAAAAAGCGGGAGATCGTGCTCTTTGTCTTTGGTTTGTACGTAACCCCGTACAGCAGTGGACTGAATAGGCTGAGATGATGATGATGATCCATATTTCTATGAATACTAGCTGTTGACCGCGACTTCGTCCGCGTGGTCTTTAATTACATTAGAAACCTTATCCACGTTACAATTGATTTTTTAAATAATAATTACATAAGTACAGTCGCCATCAGATATATTGTAGCAGACAAGGTGACCAAATACTTATGAACAATTTAAAATGTCAATAAGTTCTGTACACTACATGTTACCCTTGAAATCTAAACATAAATTATTTCAATTAATATCTGAGCCGACGCTAGTCATTAACTCCAAAACACAAAACTAACCAATAATAATTGCTGATATCAAAACTCAATTTCCGTCCTAGCTTGGAGTGTTAGTTTTTTTTTTTCGTACCTACAGTAAAACCAAAATATAACAGAATCGACATTGCTGTTTTACAAGTTCGAAGGTGGCTTCGAGTGTTTTATTTTATTGATCTGGACAACCAATAGGCCCATAAAGCTAAAAGACAAGACACAACAATATGGGTGATACAAACAAAGCTCGTTTTTGTATAATGTTAGTTTTTGTTTCATACTTGTAAAACCTTGTGTGACAGAAACGACTTTGCTGGATACAGGTTCGAAGCATATTTCACAAGAAAAGCCAAGTAGAAAAACTATGCTAGTTTATTTATAATTATCCATTCAAAAGCAAGTCTAAATTGTCTTTCTCGAATTTTATTCTATCATGACTTAGGTACCTAACCTAGGCACTCAGCAAAATTATATTGACCCAGTTAGCCGTACAAAAGCGTTGGGAGGATCCTATGAAGTGGTTTCAAATCTAAAAAACCAGTCGTGACTTAATAACAATAGGTTCCGCAATTCAATACTCTTAACAAAAAATATATTGAAAGTTTGACTTAAAAGATTTTATTTTTAAGATTTTTTTTTAATATTCTGAAAACTTAAATCATATTACAGTCAAGTCAAGTAAGTAACAGTGTAAGAAAGTTGAGTTGAGTCGAATTAAACATTCTTCATCATCATCGTTTTAGCCAAAGGACGTCTACTGCTTGAAGTGCTGGACATAGACCTATGACTTCTAGATTGATCTATTGAAGCGGCATCCAGAAATAAAATACTGGGCAGTCTGTCCACCCATTGGACATCTTACACTGCGCTTGCCGGTACGTGAACTCCATTCCAGAACTTTTCTGCCCTATCGGCCGTCAGTTCTACGTGCTATGTGCCTCGCCCACTGCCGCTTTAGCTTGATAAACCGTTTTTCGTTTACCTTTTATAAAAACTTTATTTTATTTTATTTACTTACAAAATCCACAGTTCTTAAGACGACCTCCGTAGCCGAGAGGCGAGCACGCCGGACTTTAAATGGCGCCGCCATCTCTGAGGTTCCGGGTTCGATCCCCGGTCGGGTCAATGTAGAAAACGAACTTTTCTATATTGGCTCGGGTCTGGGTGTTGTGGTACCGTCGTTGTTTCTGATTTCTATAACACAAGTGCTTTAGCTACTTACCTTAGGATCAGAGCAATGTATGTTATGTTGTCAAATATTTATTTATTTAATTTTACGTGCTAACACTATAATGCATTGGCCGATGGAGTGGAAGAGAGATAGATGCGTCACAAGCCGAACGCTTAGCACAATCCCTTTATGTTAAAACTGGAAATAGAAAATGTAATTTAAAAAGGAGCATCGCATTTCATTTAAATACCTAGTTCTCCAGATTTGAATCCAATAGTGCGAGCACTGACACGTTTCCTATAATTCCTAACGGCGCGCGATATTCAACCCTTGCAATACCGGGAACAGGAAATAGCGAACACATGGATGCTAGGCTAGGGCTGTCGCTCTTACTCTATATATTCTTAAAGACAAATAAGGGCTGTCGCTCTTGCACCCGTATGTAAATAAATAACAAATAAATAAAAATTCATTTGTTACTATAACCTGTATTACATAGTGTGACCGAGACTACCCAGTAAGTTGTCAAAGACACTTGTATTGGGTATAACTCGCTACTCCCCTTAGGGCTATCTAAGACTATAGGTAAAACCAGTTAATTTAACAAAATTTGTGATAATAAAGATATTGGTACCAGTACGAGGAGACTAGCACAAGATTTAAATGTGTATCAGTGTGTGTGTGTTTGTGTGTGTGTGTGAGCAGGAGCTACAACATTTTTCTTCCTTTTATGGGTATGGTCAACATAAGTAAGTGACTTATGACAAAGTAGTACAAGGTGGAGAATAAAGAGTTTTCTGACTGGAGACCACTTATTCTATAGAGGGAATCAGTAGGAAACCGATAAGGTTTTGAGTGGATAACTTTGATTAGAGATCTTAATTAGAGATCTCTGTGCTTTCTCCAATCCGAGAACGTGAGATTTAGAAGTTCCACCCCATACCGAGATGCAGTAGGTGAGAACAGACTGAGCCAGGGCTATGTAAATTCTGTTTTTAAGTTTATTAGACATTAATTGAAGATAAATAACACTTGAAAAAAAATCATCGACCTCTGGTGGGACTCGAACCCACGTCCCATCGCATGCCGGGCGAGTGCTCTACCAACTAAGTTACCGAGGACGTCACGTGAAAAGATGAAATTCCACAAGTGTTTTTTCTCGTTCAAAATGATGATGATGATGATGTATGATATTATTGTTTAGTACCTACCTGTTACTCACCCGAGACCATCGCGGTTGCTTAAGATGTCTTGCGAATTGTAATCATTGTTTATTATTATTAGACAAAATAAGCCATACAAATGTTTTTTAGTAGCGAGTGAGTGTGCAATAGACAGAAGCCTTTTTATTACACGACAACTACGTGATGTACTGAGTTAAAAGGACATGGACAAAAATCAATATAAAAAAAACCCAGAAATCGCCAGCGACGAAATGTATAAGAGTGGGTTCAATTAAACCCATTAAGTTTTCTTTCATAAAATCAGTCTCCAAGACGGTGCACTATAAAAGTTCATCATCATCATCATCTCAGCCTATTGCAGTCCACTGCTGGACGTAGGCCTCCCCCAAAGAACGCCAAAGAGCACGATCTCCCGCTTTTTTCATCCATCCACTGCCAGCCATCTTCCTAAGGTCGTCGGTCCATCGAGCTGGGGGTCGTCCTACACTACGTTTGCCTAGGCGTGGTCTCCACTAGAGAACCCGTTTACTCCACCTTTCATCGGTTCTGCGACAGATGTGGCTAGCCCATGCCACTTAAGCTTGCTACATTTTTGAACTATGTCCGTTACTTTAGTCATGTCTGGTCAACGCCATATGTCGTAGGTTTAGTACATATTAAAAACGAAAAGATGTCACTACAAGGCTCATTAGGATTGGGGTTGATTTCAATGAACGATAACTCTTGATAAAAACGTTATCAAAACACTTTTTTAACTATTTTGCTATTTTTTAAATGAAATATTTATAGAATTTTAACATTTATTTAAAAACAAATCATTTTAACTAAAATTTAAAACATTTACTGTATAATGCCATCTATCGGTTTTAACTTAAACTATCTTTTATGGAAACGCAACGTCAGCTATTAGATTGAAAAAAACTAAACACGGCATTTATGTTGATTATAGTGGTAATATGCATTTCGTATTATTTTATCGAATAATTTATAAAAATTCATAAAAGAAATCTAAATTTTAAAATATGTTTTTTTTAATGAGTAATTATATACTCTCTGGTAATTAACGGTCAAAAGTAAGAAGCTTCAAAATAATGTAGGTTTTGGACAGCCGTCAAATATTTGTTTGTAGCTAGGGCTACCAGTTGGAGCATTGTAGTTTTATAATATGGGGATTTGTTTTAATATTTGGGAAGTGATTTAAAAAATCAATTTTTAGGAGAAAAGTATGGATTACCAATGTTTTGGTAGAAAACGTTTCCCAAAATATCACAACCCAACTATTTTACGCAAATTTTCATTTGGAAAAAAAAACATTTATTAAAACAACATTGGCAATTATTTGCATTATTATTGCATTCATTTGGCAATTATTTGCATTTGCAACTCATAGAATTTTTTTAGTTACAAAATATATTTTTTGGGATATTATTGTTTAACAAGTAATTGTTTGGTCATGTTTCATTTAATCAAATATTATTTAATCAGACAGATGTTTCATTTGGCACAACTTACTCTTTGCAAAATATTGCATGGCATACGATTTGCATGCTTACGCTCAAACATTGAAATTATCATGCTGCATCGACGTTTGTTTTACCTTAGAAAAATAATTTACAGTTACAGTTGGAAAAATAATGGTTGAAAGGGCTTTAAGAGAGTTTTGCTTTGATCGAGACACAGATTTGATTCAAGAAGCAATAATTTTGGAATAAATTCTTACGGTGAATCTAAAAAAGACAATTTGGTAACCCTATTCACGATTCCAATTTTTTTCATCAACTTTGATTAACAATGAATTTTATTTGAAGGCATTTGTGTGTCAGGTCCAAAGGTCAAGTCTAAATGACGTAAATATGTCAGAAACGGTCGTTTCAAGTTAAAACCTAATTAGGAATTTCGTTATTGACTGTCAAGTATCGATGCCCAAAGTGCTAATAATTCGGGATAATATTCCATGGGGCGCGACTTCGAATCTTGGTCGGCGGCAATTTTTAAAATATTTTGATATAAATTTGTTTATTTACATTTAAAACAATTTTTAATTACTAAAATTAGTACTAAACTTTTGCGTATATTTTTTTACATAATATTCACAAAATAAATAACAAATAGAAAATGGGTCAAAGCTCGCCATCATCAGTTTTCATAAAAATTAGGATCATACTCTAGTGAAATCAGAAACCGACTAAAATGAAAATAAATATTAGTACTTAATATCTTTAAAAAGTTATGGATGAGCACAAAAAGTTATTCAAGATAATTTAACCACTAGAAAAAAAAAGACCGCAACAGGCGGGATCCGAACCCACACGCCTCATTACACTACGAGCGAGTGCCTTTCCAACTAAGCTACGAGGACGTTAGAACGATTTTCGAAATTTGTCAAGTGTTAGTTTACATTTTTTTGACAGAAGGGTGCAAACAATTGTAAACCTTATGGTGGTTTGTCATTCTCTGACGGAACGAAACAGAAATTAATGTAAATAAATTATGCTCTATGAATTATGTGCAAGTTATCTATCACTGCGCAGATAGCGCCATCTAGTCAGAGAATGAAACAAACGATGGCGTAGGTAAGTTTTAGTTCCATTTACTCACCACCTTCGCTGTCTTTCGCGCGAGTTAAGGTGGAAATTTTCAAAGTACCGAGACTGACTCTCTGTTTTACGTAGTATTATTCTTTCTCTATGCTTTAGTCCTCTGCCTGATGATCTTGTTTCGGATTTTATCCTTTTAAACGAAATCCCAAGCATCGACCTTTCCATAGCTCGCTGAGTGACATGTAGTCGGTGGGCCAGCTTTACTGTCATATTCCACGTTTCGGCTCCGTAGGTCATCACCGGTAGGATAAAAAGTTATATTAGACTTATTATACATAGATTTTTCTTGACTTCTATTTTTATCATTAACATTTTAATACAATTTAACCTTGATAGGATAAATTAATAAATTTAACTAAATATGAGAAAATCTAAGGCCATAACTTGTAGCATAGTAGAAATATTATGTAAGAAGCTATACTTACACTACAAAGGGTTCACATTTACGTAGTATAAAGTCATATTGTTTTCCCCCTTATAAGGAATGCAACATTCTTGGAAAGACATAACCTATTTAATTTAACTTGCACTCAAACGTTGAAATGAAAAAATATTTGTAAATTTTAAATCTTTTCACGTGGAAAAACAGAAGGAATCCTTTCGACACTTACTAAACATTTAACAAAAGAAATTAAACCGTATTTTATATGGCTTCTTGCACGTTTGTACCGTCACGTTTCACTAAATTAGGAGCGAAGTTACAAGTATATCAACATCCATTCGACTCAGTGCCGTGCACCTGTTTTAGAATTGAATGCAGAACACAAATCTCTGTATTTAGACGTTCTAACAGTGAGTTTAACACGGTCTAAGTATGCCAGTTAGTTAGTTTGTTAAATCCTACTTTGAAACTGTCTAATTAAAAACTATGAACAGAGGATGAGTTTCGGCTATTTAAACATGTTACAATACCAATTTAAAGTTTAAGTTACGCAGCTGAACTACCACAGATCATTATTATTACTCGTATCCTTTACCGAAGATAGACTTTTTATATCTATCATGCACATTTTTAGGGTTCCGTACCCAAAGGGTAAAAACGGGACCCTATTACTAAGGCTCCACTGTCCGTCTGTCTGTCTGTCCGTCTTTCACCAGGCTGTATTTCATGAACCGTGATAGAGAGTTGACATTTTCACAGATGATGTATTTCTGTTGCCGCTATAACAACAAATACTAAAAACCAGAATACTTATAATAAATATTTAAGGCGTGCTCCCATACAACAAACGTGATTTTTTTGCCGTTTTTATAGATAATGGTACAGAAAACCATCGTGCGCGAGTCCGTTCGCTCTTGACCGGTTTTTTTTTTGTGTTGGTATGTACAAGTCATCAATATTTAACTAAGGGCTGTAATGCATAGTTCGAATGTGGGAAAGCAATACGATGAGTCACTTTATTTTTACTTAAAAAATCTTTCTTTTTTTTATTTGAGATGGGCTTACTCTTGACCCCAATCTTGCTCTAGAGCATAGCTGGGATCTACGATGGAGCGAGCTTGCCCAGAAGATGCCTATTCACTCTGGACTTAAAGAGAGTCAGGTTATATGCACTCGGAAATACAGACGCAGGCAGGGAATTCCAATCCTTAGCTGTGCGCATTATAAAAGCTGATGAGAAGCACTTTTTTTACAAAAGCACAAAACTAGGCACAAAAATGTGTATTTAATAAAAATCGAAATTTAAAAGATGACTCGATTGCTTTATTTATTATTTATAAATTTTATGAAAAGAATGCATGTACCAGATGGAAGTCACTGGGGGAGGTCTATGTTCAGCAGTGGACGTCTTGTGGCTGAGATGATGATGATGATGATGATGCATGGACCAACTCGCAGGCTATCATATCGGTACATAATTATATTTTATAGTTATTTTTATGTATGTTGTAAGTATCAGAAATACGTTAGGTTTATACTTATGAATATTATAATTGTAGGTATGTATATGTCGCAGTAAGATAGATAAAACCGTAATATAGTTATATCCCTAGGGATATAATTGTATACCGTAACATAGTTATACGAAAGCGATTCATTACTATCTTACTAGGAATATAGTTATAAAACGGTCCAAGTTTAGTGATATACTTATATTACTAGATTAAGATTAGTGTTATAAATATATTACTTGAACAAGCTTAGTGAAATAGAAATCTACCATATATTATTAAATAAAACAATATTATATTGGATTTATCTTTATTAAAAATTCTACTTTATGTATCCTAGAGTTGGTTACCATACATTGTGATATTAACACGTATTAAAGTAGTTTCAATTATAATTAAAACGATCATATTTTTTGGAATTTGAACAATAACAATGCAATTAAAACTAATCAAACATTAATAATCTTTTAAAGCTAATCAACAGTTTTGAGATATCTTTATTTCTTATTAACTTAGTTGAGATCTTGGTTTCTTTAAAAGTATTTTTTAATTTTTGTTCAGACAAGCAGAGGAATCATGACCTCCCCCGCCGCGGGGCAGCGCCGCACACTCCGAATGCTATTTCACTAAACTTAATCTAGTAATATAAGTATATCACTAAACTTGGACCGTTTTATAACTATATTCCTAGTGAGATAGTAATGAATCGCTTTCGTATAACTATGTTACGGTATATAGTTATATCCCTAGGGATAAAACTATATTACGGCGTTATCTATCTTACTGCGACATATATAAAATACCACAATAAGCACTCTGTACCACTTTCCCCTTTCTTAGTAGTTGTCCTCAGCCTGAAGGTTGGCTGGGAGAGATCGCTCTTACCGATAAGACCGCCTAAATTGTAACATCTTTCTGTAAAAACCAACTGTAACTTCTTTGTTTGGTGTGCAATAAAGAGTAGTGGCCTTACTACAAAAAAGATAGACTAGCGTTAAATACTTGTTTAAAATTAATCAACTAATTTGAAATGTTGACACCTCTGACATTCGAGACATATTCTAACAAACATTTGAAATTGGGTGACTTATCTGTAAACAGGTGTTCAACACGTGTTCAACACTAGTCTATCTTTTTGTAGTCTATCCATCTACCTATCTTATATAATAGTTTGGCCTATTTACCGCCGAATCGATGGCCGATGATGCAAACGAGTTCTCGACTTGAGACTACTTATCAGTAAGGACTCTTCGGAGTTATGACTTGGTAAAGGTTACTTCCCCCCCCCCCCCCACTCTTGTGCCGTGTAGGGACGGCCGTAAAGAATACACTTCCCCACCGTCAACAGGAGGTGTGTCGTAAGAGGCGACTAAATCCTGTAGCTCGAGACGGGGAGCAGCGTCTGCGTGCGAAATAATATAAAAAACTGCGCTCGCCAACTCGCCTGCCAAGTGTGGCGAGTATGGCAACAAACCCCTGATGACAGACACTGGGGGAGGCCTATGTTCAGCAGTGGTCGTCCTGTGGCTGATATGATGATGATGAAGATGATGAAAGATTACTCGCGGTAGATGGGAAGGAAGTGATTGAGAAGAACGGCACGCATTGGACCGAGGCATAAAATTAGTAATGAAAGCCAGTGTCTAAAAAAGATGATATTATTATTAGAACGCATAGGCGGCGGGAGTGCAGTGGTGGAACAGACAGGACTATATCCATATGACGACCACCGTTAAGATAGACATTTGACGAACTCCGTAGCCGAGAAGCGAGTACGCCAGATCTGGCGTAGCACCTCTGAGGTCCCGGGACTTTTATATATTGTCTCGGGTCTAGGTGTTGTGGTACCTTAGAATCAGAGCACGTTTAATTGAAAGACGTGCTTTATGGCATAATAGACTCTTCGGCACTCAATTCGCCATTATCTAACTAAAGATTACTCGTATGACTGAAATGATGATATTCAGGCCGGATTCGATCAAGCTGGAGTAAGTCGTAACTCGAGGGTAAACCATTGCTTAATCTAGAAATAAGACAATTTTTCATTTTACCAACCACAAATTATCTAAGATTAAAGTAATAAAAAAACATGCTTTTTACGGTGTGTGAATGTCAAAGGTGGCTATTGCCAAATTGACACTGGGCGCATAGAAACTGACAAGATGTCAATAATTGGCGTTGACACTCTCTAGCCTTACAAAATTGAATTGTTGAACGTTGAGGCATTTCAAGACAACCTAGAAGAAAATGGATATCATAAATTTTTGTAGATTTATACAATCGTTCATCATTCATACTTGAACCACAGAACAACAATATTAGGAACTAATGACATAAGTAAGTTGGAAAAACGTGAACGAAACGAGAATAATTTTCGTAATAGCTAAACTGGGGTAAATTAATGTTTCGTCGAATCCAGCCTCAGTGACATACCTCGGAGTAGGATTTCTCGATAGCGGAGCGCTTGATGGTGTACGAGCGCAGGTCCTCCAGGAGGTCGCACTCATGCTGGTTCTTCGCGTGAAGCTTTGCGATCTGCTCCGTGTGCAAATTCTTCAAGAACTTGGTGTAATTGCTCTGCAAGAAAATGTTACGGATTAGATTAAGAATGAAATTCGGTTAACCCTAAAAATTCTTTCTAGGTAGGTAAAGTGCAGAACAGAACCGGGTACGTTGGGAGAAGAGATTTTGTTTAATTATTCAAAGACATTGCAATACAATATCTTTAGAATTAATTTAGCATAGCAGATGGCTATGGTGTTAGCCAATAGGTGTGTATTGTACTATATATTGTCGTATTATTGGTATTTAACTAATTTATCTTAAAAAGGACCTTGATATCGGCCACGTTGCTATTCGGCGCTGGTGCGCCAAATTTGGATGTGCAGAATAAATAGCAAAATCATTCCATAATTAGTTTAAAAGTCTCAAATTAGAAATTAAAAGAACTTTCCTCGATACGTTTCGACATTCCTTTCTTCCTTACCCTACCTATCGAAACTGTACACTTCTGAAAATAAAATAAGATGAGACAAGTGTTCACAAGTGTAAGATTAAAATCATCATCATATCATCAGGTCTATGTAGTCTATGTATGATAGTATTTAGTTTATGTGTATACATAAATGATCGTATTTAGTTTATGCATTTTTATGTAGTTTATGATTTTATTAGTTATAAAAAAGTTTAATTGTGTGTCTTTATCGCACCGCCCACAAAACATCTCTTTTTAGCCTAATGGTCGACTGGTAGAGAATGCCTCAAGGCATTAAGTCCACCTATTGTATGATTTTTCTTAAATCTGTGCAATAAAGTTTAAATAAATAAATAAATAAATAAAAGATTGAGCTATTATAATATATGTGTAAAATAAGAAAATTAAGTATTTAATTTGCCCATTTTTTAAGTACATTAATTGCTTATTAAAAAATGTAGGATTGTTAGGAACATTGAGGTGTAATGTACTAAGTACATTACACCTCAATGGTTAGGAATAACAACTTTTTAACTTTGTTTCCGTTTTTTAAATGTCTATGAAGTAATTGATTTGATAGCATTTGGTTGTTTATTAGAACGCTGCTTTAGATTTTGTCTTTTGAAATTTAATATAGTAAAATTACGTCGACTAAAAATACTTACTAATTTAATATAGTAATAAATGATAAAAAAGAGGCATATCATGGCTTAAAAGTAATTGTTAATTTCATACAAAAATAATTTGTGATTTTAAAAAGTTGTTCGCTTGACCTTGAAAGTTTATTGATTTTTGGGGACTTGGAAAAATGGCAGCAAGAGGCAAAAGGTTTGTTGTCAACTAAGGCTGGTCGAAAAAAAAAAGAAAAAGGTCAAGCAAGCAGACTCATAATTAACTAATGGAATAAACCAATGGTAAAGAGTTATTTGGTATTTCATTTACGTGAACTGTATCACAAGTAAAGCACTTAAACCGCAATATATCTTTGAAATGCAAACAAATCTGCTGCAAAACTATGTTATGGTGATATTAAATCCTTTTGCAATAGCATAATGGTCTCGGTAGACTTGCAGTCTAAGAGCTCTACAGAACGTACAAGTGCCTTCAATATCAATACTGCTCCGCTTTGACTGCTAAAGTCTGTCCGCAAGATGTATGAAGAGCGAATTTATGTTTTAGAAAAGTAATAAAAGCGGGACCAATTCATGATACAAGTCGACAATCGGATTTATGATTAATTTTGAAATTAAATCTCTGTCAATTTTATAATTTTATTGTCAGTAAATATAGTTTGATATGAAAGCCTATTCTATTCTACACGCAGCTGTGTCGAGAAAAAATAAAGGTTTAAAATGAAATGCGATTTCAGTGTAGCGACACATCAGCTGAAACTACGGCTGCAAAAGTTCACTTAAATACGTTTGCAGTATTTTTAAGTGAATTATTGACATCAACTAGAATTTCGTAGCGTTCGGCGTGGTTCCAAAGCTTTTAAAAAGCGACTATTACCATTAGAGTAAGTAGGTAAGTATTTTGTTTATCAAGCGTTACTTAATACAACGTTAGGCGATCGAGAAATCCGTTGGTAGGTGTGTCTCTACACTACGCACTTGCGTAAGCTCACAGCCGCAACAAAAATACACTATCGGTCTTACTTATAAACGTTAATTAAATTTAAGACACTGCTAAACAGCTTATTAAAAATATGTTTACTTATAAACGCTAATTAAATTTAAACGTCTTACACCCAGTTGCAGAAACGGACATTAAATTTTTAAAGCGACCTTAAACATTAATGTATCTTTAAAGTGTTGCACAAAAAGCATTTGACGCAAATTTTAATGCTGCTTTAACTTTAAAGAACCGAACGTCAAATCAATATTTTTACGTTGCACAAAACCTCATTAGCGCTAAAGGGGCATTAGTTTGACAGTTCGAGGTTATAATTTTTAATGCCTGCTCAAACATCCATTAAACTTGTCATTAGCTGTGCAATCTGTGTAAACATTAATTTCACACCTAATATTTCGTTTATTGTAGTGGATTTCAGTGTGATATAGGTAAATAATGTCTCTCTCAAGCCTTTCGTCTTTATCGGATCCCGAGCAATATGTTCCGAGACACGTCGTGTTTTCCTTTCTGCGTCCTCAAAATAATTCAGAAGAAGCATATAACAAAGTCATTGCAACCCGAAATACAGTAGAAAGATGTTTTGGAGTACTAAAACGCTGTTGCCCATTGACAACCTCCTATTGACATAGAAATTGATAATGATGGAGATGATAACCATTATCTACTCCAGTTCACAGACTGTTCAGACATCTGACCGGGCTGCAATTGTAAATAGTGTTTTCTCTTAAATAAAATTGTTCCGTAACTATTTTTAAAATAAACACACCAACTACTTGTAAATGGTACTCACAACTTATTATTGTTTTATTCATGATTATAAAAATATACTTTACAAAAACATGAAATTCCTAAACTTATAAATTAAGTATTAAAGGGCCTTTATTTAGAAGCCTATTTTAAATAAAAAACTAAACATTACCCGTATACAATATTCGATTGCTATCTGAAAATATTATCTTACTGACAAAATTAAAACATTATTATTCAACATTGTATTCGGCTATTTTACTTTATTTTTTAAATTTTCCATCTTTAGATTATATTCCCTTTTCTTAGGCAAAATTTGCAGTCTCTGTATGTGTCAGGATAACAGTTTTCGATTCCCGGTCGAGTCCATGTAGAAAACGACTTTTTCTATATTGTATGCTATTGTGATAGCATTCCATGCCTCTCTCTTCATCTCAATGTATGTACTTGCCCCCCGTTCTTTTTCACTCTACTATGTGCTTGTATCTGTAAGATTATAATGATAAAGATCAATATTAAAGTAAAAGAGGAAGGTGAACACAGTTTATAATTATAGATTGGAGTGATTGTGAAAACTATTTATTTGAATACTCACTACCTACATCACAAGATCCAGTAGTAATGATTTTTGTTCTTGAGTGTAGCTTGCCCCTTGTTTTAGCATTTGCTGTTGTGCCATTTTAAATGTAGATGAGATAGAGCAGGTAAGTTTCAACACAATACTACAACTCGCACCAAATTCCGCCAATTTCAGATTTTTTCATTTGACAATTGATTAATTTTGAAATAGGACATTTGACGTTTCCATACGTTTTATTTTTGCAAACCCATTCTTTGAAAATGCATGTTCTATGACAAAACACAGTAACAAAACGCAACCATTCACTCACTTCATTCAAAATTATTTTTTTGACTTGCAACATTTAATAATGTCGGCATTATATAGTCTTTAGTTAAAGGACCACTAAAGAATGTTTATGTAGTTTTGTGCAACGACTTTAAATCTAATGACCTAATTAGCGGTAATGTCACATTATCTAATGTCGTTTTTAAAGACAGCTTTCTGCAACTGGGTGTTAGTGACTTGTGACTTCGTAACTAGCTGTCAAGTTAAACGGCGTCGTACCCTTGCTTAAAGTCTTACGGCATTACTTATAAAAATCAACTAATCAACATCTTAGTAACTAATCATTGTGTAACTTCTTAATTAGTGATTAACTAGTTTTCACTCATAATCGCTATTTAGGCGTTAGTTAGTTAATTAACGGATAATCAACAGAATTTTTTTTTACTCTGCCAACACCGAACTTTAGTCATTATAAAAGACCCAAAATACCTGTCATTGAAGCAAAAATTCTAAAAAAGAATGATCAAAGCAATGTCAAATGTCAATCAATCTTGAGAACAAAGAGTAGAGTAGACCAAGTAGTAGTAAAAGAAATCTTTTATGTCAGTTAGGAGTGTTTAACACATTAGTGTATGCGGGACCCCCGAGATGACAGCTAGCTAGGCAGATAACAGCTGTTGCTGCTACGCCATCTTGTTAATTAAGGGTCTAACTTATAAACATTGATTAAATTTAAGACACTGCTAAGCAGCTTATAAAAATATATGTTTACTTATAAACGGTAATTAAAGTTAAACAACATCTTAGGCTAAGTTGCATCACCTTAACTATAACTTTAACCGGTGTTTCTGTATGGAGTTTGACAGACTTTTAACGTTTATTAAAGTTAAAGTAAGATGATACTTACAACCCAGCTTTAGTGAGATCGTAACTAACTGTCAAGTTAAACAGCGTCGTACCCTTGTTTAAAGTCTTAATTACCGAAATGGCGTCGCAGCTACAGCTGTTTTCTGTCTAGCAAGCTGTCATCTTGGAGGTCCCGCATACAGTAATGTGTTAAACACTCCATAATGACATAAAATATTTCTCATATAAGGCTGTATAACTCTGTACCATTACCCTTCCGTTCGTGGAAAAATACAAGTACTACTCTTTGCACTCAAGATTGATTGACAAGTGACATTGCTTTGAACATTCTGTTTTTGAATTTTTGCTTCAAATACTGTCAGTATTTTGGGTGTTTTATAATGACTAGAGTTCGGTGTTGGCAGATTTAAATAAAAATTGTATTCATTATCCGTTAATTAACTAACTAACGCCTAAATAGCGATTATAAGTGAAAAATAGTTACATACTTATTAAGAAGTTAAACAGCGATTAGTTAATTAGTTAAAAAAAGTTGATTAGTTGATTTTGTTAAGTGAGGCCATCCATATTTAAAAGAAAAGTGTATAAATAATGAGTGCTATAGTTTTTGTGTCATTAAAACCAGCCAGAAACAGAAGTACGACCAAAGAGATTATAGCAAGTTTAAATACGTGCTATTTGCGAAATTTTTATTTTATTTCTCATACTCGGAAAGTAGTATTTGTTTGATCCGAGTAGCGGGTGAGCGGGTGGAAGACGCTACTTTCCACCCTTGGGCGGGAAAGACTCATAGTAATTTCTTTTGAATGGAAATGGAATGAATTTTAAAAATGGAACTTAATTTGGTTATACAGTTGGCTGAAAAAAATGTAACATAATTAAGAAAAAAACGCTACGGTCTTGTCCGTGTGTAAGCCAGTGTGATTTAAAAAAAATAAGCGTGGCCGCCCGAGGCAGTGACGCGGTGTGTTCCAAATTTTTAATTTTAAATGGACTATAATATCATTTCATCATTATCATTTCGCCACGCTTGGGTAGGTCTAATTTTGAGAAAGAGGTCAATTGACGAATCCAACTCGGATGGGCAGCGTTCGTGAAACTACGCAACATCTTCTCGTCCAAAATACCTCAGTACCTTAAGACGAAAGTATACAACCAGTGTGTGTTACCAGTGATGACATACGGAACAGAAACGTGGCCTCTTACTATGGGCCTGATAAGAAAGCTTAAAGTTGCACAGCGCGCTATGGAAAGGGCTATGCTCGGTGTTTCTTTGCGAGATCAAATCAAGAATGAGGAGATCCGTGAACGAACCAAAGTCGCTGACATAGCCCGACGGATTAGCCGGCTGAAGTGGCAGTGGGCGGGGCACCTAGCCCGTAGAACTGACGGCCGATGGGGCAGAAAGGTTCTGGAATGGAGGCCACGTACCGGCAAGCGCAGCGTAGGACACCCACCCACAAGGTGGGCAGACGACCTGGTAAAGGTTGCAGGACGACGCTGGATGCAGGCCGCTTCCAATCGGCCGATCTGGAAGTCACTGGGGGAGGCCTATGTTCAGCAGTGGACGTCCTGTGGCTGATGATGATGATGATAATAATATCATTTTGAGGGATACTAACTCTGTAAGCTGTATCGAAATCTCAGTTTTAGACTAATATCGCATTAATAAAACCGGCCAAGTGCGAGTCGGACTCGCGCACGAAGGGTTCCGTACCATTATCTATAAAAACGGCCAAAAAAACACGTTTTTTGAATGGGAGCCCCCTTAAATATTTGTATTTATTTTATTATTTGTTGTTATAGCGGCAACAGAAATACATCATCTGTAAAATTTCAACTCTTTAACTATCACGGTTCATGAGATACAACCTGGTGTTAGATTTTAAGATTGAGCTATTATATTATCTGTGTAAAATTAGAAAATTATTTAATATGCTCAATTATTTATGTACAATTTTTGATAATAAATAAAGGTAGGATTGTTAGGAATAACAACTTTTTATCTTTGCTTCCGTTTAAATGTCTATGAAATGATTGATTTGATAGCATTTAGTTGTTTATTTGACCGCTTTAGATTTTGTCTTTAAAAATGTAATGTAAAAGTAAAATTACGTCGCCTAAAAATACTTAATAATTTAATATTGTAATAAATAATAAAAAAAACAGAAAGATGATGGCTTGATAGTATTTATTAATGTAATATAAAAGTCATTTGTGAATTTAAGAAGTTGTGCGCTTGACCTTTGTAGTTTATTAATTATTGGGGGGACTGGAAAAAATGGCGGCAAGAGGAATGATTTGTTGTCAACTAAGAATTAACGAAATAAAAGAAAAAGGTCAAGTAAGCAGACTGATAATGACTAATATGGAATAAACAAATGGTGAAGAGTTATTTGGTATTTCATTTACGTGAACAGTATCACTGGTGACAGATAGACAGACAGACAGACAGACAGACGGACAGCGGAGCCTTAGTAATAGGGTGCCGTTTTAACATTTGGGTACGGAACCCTAAAAATTAGTTCAAGTGAGTCTAAAATGTTGAACCCAGATTTCTGTTAAAGGCGATTCAAATACAGTTTTACTTTACTGACTACTCTGTCAAGAAAGTACCGGGAAAAGAAAGAAATTAATAATACACAAAATGTTAGTTATTCATCCAAATTTATTTTATCACCTTCAAAGTAGGTATGCTCCTTCAGAAGCGATACACTTACGCCAACGAATAATTCAATCATCAAAACATTTCTTAAACGCTTTTTCCGGAATCGAGTTCAGTTCTCGCCGCGAATTCTCCTATGTCTTCTACCGAATGAAACCGGGTGCCACGAAGTGGTGATTTGAGTTTAGGAAAAAGAAAGAAGTCGGCTGGAGCCATATCTGGTGAATAAGGTGGCTGCTCGATGGTTTTTGTTGAGTTTTTGGTCAAAAATACGTTCACAATGATGGCCTTGTGGGAAGGCGCATTATTGTGGTGCAAAATCCAAGAATTTTCATTTCACAAATCTGCCCTTTTTCGTCTAATTTGCTCTCTTAAACGCCGCATAACTCTTAAATAATACTCTTTTTTTTATCGTTTGACCTTCTGGCAAGAATTCTGAGTGCACAACACCGCGACAGTCAAAGAAAACAGTCAACATGACTTTGACTTTCGATCGAGTTTGGCGCGGTTTCTTCGGTTTCGGTTCAGTTGGAAGGCGCCACTCCGCAGCTTGTTGACTAGTTTGCATGTCAAACTCGTAAACCCACGTCTCGTCACCAGTTACAATGCGTTTCATGAATGTTGGGTCGGAAGTGACTCGTTCTAGCATGTCCTCGGCGACTCTTTTGCGATTGAGTTTTCGGAGAAAATTCAGGTCTTTTGGGACTAGCCGAGCGGCAACTTGAATCAGGATTTTCAGTCACTATTTCCTTCACTTTTGCGATGTTATCTTCAGTAGCAGACGTTGATGGCCTACCAGAGCGAGGCAAATCTTCCATCACATCTCGACCGCTTTTGAACGCTTTGTACCACTCATAAACACGTGTTTTTGATAAAGTCGATTCACCGTAAGCCTTCTGTTACATTTTCAGAGACTCCGAAAACGAAATCCCATTGGCGATGCAAAATTTAAGACAAACTGTTTGTTCGATGTTTTTGTACGATGATTATGAAATTCGCAATATACACTAGATATGGTATAACTAAAACAATACTGTATTTAATCTAATTATCAGATGTAACTCAAACTCCGCGCCAAAATGGAAAACAGTTGTGCCAATCTAACAACAACAAAAAATATATAATTTTGAATTTGGAACCATAAACAAATCATCAATTCCCGAAACTTTTTTGACAGAATGTATATTCGAAATGAAAAGTAGTAAATAACACTTGAAAAAAATCATCGACCTCAGGTGGGACGATGATTTTTTTCAAGTGTTATTATCTTTAATTAACCCTTGCATGGAATTGCTAAAAACAAAAAAAAAACAATTGAAAAGTAGAGTGCTTAACACGGATGAAAGAAATCCATTCCTACTCAGACTTAGGCGCCTAAATGCCTCGTATATATAAGAATTGATTCCTTTCGACCCTCGTAGCAAATCTACTATTTTACCCGTCCTATTATTTGGCCAAAGCTTTACGTTCAGAAGCTTACGCTCCTTTATAATGAAACAAAACGTTAAAATAACAAAGTAGAGCCGAAGCGCCACAAGCTACAAGCAGCTAATCCCTCAAAGAGCTCAGACAACCCTCGGTGTCTTGATGAGTCTGTCTGTACGAATATAGTGATTGACCATGTCCTGTGGGATAATAATCATGCAAGATAATTACTATGATCTGTCGATATAGGTGATTGTGTTTTTGTTTCCTTTATAATTGGCTTGAGTAGTTCTACTCAAATATCATCCGACTAACCTGCTGATCCGGTATATTTTAAGCGCCACTTTAAACCTTGCATGCTTAGACATAAAGGTTATATTATGTAACATATTAATAATAAGTTTGAATCCTTAAGGACGGTAACCTGTGTGTGATGTACTTTTGATTTAAGTACTATAGGAATCCAAAATTTGTCTCGGTGACAAATTCAACGAGTATATCGGATCTGAATATGCTTGTGGTTTTATTTATTTAAATTCATACATGGTTACTAAAAAATGTTCAAAAACCGGTAAAGTGCCATGTAGGGATTTGTAGGTCCCATCACTGTGCAGGTTTTTTCTACTTGTTTTACATATTTATCAACTTTATCAGAGTAATTCTTTTCTTCAAGTAAATTTTACAAATTATTTGGTAACGTGCGAAGTCGACGTAACTGTGATAGTTACCTTTTTCTCTAAATCCATAGAGGTATTCATGGGGTCTGTGACCCACAATATTATGTGTGTGCGTAGGTAGGTGCATGCGTGTTTGTGTTGTGCGTGTAATCAAAAACAAACTAAAAGAGTATATTTCTTTTTTTACATAAAAAAAATAGTGGAGTTATGTTTCTGGCTGCTTCACCTTGACCTTTAGTTGAAATGTGTCCCAGTGACTTATGTTTTGTGAATTGGGAAGAGTTTTATCTAGATCGCGAACATATTATACTTTCTAATATCTGTTTTAATTTCCGCTTTATCAACCTTAAAATGAAAGAAAAAAAGTTGATTTAATCCATTAGTTACCCATGTCATAAACTTTGTACGAATGCACATAAAATATGGTCTAATAAATAAACATAGCATTAATATTTCTTAAGAAATTGATGGTGCAAAAGTATCATATAAAACCGACTTCAAAATTAAACTACAAAGGGAAAAACTATATTAGGGCGTCCATTAATTACCTACGTAAGTTAATTTTGGGGTTTGGACCCCCTGCCACCCTTAGCGGGGGTCCAAAAATCTCCCTCTAATCTGAGATTCATCAAATCTTATGCTTTGTGTTGGATTTATAATTATTATTGTGTAACAATTAGTCATATTTTATCAAAGAAAAACGTTTCGCTTTATTCAACCTAGTTTCCTCGCAATTTTACACTGTTTCTTGCGAAAAAAAATATTACGTGATACTTGTCAGGACCACTCCCCTAGGTGAGATTTGATGAAAATCGGAATGAGTCCCTCTTCCCCTAAACGTCTCATTAATGAAAACATACCTAGTTAGTTTGTTTTGGAGTAGGGTGCCAACCATTGAAAATAAATGTGTCATTGGCACCGACTCCAAAAAGAACTGATTAGGCATGATTCAGAAAATACTATTTTATTACACTTTGTAGTTTTATTTTAAAGTCAGGTTTTAGATTTTTATAAAACTTGATTTTTTTTCACTTTTCCTTGTTAAGGCCCTAACAAAAACAAAACGTTATCATTAAGAACATGTCATGTCATGTCATCGTAAAAGCCGTTTACAAAGGTAAATTACTAACAGGATTGGGGTCCAGTTTAAAATAAGCCTGCTCTACTCTGGTATCGTAACCATAATACCATATTTTTTTATTTTTTTTTAATTTAAGATGGGCTTACTCTTGACCCCAATCTTGCTCTAGAGCATAGATGGGATCTACGATGGAGCGAGCTTGCCCAGAAGATGCCTATTCACTCTGGACTTAAAGAGAGTCAGGTTATATGCACTCGGAAATACAGACGCACGCAGGGAATTCCAATCTTTAGCTGTGCGTATTATAAAAGATGATGAGAAGCGCTTAGTGCGGGTTATGGGTATATCAACTAAGAACGGATGGCAGCCGGCCGTGCGTCTGGATGTCCGATGGAAGAAAGGTGACGGTGGTATGAGCTCATGCAGCTCATGAGCACACTCTCCGAAGTACAATCTATAGAAGACCGATAGGCAAGCAACCTTGCGGCGGCTTTACCTTACCATATCAATAAGGTATTGCGTTTAATACCTAAGTCAATTTTAGAAACAAACTTTGATTTTTTCTTATTTCAGGGTGTGCTGGTATACGCCCCCAGTAAGTACAATTGCTCTTTTGTGCCTCCAACCGATTCACTACAAAATACAGACTTGTCGACAAATCGTAGTTATTATCTAAGTACCTACTAACTACTAACCGTTAAGGAAGGTAATGTGACTTACACCATCAGCTCAGCAGCATGATGTGATTACTCCCAGACGCAAACATCTAATAATTAATTATTTAAAGTCTTCACGTCCGACATTTTTAGGGAATTTCCCTTGATTTCACTGTGATCCCATCATCAGATCCTAACTTGGTTAAAATGAGACCAACTCGAGAGTATACCGTTTTTTATACCGTTAAATTGCTCTTAAAAATCTCTTTCCAACCGTATTCGACTTCTATATTTCAACTTGGCTTTTGGACGCATAAAGACTGACATAATATATTTCTGTTATATTTGTTTTCATCTCAACACTTTATTATATTCACAGTCACAACTTTACAATAATATTTGATATACAATCGTTAGATTTTGTCAAAATCTAACGATTGAAACCTGAACTAACGTCGTAGCTTCTCCAAGTCAAAAGTTACACTAAATGGAAATCTCGATATTCAGCAAAATGACCTCAAAATGGCGGCGCTTCCCCCTCCGCCGCGGGCGAAATGTCACAGTCCTACCTTAGCCTAAACCAAAGAATTTAATTTGATCCTTTAGCTATCCAATGGTGTAATTGAATTTTGGAGAGAGATGAAAGACTTGCAGCTGCAACACCAAAATGTATCTCCCGATTTTGTTATCATTTGAATTTTTGATTTGCCTCCATAGGTAGCAATTTTAAAGACGTAATTTACGTCAAAAAGTAATAAGATTTCATGATATTTATTGCGTATTGCGGTAAGCGTAAAAATTAAATTATTGTATTCGAAATTGTTTGCATAAAATATTTGAATGTTAATAGTGGATTAATGCACTTCGTAAATTTTATATCACATTTTCTATGTACTCTTATTTATTTAATGTTATTGGCAAATAACTAATATATTAATAAAATTGAATTTAGCCAATAAAATTTGCACTTATTGACTTAAATTATGAATTAGTTATTTTTCATCCCGCTGTCGATGGGCGTTGGGCACTATCGTTGTTTGAGCTGTTTATGCAATTAGATTGCTATTTGTATACAAGTCAAAATTAACCACAAATACGCGTTATAAATAGCATATTTAAAAACAAGTGGAATTCGTATTTATGAAACCCTAAAAAACCCGACTGCGCCAGTGACAGTTTTGATGGGATGGGTGGGTACTCGGTATGTCTTCTGGCCCAGGGTTACATTAACACACTAATAATACCCCACACTTCTACATCGGTTGATTTGTAAATCGTATTTTTTTAAATGCTCCATACTTAATCATCGATTTATGCGAGTAACTTTGTATTAAGCAGTAGTTGTTGTTGTTGATCAGCTGTTCATGTGGTTTTAAGGAGTCTCCTATTCCTTTGTACACCCTGCATGTAGAATTATTCACGTGGCAAAATGTCATGGTGAGTTACTTCAGCCGCTTAATCGGTTTGACAGCGAATATTATCATATGATATGACTGAATGTGTAATGACTTCTGAAATCGGCATCACATGCATAATTAATGAGATTGCAAAAAATGCGTGGTAGTAATCGGTATTTAAACGATTTAGGTTGATAATCGGTAATCACATTATTAAGTCAGGTGAAACTGACGTTGAATCGATCACGCGTAAAAATTTCTGAAGCAGAGTCTAATACCCACCCGTGTGTAATAGGACAAACACGAGCCCTCGCCCACTGCGGCTTCTTGCAGCGATGCAGAAGCGAAGCAAACGTAAACGGTTGGAATACAATCCCACATGAATAAAGATATTTTAGTCAAGTGACGATATACAGGGTTACTTTTGGACCCTGCGCTAAAATGAAAATATAATTTAAGGGAAGTAATAAAATATTATGTAGTGAATATCTTCTTTTTTTTTTTGCTTTTATACAACCGGATTTTGCAGTCTCTAGCTCGCCGCCGCTATACGTAATTTGGGCAGTCACTTTTAAAATCCTAAATTCCTAGGCGCGTTTGATCACCCTAGCGCTTGACACGGCGCGGGCGCCTACGCGCGACACGTTAAAACACTTTTGAACGACTATTACGCCTAAACTAACTGATCTATCTTAACCGTTATGATTTTCCTTAAATGTTCATGAAAAGCATTATTAACATGAATTTTTCCAGATTTTTCAAGCCAATAATTTAGCTTCTAGAGAGGGTTATTATACTCGAACAAAAATTGGCACTTTAAAGTTTAATGTTTCGCATAATTTAGGGATCCTAACTCGAAAAATAGTCTTAATAACCCCTAAGTCATTTTAAAGGACCTATTCAACAATATCCCACACGATGGGGTAGACGATAAAAAAACAATCATCCCCACGTTACATGTAGGATGACAGGTAACCTAAAATTTTTTTTTTAGTTTTGTTCTACTCCTTTTCGGCGCAATTGTAATATCTCCACAAAATTACAGCTCTCTAGGGTCAACAGTCTCCAAGCAAAACCTCGGACGGACAGACAGACAGACGGACATGACGAAACTATAAGGGTTCCTTGTCAGGAGTCAGGACTACGGAACCCTAAAAAAGTTATAAAAAAATGATTTTTATTTCATAAATTTAATTTGCTGCTTCTACAGGTGACGTTAAAAAATATGGCGGGTGTCCAAAAGAAACCCTGTAATAAGATGTTTCAAAAATATCTGCTGCGGATGCTATGGATGAAAGTATTAAAAAAGTAGTAATAAAATAGTACACTAAAGATTAAGTTTATTTTTTTTTTAAAACATCCACACTGTCCAACTAGTGCGGGATGTGGTAAGAGGGGGCTAGTTGGACAGATATTATGTGACTTCATCTTTAGTTTATTTTATTTTTTTAAATAAAAAACAGATGGCGACCTGGGCATGAAATTTCTTTACTATCGTTATCTATTTCGGCCTTACTTATAAAAAAGGACTAATCAACATCTCAGTAACTGATTAACTATTCACTGCTTAACTTCTTAAGTAGTGCGTAACTATTTTTCACTCATAAACGCTACTTAGGCGTTAGTTAGTTAATTATCACAATTTTTATTTTACTCTGCCAGCACCGGACTCAGTCATTATTAAAGTCCCAAAATACTGTCGTTGATGAAAAAATTCAAAAAATGAATGTTCAAAGCAATGTCACTTGTCAATCAATTTTAAGACCAAAGAGTAGTTCTTGTATTTTTCCACGAAGGCAAAGGTGATGGCTAGAGCCATACAGCCATTATTAAGAAATCTTTTATGTCATTTAGGAGTATTTAACACATCCCTGTATGCGAGACCACCTAGATGACAGCTAGCTAGACAGAAAACAGCTGTTGCTGCGACGCCATTTCGGTACTTTAATTTTAAACAAGGGTACGATACGATAATTAAATAAGGTTACTAAGACGATGATTAACTTTAATTAGCGTTTATGAGTAAAGAAATTGTTTTAATGAGCTGTTCAGCAGTGTCTTAAATTTAATCAACGTTTATAAGTAAGACCGTTATAATGTATACTTTCTGAATCCATGATCCATAGCATCCGCGGTAGATATTGCACTTGGCGTTCCAGGGTGTTACGAGATGGCAGTTCGCGTGACGACAGAGAAACCGGCATCCTTATTACCTCAAAATTAGCAATCAGTAATCGCGCAGTCATCGCCCGATTGATTTCTTAGTTTTCAAATCTATTGCTTTGTTTTTTTTTCTTTGCTGACAATTTGCGGTTTTACAGCCAGACTCAAATTTCGCAATCGCATCGCTTTTGCAAGATCGTAATAAGGGTGCCGAGAACCGCGACACTGTCCTGTCAGATACATGATAACGATGACAATTTACCACGGGATTTACGACGGCTGTCAATGCCATACATTATTATCGAACTTCGTTATCGTTTTCAAATTGTCACTTTAGCTATATTATCAAGCTCTAGCTATGACCACAGAAACACTACAACATCGTTAAAGGTGTTACAACCAAGTTAAAAAAACCAGCCAAGTGCGAGTTGGACTTGCGCACGAAGGGTTCCGTACCATTATCGATAAAAACTGCAAAAAAAAAACACGTATGTTGTATGGGTAATATGTATTCTGGTTTTCAGTATTTGTTGTTATAGCGGCAACAGATATACATCATCTCTGAAAATTTCAACTCTCTAACTATCACGGTTCATGAGATACATCCTGGTGACAGACGGACAGACAGACAGACGGACAGCGTTGCAGCGGAGCCTTAGTAATAGGGTCCCGTTTTACCCTTTGGGTACGGAACCCTAAAGGTACGGAACCCTAAAAAGGTGCTTGGCAGGGTCATGCCCAAACTGCCCAACGGCTTCGAGATGTCAAGTTGTCAACTAATAATGTGTAAATGAAAAACATATCGTCGAGTAAGTAGATGATAAATAAAAAAACCGGACAAGTGCGATTCGGACTTGCCCACCGAGGGTTCCGTACAATGATTCTTGAAGAATGAAACTATATTAAAAATAATTATAAATATGTTTAAGCTTGTGCCAATAAAGACATACGATTCAAAATTTGAGACCCTGTTTTTTATGAATTACAAATTACAAATTTAGAGTTTTAAGATTTTATTTCTATAATTGTAGTAAAATACGGTATTAGTGCTAGGCCGCACTACGGTTTTTTCTCGCGAGTGGGTAAACCGCAAAACCGCCTGAGACGCACACACTGCGATTAAAAACCGCGAAAACTGGCCACAATTTTCACAGTTTGAAGATGGATTTCAAGAGAGCTGTATGTATTGTTGCCGTCATAACGTAAAAGCTCCCATTAACGACCCACTAAAATGTGTACTCTATTAACGATCTAATTTTTAAATCATTAATATTAGACATAATATAGGGTTCCAGAAAAGTCATACCTTAAAAATTAGTTACGTATTTTTGTTAGACAACAAAAAGAGTAGAATTTGTGTGTTTAAATAGCCAGTGAAAGAAATAATTGGACAGTAAGTGGGACGCGCCCAAAGCGGACGCACATTTCATAGTGTCGCGTCTCCAGCCACGTAAGTACACCTAAATATTACTTAAGGAAAATTACACACTTAAAATGGATTTGTCTTATTGCTATCACATTACAACTGTAACGTATATATTCGTTTTCCAAACTAAATCTTAATACAATACTTTTTATTGGTGTTTGTGTTACAAAATCATGTTTTAATTTAAGGCGGTAATAGAATCCAAATTTAAAACTGGATTCTAATAACGACCCATGGCGTTGTTAAATTTTTAAGAGCATTTAGTATTTTAAAATAATATCTATTATAAGGTACCTCATTTGATTTTATTTTTTTCTTGTTTAATTCTTAAAATTATTTTACTTCGTTGGATCTATTAACGACAAAGCTTTTTCTTAAAGATTTTGTGTAAAACTAGATTTAACGTTAAACAATATCCCTATTATTATAATGATATTATACTGTAAATACTTTATTATCTGAATTAAAGACTAACTGACATTAAAAGAAATAATATAGCAATGAGATCGAATTTAACAGTATTCCATAAAGCGGATATTTTATCTGTTTATTATTAATTTTATTGGTCGCTTATAGAATATTGTAACCTTTATACTTGATTCTATTATCGACTCACAGATGTCACGATATTTTTGGTAATATTACACTACACAAAAACAAAATGAATATTTTTGAACAAATTGGCTTATTTCTTGCATACGTGACGTTTTGAGAGATTTTGTCACAGGACATATTATTAATGTAAAATCATATTTTTTATCCAGTTTCATTTATGGCTTCATGGCACTGGCTTTATATCATATGTTTTCAAATCAAATAAAAATGGTGGGACGGAATGGGGGCCATGTAACTTTTTAAATCTTCTTTCGAAGAATTAAATTCTATATCTCTTTAAAGATTGTGTTCTTTTATAGAATTATGGAGCCGCAGAAGCGCAAGCAGTATGCCTCTGCTCAACTAGAAGCTGCGCTTCTAGCTATAAATGAAGGGACCAGCATATACGAAGCTTGAAATACCTACGGCATACCGAGGACAACTCTGCGTGACAAGAGAAATAATAAATATATAAATAAACATCGTGAAAAACAAATTGTTTTAACGAAGGAGGAAGAAAATAGATTGGTAGACTGGATTTTCTATTGTTTTAAACTTTCATGGTCACTAAATGGATTTTCTATCTCGGGAAGTCAGGTTTTTATTGTATTACAGATAAAAATATTTTTGTTACTGATTTATAATATCTAAGTAATATGTAAGTAATTAAAAAGTAAGCATTTAATTATTTGGAGACTGTTTTCTGAGACTGATTATATATTTTTTGAATCAAAATAACAAAAAATAAGTGCTCTAAGCGTTGAAATAAATAATTATGTTCATATTGTCATAATGTTGATCTGATAACTATTGTTATTATATAATAAATACCTTAAAAACGATTTTTTATTTTATTTAATAGTATAGAAGAAGTGACAACTTCGTAGCGGTCGGTGAAAGAAGTAGGAAAATCGGTAATAGAATCTTGTCGCATTCTATGTGTCGGTAATAGAATCAACTACTCTTTTGGATTAAATAATTATTTAGTAACTATTGTGTTATTGAATATTGAATTTAAGTACTGAATTGCAAAGAATACATCGTTGAGATTAAATCTAAATTATAACATCTTTCCTAACACAACAGCTTATAACTATTTTTTAAAAGTGAATCCTAAGCCAGCTAAAACTGACGGTAATAGGAGCATTTACGTTATTAGGAATCAGAAAAAGAATAAGTCAGCATACATTTCTCAAATATTGGGTCCATCCACTAACTAGCCAAAGATTTAAGAAATTTTCATATTCTGGTTCGTTGTAAACTGACTGAGTCAGTCGACGAAATAATTACGAAGACTAAAATGACTATTCACGGCGGCGGTCTGCCGAATTATGACAAAAACCACCTGCGGTTACCGCGTCAATGCGTGCTCGCCAGTATAAGTTCTATGGGCTACAATTTCGGCGCGGTTTTTTTTCGCGCACCATTCTGTAACAAATCGCGGTTTTAAAATCAGTCGCGGGAAAAAACTGCTAGTGCGGCCGCTTGTATTAGTTTTGCTTGATTATAAAGTCACGCGGTAAAAAACCGCGGCGGTTTACCCTTAGTGCGGCCTAGCACTTACTACCAATTTGCATAGTTATAGGTCAAAGAAAAAAACCCTATAAGTCTTGATTCCCTTGAGAGTGTCGAAATTTTCGTTTATTGCGGCAGAAACGGCCGCATATCTTTTTCTTACGCTAACTTAGGAGTTAGATTTTTTCACAGCTTCATGAGAGTGTAGACCTGAGTTATATCGTTTTCATTTCAACTCGATACCTCCACACCGTCTCGAGATAAAGGGTCTTGACAGACAGACGGAAATCGGAGGGACAACAAAGTGATCCTATAAAGGTTTCGTTTTTTTTTCTTTTAAGGTACGGGACCTTAAAAAATAAAGGGCGAAAATTTTTGTCGCATTTTTTTTATATTTTTCGGTTATTGGGCTTAGCTCTCGATTTTGGACATTTTATTAAATTTTTATCGATATTTTATCTTTTCCTATGAATAAAAAATCAGATTTTGTATAAATAGCTTATTTATTGGCGTATTATTTTGTAAATATTTTTCTTGTTTTTAAGTTTGGTATAATTGTTGGTATAATGTTCTTGAGGGCCTCCAATTACGGACCTATTATACAGGGTTACATTGCAAAGGGGTGCCAAATTTTAAAATAAGATCTATAAGTGCACTGCGGTATTTGTTGTCAATTTAAACCTCTGGTATGCGAGGACGCTTTTGCTGTAAGAAATGTACCTTACATCGAAAAGGCTAAGGTTTGTTTTCACGCGCAATCGTGACTATTATTGCATTAAACTTTACAGTTCTAGATTGCACAGAGATAGTGCGTACGTATTTTTTATGAATAAGGCAAGATTATCCACGCGTACCATCCTCGTACAGCGGATAGTAATATATTTTTTAATAAGTTTGTTTGTTTAAATCTTTTATATCGTAGATCGATTTAGTTACTGATTCTGAGTGGTCCCTGAAAATTTGGCACCCCTTTGCAATGTAACCCTGTATATCGCAAATGGCTAGGCCCGTCTACTAAATTTAACCCAGAATATATCATTTGCCTTCCGATAGCACACGGCTCCAATTAGTTTGATTGATGCTTGCTTAATTCCACTAGGGTGAGGCTTATTCTACACTATGTACGAATTGAACCGCATACGTTGCCGTGCAGCATCATCAGTTAATTAATGGAGTATGGAGCGCAACACCACGCGTCCTGTGCGTCTATTGAGCTTGGCTTTGATTCGAAGGATTGGAATAGGAGACGTATACTGTATGATACATAATAGATAAGACGACTAGATTGGAAAAATTAAACGCAATAATCCTGTGATTGAGTCCAAGACAGCTTTGAAAATGTTTATTCCTACATTCGATCGGGTATGGGAGCGCTGCGAAATGAACCTAAATATTTATAACTACACAAACATTACCTCTTTCGAAATTTGAACTCGTAACCACTGGCATGGGAGAGCTAACCACTAACCGCTATTTTTTTTTCATAACAACATCAACCAACCTAGAAGTTGGAACCAGAAAATTACTGCGTTTTTGTTATGTAGTATTATTTTAACGAAACAAACGATGGTGCTAGAACCTTTTTAACAGCATTATTCATTATAAAAATAACTAAAAATATTAAAAAACAACTTTATTTTCGTAAAATTTGTGTCGTTTAAACTACAAAATACTGCTTACACACAACCTCAACCATTTCTCTTTGATATAACTTTCGAGAAAGATAAGTATATTTAAACATCGAACACATTTAAGGCGACTTACATTTTAAAAGTATGTATTTCCATTACTATTAAGTTCCTTGCCCACTATAAACATTACAAAAAATCCGAAAAATTTACTGTTTTACATTGGTTCGCTACGAAAATTCTACAATCGCTACGAACGCCACAGAGGGGAACAACCGATTTTACTTCAAATGTTTCACACGAAAACATTTACATTAACACAATATCTCTCGTTTTATTAACTAAGCTGCATTTATGCGATTAGTTAAAAAACTCACTTGGCACAAATCTGTTTTTATTGATTTAATTGTCCTCGTTGTGTCATTCGGGACACTCCTGATCAAAAAACAGCCCCAAAAGCGAGAGTAACGCAACATTACCTAATGCTCAACGCACTCCCTATCGTATGGCGTTAATCAATTCGATTTCTGGCGAGGCCTACCGTAAGCGCGGGTCCTCGGACGATACACAACACTTCCTCGTTTGAAGTTATATAATTTCATGACATAAGCCACGCGAAGATATGACTTTTAAAAAGTGAAAACATTGTTTGTGCGGTTTTTGTTCACACTTCACGCGGTCACAGCACTTCTTTCGGTGGTGTTGATGTCTGAGTGGAGTGTCGCGGCGTGTTAGTTGATAGATCTGGGTTATTTTCTTGGGATCATTTCGGTAGGGTTGACTCACCTTCCTAGGCGGGGGTTGCATGGTGAGCAGGGCCGCCGGAGCGACCGATAGCTTGTTTGGTGTAAGTTGTTCGCGGGCCCGAACGAGGATCGATGGCTACGCACGCAAGCGTGGCCGCCCTCTGCCGTGGCTGCGGCATGCCGGACGCCCAACTAGACACTCGCGCATGCGCACTAGGCAGCCCTACCGACCATAGACTAACTGATACCTGGTGTTCGTATCGTAACCTACAAAATGACAACGACATTATGTTACTGCGACTTAGAAAAAAAGTTTACCACTAGTGAACGCAACCATATCTTTTTTTTACAAATAAAATAAAATTTAGGCGAGTTACATGTAAAAAATATTCACTTTATTTGTACTTTTAATAAAGAATATCAATCGCTATCTAAAATATTTACAGTACTGAATTAAATTAAATTTTGAAAAAAAAAAATTTTCAGGCTTGGCGTTTACCCCATCATGCGGGGTATCGTTGAATTTGTCTTTAAAAATGCTTTAGGATTTGCTATGACAATTTTATGATTTAGAAATCCGTTTGCGATATATTAAACTTTAAAGTGCCAATTATTGTTTGAGTAGGGCGTCCAAAAAAACTATACTATTGGCTTGAAAAATCTGGAATAATTCATGATAATAGTACTTTTCATGAACTTTCAAGGAAAATCATAACGGTTAAGATTGATCAGTTAGTTTAAGAGTAATAGTCGTTCAACTAAGTCGTTCAAAAATTTCTTAGAGTTAAATGTTTACATTGATATTTAAATGAAGTAATTGCTGAAATAATAGGTCGGGGAAAAAGTTTCTTCGCATTTTTTAAGAAAATTCAAAACATTTTTTAATATAGTCTATTTACATTTGAGTAAAGTATGTAGGTACCATTTTGTTCGATAACTTTTTCCCATCTTGTAGGTAGGAACATCATCCCATTGCTATAGAAATTTTGGGTAACGAAACAGGTGGAATCTGAAGGTGCAAGGTCAGGACTATACGGCGGTTGCATTAACACCTCCCAGCCAAACTCTCTTAATTTTTGCTGAGTGGCTAAAGATGTGTGAGGTCTAGCGTTATCATGATGAAAAACCACACCCCTTCTGTTGATTAATTCCGGCCGCTTTCTCTCAACTTCTTGCTTTAATCTCATCAGTTGTTCGCAGTAGAGTTCACAATCGATGGTCCTGCCTGGTGGTGACAGCTCATAATAAATAATGCCCTTCTAATCCCACCACAGACACAGCATCAATCACCTTGTTGCGAGTTAACCCGGGTTTCGCCACAGTCTGAGAAGCCTGACCGGCCTTTGACCACGACCTTTTTCGCACGTTCTTGCGTACGTGATCCACTTTTCATCACCAGTTATCAGCTTCTTCAAAAATGGTTCGATTTCATTACGTCGTAATAAAGAATCACAAATGAGTACACGGTTCATTAGGTTTCTTTCAGTGAGCTCGTGGGGTACCCAAATATCGAGCTTTTTTGTGTACCCAGTTTTTTTCAAATGCGCCAAAACTGTTTTGTGGTCAATTCCCAGTTCTTCAGCTACGTAGTAATTACTGATATGCCGATCTTGCCCCACTTTTTCAAAAATGGCATCAATTTTATCCGTAATAGGGCGACCAGAGCGACGTGCATCTTTGACATCAAAATTTCCGGATTAAAAACGCTTAAACCAAATTTGTGCTACTCTCACAGACACTGCACTAGGTCCATAAACATCGCAAAATTTTTTCGCGACCTGCGTTGCGTTTTTACCTTTTTTGAAGATAAATTTTAAAATGTATCGTATTTCTTCATTAGATTCACTCATCTTGACAGTACCTACGAAAAACAAATAAAAACACACATTTTCCTAATTTGAATTTGGAATTATTTTCTTTAAAATTTAAACTTAATGATACCAAAACCAGCCAGATACAAATAGTACAGTCAAAGAGATTTTATTACAAGTTCATACATACTATAATGCAAAAAGACTTTTTCCCCAACCTAATATATTGTGGTAACGACGGGCAACTACGGAACCCTATACTGTATGTAGCACGACGCGCACTTGGCCGGTGTTTACCTACTTTAAATTCCCTAGTTCACATTTGCTATTCCCAGAAAAATAAATCGGTTTATGAAAACGAGTTGATCGCATTAATTTGATCCGGAATGTTACAACTGTGTTTTCCGTTTCCGAGTGAAGTGCACAATTAAATGTTCAGATCAAAGGTAAATCAATATATCAATATAATTGTATTTATTAATGGATTCACGTATTTAAAAGCGAAATGCGGCTACGGTTCAATTACGTAAATGCGGCAACTATTTTATTGCTAGCCCAAAATGGTCCCGAAGAAATGGTAGGGAAAAAAAATCAACGTGTAAAAGCGCTTAGTTTAAGCCTATTTACAGAAATAAATTGGTTTTATTGGTTTTTTATTGGTTTATTGAAACATAATAGGATTTAAAACAGTTTTTAGGGATCCGTACCTCAAAAGGAAAAAAACGTAACCCGTTTTTTTCCTTTTGAGGTACGTCTGTCTGTCAAGACCCTTCATCTCGGAAACTCATGGAGGTATCGAGTTGAAATAAAAATACCGGCCAAGTGCGAGTCGGACTCGCGCACGAAGGGTTCCGTACCATTATCTATGAAAACGGCAAAAAAAATCACGTTTCCTGTATGGGAGCCCCCTTAAATATTTATTGTATTCTGTTTTTTAGTATTTGTTGTTATAGCGGCAATAGAAATACATCATCTGTAAAAATTTCAAGAATCTAACCATCACGGTTCGTGTGATACAGCCTGGTGACAGTCGGACAGACCGACAGACAGACAAACAGATAAACAAACAGACAGACAGACAGACAGACAGGCAGACAGACGGACAGATGAGCCTTAGTAACAGGGTCCCGTTTTACCCTTTAGGTACGGAACCCTAAAAACAATATATTCTTACTCAAGTCAAGTCTACAGTCTCCTGAAACGTTAACGTTAAAAAGAGGCCTTTTATGCCGCAAAAAACGTATTATATTTCGACCATTTGACACTCTCAAGGTAATCAAAATAACCGTATAACGGCTATTTTCCGTTGACCTAGAACTATGAAAAACTAATTTATAAAAGTTTGTAGTTGAATCATTGAAAAAACAGGGTATTTTTGCAAGGAACGGTGCGGTCCAAATTTTGAATTAAGTTAATCGTGTCATGGGGTTATCGAATGAAAAGGCTTCATTGGTTCAAGCACAAGTACAAGGTTAAACAGATTTATTATTTATTTCTATGATCTATATTTCGATTTATAACGAAAAAAAACCTTTTCCCTTTCTTAGAAATAATCGATATACCAAGGTATACCTACTTAAAATATATTCGAATTTCGATTCTAATCCGGAATATTCCGGAGCCATTTCCGGATTTATGTAGTCCGAGCCTTAAACTAGCGAGTTCTATAGTAAGAATATGACATTTAGATGACATTCAAATAATTTGATCCACTCACTAGGCGGACAGACGACCTGGTAAAGGTTGCGGGAAGGCACTGGATGCTGGCCGCTTCCAATCGGCCAATCTGGAATCCACTGGGGGAGGCCTATGTTCAGCAGTGGACGTCTTGGGGCTGCAATAATGATGATGAAAACAATTTGATACAATTGCTTATCGTAACGTGTACTGTTTTAACTCTTTATGGTTCCTAGTAATACCTTAGATCTGGGTTCATTTGATTGGCTTTGACAAGTCACATTGTGCGTTTTGTGGTTCTTTAAATTACAATAAGGCTCTGATAGAAAAATCGGTTTGCCATCAGCTCTTAAAGCAGACTTTAGAACCGCGTTGCTTTTCCCAAATAAAAAGAGGCAGGCCTTTGTAAGACATTGTAAGGGAACTGGTTAACAAAAAGTAAAAAACCGGCCATGTGCGAGTTGAACTCGCGTGGAGAGAGTTCCGTACAATGCCAAAGTCAAATGTGTGCGCCTTGCCAATTGGTTTTTAATTAATATATTTTTATAGGTTTTCCTGTAATCTACAAGCAATGAACTACGTATAACTTTTTTGTATTTATCGGTCGAAAATGACCCCAATTTAAAAAATATATATACTTTGCACATCTGTGTTTCGATCATAGGATTACACACACATCCTACCAAATTTCACCTGATTTGGTCCAGTAGATTAAAAGCAAATTTTCAGACGGACGGAAAAGTGATATAAAGGGTTCCGGGTTTATTTTAATTTTTTGTACGGAACCCTTATAAAAAACTTGGTATGTCTAAATACTTATATTATGTTCAAGTCCAGATGTAGGGTCGATCTACAATAATTAAGTGGAATAAGTAAAATTTCTTATCAAAGTAGGTTAAGAAAACGGTCCAAGCGTTATTTGATTTAGAAGCGGGAATTCCTCTGAAAAGGAATCGCATTGACATACCGATCGAACTTTCAAGGTCATAATATCGCAAACATTCCAGAAGATTGGACGTACAAAGCTATTTTATACAGGGTGTACAAGATAATATTATAGGACACTCCTTAAAACCACGTGATCAGCTGGTCATATACAACAACTTTTTGTATGGGAGCAACAACGAAATCGAGAATTTTTTTTAGCTGCTCCATACAAACTTACTTGCATACCTCGATGATAATGTATGGTGCATCTGAAAATAAAAATCATGATTTCGATGTTGCTTCCATAGGAAAAGTTGTTGTGTAGAACCGATCACGAGGTTTTAAGCAGTGTCCCATTCTTTTGTACAGCCTGTATAGTAAGGTACTTGTAATAAATTAAAGTAAATGAATAATACCCTAACTAACATCGTCCAGTCAGTGGACTGAAATAGGCTAAATAATAAGATTAATGATAACTTAACGGTCAATCTCCAGATGTATATCTCTGTCTCGTTTAAAGCATCACTTTTTATCCAATAAATTTCAATAAGCTCTTTACCTAGAAACCTATAATGAAAATGTTGTAACATATCGATCCTTCAAACTTTATTTATTGGACTTGCATTGCAACAGCACCTTAGGTACAAAATATCGGAAACATATTGTTTAAGGTGTGTAACTCTCCCGATTTACTTATTTTTAAGACAGACTTGTCTCCGACGACGAACTATTTGTAGACCAAAACGGATCAACAGCCTGTCGATTTGTGAAGAAAAAAAACAAACCTAGCCACTTATGAAGTAGGTTCATTAGTTATCGTCGAAAGCAAGTTCATGTAAAAAACAGCGCGATTTTGTTTACAGAATCTACTAAATATATATTAACTGTATATTCTTTTAAACTTTCATGGTCACTAACATTAGAATAGTTTGTTACGGGATTGCTACCAGGGAAGCGATTGAAATTACAAAGTACAAAAATTTCAATCGTGAGGATGGGTTTAAATTGTCAAGTGTCTGGAATCCAGTGATTCGTATGTGCAAAAACCGGAAAAAACAACAAACTGCTGTGTCGCGGTCAGATACTGTTAGTGTTGTGTGTCGAGAACAGGTGCGAGAAAATAGTGAGTTTGTAGACAATGGTACCGACGCGTGCAATAAAAGACTGCGAAAGAGGGTAGACCGATATGTTTGCCCTTAACAACTTACCCGCAAGATCTTCAGTTACTCCGTGATCATGGCGCTTGCAACAGTGCCGAAATATCGGGAACTCAAAAATAAGGTACATGGTAGCAATCCCGTAACAAACTATTCTAATATATTAACTGATTATTTGAATTAATATTTAGCAGATTCAGCATTAAGACGACGGGGGCGAGCGCGCTATCTTCCCATATAACCATTTTTGGTTACAAGACGTAACTGCTTAGACACTAACTGACGACACTTGAATGATTCTCGTAACATAATCAGGACTTTACGTGATTTTTCAAGGAGGGAAGGTCCGACACAGTCACATTTAGTTTTCAAGTAACGACTCAGAATCGTGAGGCTGTTACCAGATTTTAACCATAATTCGTACAAATCATTCAGTCATTCGTTCAATTTCTTAACATTTTCACTTGTGTTGTGTGTGACCATGCGAATCCTAAGTCTATGTGTGTGACGTAAAACAGTGCTTTAAAAAAATACTAAGAGATCGCCATTAACGAACTTGTGATATATCTGAGATAAGTTTTAATTGGCCTTATAAGTATGATTCCTATACTCAAATGTAAGTGGCAAACGAATTTCATCGTGTAATTTCGTCAAATAGGTTTAATTTACCAACGGGCCACTTTATTTTCATAATTTTATCATTATATCTAAATATAAGTATTGCAAGTTGTTTTTTTTTTGCCCAAAGTGCTTAAAAGTTTCTAATTTTCATAAAATAACAAAATATAACACTATTCACACATAATTTTAGCGAAAATAAGTCCTTTAATTATCAAACGTTGAATAAAATAGACTTTTGTTCAGTGAATATTTCTCGTCGCGAACCGTCAGAAAGTTACGTGACATGTTACGTAATATCTTCACAAAGTTTCTTGAGTTCTAATATGGCTTCTTGTGTTTTTATGGTTCCAGTGGCTCTCAAAGTTCTTATTACATAAAAAAGTTTTATAAATCTTTATATAATTAAAATTCGGTTCTTAGTTTTAAACTTTTTTTATTTCACTATTTTTAGTGTTAGTACCTACTTCAACAATACTTTATCGTAATTGAGGATCTATCATTATAGAAGTCGTTTAAAAAATATCGTTATAACATAAGTGTCGTCGTAACTACGGAATAAGGTCTTGCGTTCAATGCCTAAGTCAATTTAAAATCTAACATATATTTTTTTATCGTTTCTGTACACCCAGAAACAATAAAAAAATATATGTTAGTGGTTAGTGGTTTACGCCCCCAGTAAATAAAATTACTGTCTGCTACCTCGTACGTCTCCGTCTCCGTCTCCACGTCTGCCCAATACACTACGAAATACGTTCTGTCGACAAATCGCAGTATTATCTATTGACTCCTAACCATTAAGGAGTTCTGTGGCCTCCATCATCAGCTCAGCAATATGATAAGCATACTAAAACCTTCTCCAGAATGTAACAAATACTTTTCTGAAAACCGTATCAAAATCGGATAAGCCAAACGCGAGAAAATCGCGGACAAACATACATACAAACATACGGGTCAAACTGAGAACCTACTTTTTTTTGAGGTCGGTTAAAAATGCCATATTGCATTGTTATGACGAAAGAGGGCCTGTCGCCCTAGTACTTGGGTCAGCGATGGCATGCTTTTTTGTCCAAGAACAATGAAAACTAACGACTAGGAGATTTTAAGACGCAATGAAAATTGTGTGCCTGCAGAAAATTTAAAAAATGCCGACTAGACTAAGGTACAACTTAAATTCAGCAGCTTTCCAAAAATGAAGTGTATCTCATCCTCTCATTCTTCCCTGCTGTATTTCAGTTGGAGAAGTTTCTTTAATTTCCATTATCTTTCTTGAAACATCCATACATACATACAAACCATCTATTATATGATAAATGTTAAAAACATACATGCCGGTAATTGCGAGACAAAATATCTTTCAAAGAATTTTGTAGTCGATAGTACCAATATTTTCCATTGCCCATTGGTAATATTATATTGTTCATATCTAGGTGTTTTTAGAAGAGCTCTGCTATGTTTTGGTAAAACAACATTGAAATCCGTATTTGGATAATCTCGTAGAATTAAAATGAATTCGTTCAAAGCGTTATGGAGAATCTGATGCTTAAATGCCCATTGTTGAATTTGGGCTCTGACGTTTATAGAATGTATTTCATTGTCAGAATCAGATGACTCAACGTTATGCGTATCACCATCGTATGCAGCTGATTGCTGCTGATGCATGACTGGTAATGCTTGAGTACCAGGGACATCAGTACTAAACTGTTCTGTGCAAGATACTTCAGTATTATTTTCTCTATCCGGCAAATTATCTATAAAAACATTTAAAAAGTTTTATGTTCAATGTAACGAGTAGCTCGATATCTGACTCCATACCAATAACACCAATTAGTATAATAAAAAAAGAAACTTACATGTGCCGTTTTGGTCCCTTAATTAATTATTTTCTCTTCTATAAAAAGTAGAATTCCACCGGTATTTACAAGATTTTTTGGGTTGTTTACTCATTTTGTGCATCAATAATAACAACAATAATATAAAACGAACGCAAACTTAAGACAAACTTTGAGAATCACTGGATGTAGCCATGTTTATTTCTGCAAGTTCGTATTCTATTATCCCTAAACAGTCACGTGTTCTTCACGACTCATGTTACCACCCTGTTACAACACTGTTTTCCAAATTTGCACACTAGTTACAAACTAGACGCGAAGTTCCTACAACGTGTCAACACAAAGTACGACGTAACATCGCCGACTTATTTACAACGCATAGTTACTAATTTTTATTTTAGTCAGATTCTTACTGAACTGTTACAACACACAAAAACCCGTGTCCACACTGTCGCAATGTGTCGTATCCGTTACGAGAATTTCTGCGACTAGTTACATCTTCAAAAATTTGCGACCAAAAATGGTAATATGGGTCTGAGGTTCCAGGTTCGATCCCCGGTCATGTTAATGTATAAAACGAACTTTTCTATATTGCCTCGGGTCTGGGTGTTGTGGTACCGTCGTTGTTTCTGATTCTATAACACAAGTGCTTGAGTTACTTACCATATCAGAGCAATGTATGTGATGTTGTCCAATATTTATATTAAAAATATAAATTTTAATTAAGGACCAGTCAGCTTAGTGCGAGTTCAAAAAAATAATCGCCTCGCATACTTTGATCTAAAAGTCAATGTTAATTTGTATTACCTTTTGATCGATTTTAGTGACTTGGTTGTTTTGAGCAACTCGCACTAGGTACCCGGTTTATATCTAGCAAGCTCTCAGTGCTGATAGGTGTATTATGAACAAGCTCCAAGCTATAATTGAACGGTCTTAATTGTCTCCTAGACTTGCTAGAAATTATAAATAAGGATGCTTCCATTAAAGCTAGAAATTATTGATTGTTCAGACCCAGCTAAATGTGTGAGTTCTAAGTTGAAGCTGCGCTGCCCTAGATAAATGTTTCCTGAAAGGGTCACGCGATGGGTAATAGTTATTTTATTCTGTGGTGGTAGGTACCTGCAGCCGACTATTGCCGAATAGATAGATCCAGGAAAAGATGGTGCGACAATTCGGATAATCTGACGAGGGATTGGGAATAGTTGGCCTAAGATAAAGATTGATGGAAGAGTCTGGGTCTTTGCCCAGCAGTGGATTCTATAGGTTAATTTAAAAAAAGATGTTTCAAATATTATTTTATATAAATAAAAAGCAAAAGCAAGCAAAATAAAATAAATTAACTCAATCATAATAGGTATGTAGGTTCTCGTATGTACATGTTCTACCTACCCAACCTAACTTTAAATCGCAACAAATCTAAAATAAGAAAGGAACACGTAAGTAACTCTAAAGAAATACAATTTGGGAAGAAAAGCTCTTGTCAATATCAGGGTGATACGGCATCCGCGAATATGGTATGTAGGGTAACCTGGGGATGATTGATCCCTAAAGGACACTTGGTAAACTTGATTTCAGGTTTTACTAAACGTGATACAGATTTCTTTGTGTGGTGCCGGCACGTTAAAAGAATTGCACCACCCCTTCTCTTCCAATGGGTGTCGTAAGAGGCGACTACAGGAGAACCGCCACAAGAAGACGGGCAGCAGCGTCTCCTCTCCACCATTGGCCAAACTGCGATCGCCAAGCCTCCTGCCAAGCGTGGCAAAATCCTCCTTTTGGACAGGCCTGTGTCCAGCAGTGGACTGATAATAGGCTGGTAATGATGATGATGATACATATTTTAAGCGGGCAATAATGATACATTCATTCCTAACTTTACTTTCTATCATGGCGCGATTTTACAAAAATCATTTAGCAAATCACAGACGGTAAAATATTTGGTGTACGTTCGCGCAGCAAAAAGTATCGCCTTTTCAAGGATTGGATGATGCAGATAATTAGTGCCCTATATCGTGTAAATGTGCCCGAAATTTTATATTTGTGCCTCCAACAGCTTCAGATTAATTTAAGAAAAACTGATTCTGCTGCACGAACGTTCGCCCAGCAATTTTTTTTTAATTGATGGGCCTAGCTGTATATTAAATATGCAAAAAGATAGCTTATATACGATCATAAATGTGCCGTGAAAGCCAGATTTGTGCCTCTTAAGATATCAGAGTTATTTAGTTTTACGCTGGGCTAACGTTTTGGTGATTGCTGTATATCGGAAACGGTTGAACGCACATTCATGATTTTTTGTATACAGATTCGGTACATTTGTGCCTATTTGTGCCGGAATTTTCATTAACATGACTAGCATGGTTCAGATGCAATTCTTTTATTTCCTAAAAAACGGAAAAATGCTCTGGCTCCCGAACGAACTAGACCAAGGACTTCGCGTTAGTGCCGACTGGTAGCCATTGTATATTTACAGGATCCTGTAAAGTTTCGCGGGCCTACTACATATCATTTCCGATTTCTTAACGATTTTGTCTTTTTTTTGAGGTTATCTTGAGTGATATTACTTAGAATACGAAAACACTAGTTTCCTGTGAGCTGGCTTATTACATGCTTCTACAATAATATGAGCGCTGTTTTAAGAATACGTATGCAAAAAATCATGTATGTATACCCATTACTTTAGACAATAACGATTAAAAACCATTCGAAATATTTTTGGTAGATTATCCGACCAAATTGTAGTGAACATTAAAAAGCGGCCGCACGATACATCAAACTATCCTTCCGCACTTGATGGCATTGTAACGAAAAAATAGTACAGATGCGTACAGAATCATTAAGTTGGAAAATAGTTTATATTAGGGACATGAAATAAAATGTGAATTGTTTTTTTTGTACATAATAATACACTATAATTTGTAATTTATTATTAAAAATAAATTGTCGACCTTTTGAGATTATAATGAATGATTTTGCACCATAAATCTATACCGAACTACATAGCTTGATAGCTGATTAAGCTTGATAGCTTGATGTGCCATTGACAGTATATTTGTTTTTTTTTAGTTGGTAAGTCAACCAATTTGGATAAAAGAAAATAACAAAACAATATTGGTAATTTTTATATTGATTTATTTTTTGTATACAATAATAAACAATGAATAATGGTTAGGTGCTATTTGTACCTTTTAGATGATTAAAACGTGTACAATAAAATTAACATTACAAATAAATAAAAAAGGCAAATTTAATTTAATTCCTAAACACAACAAAAAGTGTTCTAAATAATACATAACAAAAAATGGATAATATTGATGGACAAGAAATTTTGTACTTCGTTATCGCTTCAAACAGCTTAATCAGCTATCAAGCTACGTAGGTATAAATAAATGGTATTTTTTGACGAACTCCGTAGCCGAGAGTCGAGCACGCCGGACTAATATGGTGTCGCCATCTCTGAGGTTTCGGGTTCGATCCCCGGTCGGGTCAATGTAGGAAACGAACTTTTCTATATTGTCTCGGGTCTGGGTGTTGTGGTAACGTCTTTGTTTCTTTATCTATAACACAAGTGCTTTAGCTACTTACCATAGGATCAGAGCAATGATTGTGATGTTGTCCAATATTTATTTATTTTTTATTATTATTTATTTCATTCATTCATTATATAATTTATTTTAAATAATAAATTACAAATTATAGTGTATTATTAGGTACAAAAAAACAATTCACATTTTATTTCATGTCCCAAATACCTATAAACTATTTTCCAACTTACAGGATAGTTTGATGTATCGTGCGGCCGCTTTTTAATGTTTACTACAATTTGGTCGGATAATCTACCAAAAATATTTCGAATGGTTTTTAATCGTTATTGTCTAAAGTAATGGGTATACATACATGATTTTTTGCATACGTATTCTTAAAACAGCGCTCATATTATTGTAGAAGCATGTAATAAGCCAGCTCACAGGAAACTAGTGTTTTCGTATTCTAAGTAATTTCACTCAAGATAACCTCAAAAAAAAGACAAAATCGTTAAGAAATCGGAAATGATATGTAGTAGGCCCGCGAAACTTTACAGGATCATGTAAGTATACAATGGCTATCAGTCGGCACTAACGCGAAGTCCTTGGTCTTGTTCGTTCGGGAGCTAGAGCATTTTTCCGTTTTTTAGGAAATAAAAGAATTGCATCTGTACCATGCTAGTCATGTTAATGAAAATTCCGGCACAAATAGGCACAAATGTACCGAATCTGTATACAAAAAATCATGAATGTGCGTTCAACCGTTTCCGATATACAGCAATCACCAAAACGTTAGCCCAGCGTAAAACTAAATAACTCTGATATCTTAAGAGGCACAAATCTGGCTTTCACGGCACATTTATGATCGTATATAAGCTATCTTTTTGCATATTTAATATACAGCTAGGCCCATCAATTAAAAAAAAATTTGCTGGGCGAACGTTCGTGCAGCAGAATCCGTTTTTCTTAAATTAATCTGAAGCTGTTGGAGGCACAAATATAAAATTTCGGGCACATTTACACGATATAGGGCACTAATTATCTGCATCATCCAATCCTTGAAAAGGCGATACTTTTTGCTGCGCGAACGTACACAAATATTTGCGTCGTGTCATGTTTAATTTTTGGTAAGTTTTAGCTGAATTTATTTAATAAAAAGTGAAGGAAATGCTGTCAGTAAGTATGTTTATATTATTAGTCGTTTACTAAAGTAAAGATTAGCTTTAAATAACTTCGAATACGTAACTACTACTTAGTTCTGAGTAGGTCACGTTTTGTAGCCTCACTCTGTATGGGGAGACTTTTTTTTTGGGGTGACATGATCCCGGGTCCTTGTCTCCCCGTAAAGGATCAACAAGGAGCTACCCTGTCCCAATAAATAAATGACGTTTCATAAAATTGACATGGATAGAACAACACAAGTTGGAAGAGATTTGTCTTTTTCTTACTGAGGAGTCTTGAGGTAGGTTCTAGTTTTTCTTCTGCCTAACAGACTTGTTTACAACGGTAAAAAAGAAGAAGATTATTTTAAACAATGTTATTTTTTAGGTTATAGTTAGAATACAAAGAGTCAGCTTGTTAGTTAAATCTCTAATCGTAATAATAATAAATTAGAGCAATTGACATTAATACGGCCGATTGGAAGGTTGTTTTGAAACTGTGTAACTTTTTTGGAATGATTATTATACAGATAAGTGTACTAATTATGAGAAACTTTATATTAATACCGAATGTTTGACTTTTTGATAGTAAAAAAATCAATACCAGTTTTGTGTTCTTATTTGAAAAATAGCTACTCCAGTTTCTTGTATAAAATTAAAAAGAAAGATCACCATGTATTTGATTTTCTCATCAATTTATTTCCTATATCTCCAGTTAAAATATTAATACGTAATTAACCCTCTGAGTATGGCCATTCGCGCCAAAAAACTGCTTACTATGTGTCCTCAATAGGGGAGATTTGGTTACGGCGGATAAAGTCGTTTAATCCGTATAAATAAAATTCTAGGTTTAAATGATACTATCAATATCTCTTAGAGTGCTTTGTGTTTTTCTGCATCTAGATGCATTGTTAAGTGCCAATCGCGTTTTTTGACCGATAATAATCAGTCATGGAAAGACACGGTATAAATCTGTGTACCATATCTCCCACACACCTGGAAGACTTGATCCCCCTGGGATCAAATCTCCCTTTTTTTAGGTGTAAACAAGTCTGCCATATAAGGGGACACATGGTAAAAGTCTACGATTTGGCGTTTTATTAAATAGTGAGTTTTCATTCAAACTATCAATGAATAGATACATTCTTAATCGTTTGGCCTAAAAAGTTTTCTATTACTGCAAGAAAAACAAAAAAAAGAGTCAGCAATCAAAAGTTGTGATCAACCCTCCCCAGGTTCCCCTATATATGTACGCGAACACAGCTGCAATGAAGATGATACGATATACGATACGGTATGATAAAAGCGCGTCAAAATGGAAATTCTTTTGTGATGCACTCACGGGATGCGATGCATTTCGGAATCCAAATATATCAAAGCTGTGCCCTCAACTTCGTTTGCAAGAGCTACAGGATGTATGGTATATCACATATATACCTCAGGAACATTTAAGCGGAATAAAAAGTGTCCTATATGTTAATTCCAATCTTATTCTTTACGTATGCAAAATTTAAACCAAATCCGTTCAGCCATTTACGCGTGATTGAGTTACAAACATCTAAACACCCAAACATCCTTTTGCGTTTATAATATTAGGTACTGTAAAGGCGGACGTTTATTCTTTCAGAAAATCAATTCCTTCGAGGGATTCCCAGAAAACAACATGTATTTGTCTGTTGTTATTTAAAAATTAATACTTCCTAGTGCTGCAACGCAAAGCTTAATTAAAGTTCAAATACTACCTGTCTTTAATAGCTAAGGTACTGTATATTTTGAGCGTTGCACTAGTAGGGTACTCGATGTATTTGTTGAAAGTTAAATTAAAATTAATTATAAAATCAAAGTAACTCATGAGTATGCCAATCTAAGGGCTAATATCATTGTAAACAAAACCGCAGACCAGCTGACATCACTTTTTGTATGGCGAGATCATTGAGGTATAATGTACTAGCGTACTAGAGAACACATCTCTAACTAAATGTTTCAGCCAAGCATTGTAGTATAACAATCAAGAAGTAGTTTTGACAACTTCAATTATTGACACTGACTGAAGCATTGTAGTCCACTAGACTACAATTCTTGGCTGAAACATTTAGTTCGAGATGTGTTCTCTAGTCCGCTAGTACATTATACCTCAATGGGAGAGAAGAAGCTTGTTTTTACGATTTCAAAGTTAGTCCCTTAAAAAAAGTTGTTGTATTTGAGCAGTAGAATAACCCCCTAGAAATTAGTTAACTGATCAATTTACACCTTATAAAAGCCCTCGAAGCTTACTAATATTTTTATTTTAAAACTGTACTGCGAAGCAACTGTAAATATTTTGTCATCTTTAATAATCTCCTTCAGAGAGTCACGAACTCACGAGGTCCAAGACAGTATTCGTTTATTTATAACGTCTTCATCGTAAGTGAGAGGCTCTCCTATTATATTTCCATGATATAATTTACTTCAAGATGATGTAATCATGCTATTTTCAAAATTGTCCAACCATTTTCCGAACCACTTTAATTAATAATGTTCTCCTTGATCTATTTTTCGTTCTGTTTCTCATATACATTATTAGTGCAGCCTTGTCAAAGTAGGACAAGTCCGGTTGTACCTAAGTAAGTTATAATAATGTATCGTAAAAACTAAAAAGTCACCATCTTATTAAGAAAGATTAATTGAGTCATATTATCGAGTTAGAAAGCATAATATTGGTTTTCAATTTTTTTTTTTCTAACCAAACGGTTTTATTGTTCTGGGCACGTAAGTCGTGTCGTGTTGAGGAAATAAGTCGGTCAATCCCGAAAAATTTTTCAAATCGTCTTCAAAGGTTAGTTATTTCATCTGTAGATTACCTGCTTACGTAAACATTTAATTTTAGTTTTGGTTGGGTCTTGCTTGAAAATATTGGTTAGCACTAAGGTCATTTACAGATGGTAAATTAGATCTAAAAAAATATAAATTAGGAAATGATAAAATACCTAATTACAATAAAATCTTCGATTCTGTTCGAAAAATGATAATAGAGCGCCGTTCCATACCTACTTCCTAGACAGCACTCGACGGCTTACTACCCTTATAATTATATGAATATAGATAGTAGGACCTAGAGCCTAGAGGAGTAGAATTAATGCTAGTAATTTCCAGAGGTCATTAACCGTTGCCTCTGGGAATTTAATATATTTTTGAAAAAACAAAAGAAAGTTTTAAATGAGCATCCCATTCCAAAAACAGTATTTCTGTTGTTAAAATATATTTTTAAAAAAATATAGCCTGTGAATCTAGTTATTAAATCTACGGCTTTCAGTTGAAAATTGCGACTAATATACATTATTTAGGTGCACAATCTAGACTTTACAACCATTTTGAATCTTTTCGTTATCTAAACCACAATTTAGTCCACTTTTACGGACTGTTATTTCTCTGTCCGACGCCATTTTTGTTGTTATGACTGGCAGCGCCGCGAGTGTTAAAAATTGGTACTATAAACTGCCCAAGCGGTTGCTTGATTGACACGCTGAATTACAAAACTCCTAGACGTAAGTATTGAAGAACGTGAAAGCTCGTATTCAATGCGGCGGACTTTCATTCAGGCGTTATGCAATCCGCCGTATCGTCGATTCGCCATATGACAAAACGGAGTTGTAAAACAGCTACGTAGTTGTTTTGTAATACGGCGAATTATGCAATCCGACTGCGACATATACACCGAGACATTTTAGTGGTTGTTTTCCTGCAGCAGAATGATTTACCTTTAGTAGTACCTACTATCGAACCATGCGAGTTATTTTTTAAAAAATAAAAATATTTTTGTTCACAACTAAATCAAAAAAATAATCATCAACTCGAAAGCGTAAGAAACGATAGTTTCTTTTACGAGATGTGACGTAATTGTGTACTGCCTGCCGCACAAAGTACTTAATACGGCATAAACTGCATCACACGCGCACCGTAAAGGCGATTTGAATTAAAAAAACTTTATTAATCTATTGCACTACTAAGATTGAATAATTTTATTGCCGGACAACAACCACTAAAATGTTCAGGTGTATAATGTAATTGAGAATTTTGAGACGTTAGGAGTTATTTTATTAGCTCATGTAAGCTGTGATGAACGCATGTGAATGGCAAACCGCGCCGCGCCGAACGGACATAATATAGTGCGTCCACAGCACACTGAATGCGCGGCGACTGGGCCTAAGGCGGGCGCGGCGAGCGGGGGCGAGTGAGTGGTGGGCCACCTCCAGCTCTTGTAGCGGTTTGACGTATGTCAGGTATTGCAAACTATGGACGAGGATTTGGTATTTTTACTAGACAGTTAAAAAGGTTACGGTCATAGAGAATTAATGTTGGTGTGTGCTATTTGCAGACGTTTTTATTTTATTTAAAGCACTAGAACCGAGTTGAAGGTGTACAGCGTATCTAAGCTACGGCAAGATGCTTATTATGCAGACAAAAAAACCGGTCAAGTGCGAGTCGGACTCGCGCTCGAAGGGTTCCGTACCATTATCTAATTGCGGTTTACGATTTATGACGTATTAAAACAAAACTACTTACTAGATCTCTTTAAAACCAATTTTCGGTGGAAGTTTGCATGGTAATGTACCTACATTTTGTCAAGAAAGTTTCGGGAATTGATGATTTGTTTATGGTTCCAAATTCAAAATTATATTTTTTTTTTGTTGTTGTTAGATTTGCACAACTGTTTTCCATTTTGGCGCGGAGTTTGAGTTACATCTGGTAATTAGATTAAATTCAGTATTGTTTTTAGTTATACCATATCTAGTGTGTATTGCGAATTGCATAATGGACAAAAGCATCAAACAAAGAGTTTGTCTTAAATTTTGCATCGCCAATGGGATTTCGTGTTCGGAGTCTCTGAAAATGTTACAGAAGGCTTACGGTGAATCGACATTATCAAAAACACGTGTTTATGAGTGGTACAAAGCGTTCAAAAGCCGTCGAGATGTGATGGAAGATTTGCCTCGCTCTGGTAGGCCATCAACGTCTGCTACTGAAGATAACATCGGAAGAGTGAAGGAAAAAGTGACTGAAAATCCTCATTCAAGTTTGAGAGAGCTATAATATAGCCGTTATATATATATAACTTTCTGTGTCACACGAGTCCATTTGTACCATTTTAAATAATCAATTGGGTATGAAACATGTTGTCGCTCGGCTAGTCCCAAAAGACCTGAATTTTCTCCAAAAACTCAATCGCAAAAGAGTCGCTGAGGATATGCTAGAACAAGTCAATTCCAACCCAACATTCATGAAACGCATTGTTATACTGGTGACGAGATCTGGGTTTACGAGTTTGACATGCAAACTAGTCAACAAGCTTCGGAGTGGCGCCTTCCAACTGAACCGAAACCGAAGAAACCGCGCCAAACTCGATCGAAAGTCAAAGTCATGTTGACTGTTTTCTTTGACTGTCGCGGTGTTGTGCACTCAGAATTCTTGCCAGAAGGTCAAACGATAAAAAAGAGTATTATTTAAGCGTTATGCGGCGTTTAAGAGAGCAAATTAGACGGAAAAGGCCAACCAAGAATTTTCATGCCACAAACCTGTTGTGGCATGAAAATTCTTGGATTTTGCACCACGATAATGCGCCTTCCCACAAGGCCATCATTGTGAACGAATTTTTGACCAAAAACTCAACAAATACCATCGAGCAGCTACCTTATTCACCAGATATGGCTCCAGCCGACTTTTTTCTTTTTTCTGTTTCATTCGGTAGAAGAAATAAAGGAGAATTCGCGGCGAGAACTAAACTCAATTCCGGAAAAAGCATTTTAAAAATGTTTTAATGATTGGATTATTCGTTGGCGTAAGTGTATCGCTTCTGAAGGAGCATACTTTGAAGGTGATAAAATAAATTTGGATGAATAACTAACATTTTGTGTATAATTATCTTTTCCCGGTACTTTCTTGACAGAGTAGTACCTATATATCATATATTTTTTAGTTTTATCATTCTCTTATTTTAGAAGTTACAGACACATAAGCACTTTGGGAGTGTCTCTCGCGCAAACTATTCAGTTTAGATTTTTTTTTTATTAGAAATCTCATTATCATTTTTGAAGACCTATCCATAGATACCCCACACGTATTGGTAAGATGAAAAATAAATTTTGAGTTTCAGTTCTAAGTGTGGGGGAACCCTCAAGATTTATTGTTTTTTTTTCTATTTTCGTGTAAATAATCTTAATGCGGTTCACAGAATACATCTACCTACTTACCAAGTTTCAACAGTATAGTTCTTATAGTTTCGGTAAAGAGTGGCTGTGACATACGGACAGATAGACAGACATGATGAATCCATAAGGGTTCCGTTTTTTGCCATTTGGCTACGGAACCCTAATAAGTAAAGATAATCAACATGTAAAAGTTTTACAAAAAACTAAAAACCGACTTCATTAAACTAAAAAGCGAATAATCGCCAAGACGAGAAAAGGGTCAATCTTGAAAGACAAAAAAAACACTGTCCGGGGGCAAAAACTACCCATAACGTTTAAATTTTAATGTAAGATTTTTTTTTCTGTTACTTTAATGTTTAAATTAAATGGGGCACAACAAAAACGGTGTTTATTTTAGCTTAAAACATCTGAAAAAAATCTTCGAAGCCTTGATATTTGATTCCCCTGGGCTATCCCTTTGTCATTTTTTTAACAAACCATTAATAATTTACCTATCTATAGTCATAAATTTAAGATTTTTTGTAATTCAAGAGTTAAAGGGTGAGTTGTTTAATGATTTAATAAATAAACAAAGTCTGTGCCAATCACTGTTTTAAAAAAAAAATAGTTCGTGTTTGTCCGAGCGCAACGATTGATTCCCTTGGCGCGTCACTAAATGCCACCTGCCTTGCTATTATAAATTTCTACGGCGAAGGCGTGCACATCGGAAGGTGGCTTTAGTTGCGCTCTGAACATCACGAGGCGAGGTCGCGCGTCTTAACATTTCCAAGCCAGATTTACGAAGGTAAGAATTTGATTCCCCTGGCTTTGTTTCACTAGGTCATTGATTACCCTGGCCACTTTAAAAAATATTTTTTGATGATTAAGAATTTCTTTACTAGGATTAACAGTAGGGTTTATAGGACTATTAATTGTTTTTATAATAATCATTGGCAAAAATCGATCTATTTAAACAAAATCAAAAGAAGATAAACTTTTCTTGACTCCCCTGGCATTGATTCCCCTGGCAAAATGCCAGGGAAATCAAAGCTTCCTTAATTTATCATACTCTTATATTATGACTATAGGTTACGCATTAAATAATAATTTTACTATTGTGTACAATCAATGGCACATCAAACTGAACACTGCAGTCCGATATTAGCTCTCGCACCGCTGATATAGAGGCGGCAAGAGGTGCAAAGTGTATGTTATTCTATAAGATCATATGCTGTTATACTATACATCGTGTTATTGGGTAAGGATTTAATATTGCAACCAATTTTCAAATTCTTTAACGAATAACTATAATTCTTATTATATATTATCCTAGCGGCCGCCCGCGAATTCTTCCGCGTCGCCTCTCGGGGTAGAATTTAAAAAATCCACACTTAGTTCTCTCTTACACTCTCAAAGGAACATGAATGCCAAATCTGTCTGGCATTCATTGTTCTTTGAGAGTGGAAGGCTCTGTTAATTCCCTCTGATTTAAGAGAATTCCAGGGCACCATGGAAGTTCATCAGGTGATATGGACCAATAAAACTCCCGAAGTCCTCGCCATGAGATGTCTTAGCTGTATTTAGAAAAATGTTTGGAAGAACTCGGATTCTACTGATGATTATAATATTTTTTAATTTATTGTTTGTCCATTTGCAAATCATATTCATTTATTGTTATAAGTTTATATGTTTTTGAGAAACTTTATCGCTGTTAGTTACATAATATAGCGTCATTGTTGCCGCATGAAAAGGTGTTATACTTTTAAGCATACAATACCGTCTACAATATTGACTTGTTTTGGATATTGTAGGCACGTTAAATGATTTAATTATATTAATTTGATAGTTTTTAGATACTTATGTTGATTTGTTACAGTTGATTGATAGTTCCTCAAGAGAGATATTGTTTTCTTTTTTAATAATTCTACTTATAAGACTAATGATGACTCTAAACAACCAAAATGAAACCAAAGGACTGGTAAGTTTATTTGAAATAAACAATTATTCTATACAAAATGTTTTATTTTGCTTCCCCTGGCATCTTATATTGATTCCCCTGGCACCAAAATTTTAAAGTCATATATCTTTATATCTAAACATGTGACAGTGATGCCATTTGTGAAATATGTTTACAATGATGCGATATTTAGCCTGTTAGTAAAAGTTTAAACTATTAAGTTTTAAAAAGTACCAGGGGAATCAACCGAATACGCCCAATTTCAAGATTGACCCAAAAGCGAAGCGCAAGGGTAATACCAACTTTTTCTCGAAGCGCTTCGTTTGAACCATAGACTTAGCATTCGCTACGCTCTATATCTATGTGTATGACAGACGCCACACGAGTGAAGTGCGCTCGCAAAACGCAGACAGCTTCGGATCAGAAGGCATTATCTCTAGTTTCCTTAGATAATTTGAAATAAGAAAAATTAAAGAAAAAAAAACTTTTTTAAAAACAAGCTTTTATTATTTGTTAATAAAATAAATTTATTTTTTTAAATGCTACTTATATAATGGTATTTTTCTTATCAAGTAAATTTATTTTTAACTTTTTAGTTCATTTTATTAAAAAATAATAAAAGCTTGTTTTTAAAAACGTTTTTTTTTTCTTTAATTTTATTTATAATTTTTTAGTATTTTTTATTCGAGATTTTTTTGTTCATGTTGTTCCCACGAGTATAGGACAAAAACGGTCCATCCCCCAAGAGGTCCATTATAGAGGGATAAGGGGTTCAGTACAACAGGGTTCGCAGGGTGCCGGAGACGCAACGTTAGCGATATGAAATGTTTTTACACCCTCATACCATTCAGCCCTTGGCACGTGCTCACCTTGGCATCTAATCAATCAGACGTAATCCACATTCATAACAATCAATATTGCATTGTCATTCGATTTATACATGCATGCTAAATTTCAGCTCAATCGGAAACTGGGAAGTGGATCAAATTTAACTTGCTTAACTTGCAAGATTTCATTACAGACTGATTTCCGTAAGTAATTTACGTAAGTAAAAGATTTGATTACAGAGTAACATTGTGATTGCAGAAGAAAAATAATAGTGTATAACCTATATGTTCTTTTTAATGTTTCATTTATTATTTATTTTATTAATTACGCAGTTCCTATGGCCACGTTTCAGCTCCATCATCAGACCCTGGTTACCATCTATTATCAAAGTACTCGTCAAGATGAATCAAACGAGCCCAAACTCGATGGGGTTGCGTCGATTAATTACGGAGTTCCTATGGTCACGTTCCAGCTCCATCATGAACCCTGGTTACCATGTATTATCAAAGTACTCGTCAAGACGAATTAACGAGCTAAGACTCGATGGGGATGGGATGGGGAAAGATTTGATTACAGAGTTACATTGTGATTGTAGAAGAAAAATAATAGTGTATAACCTAAATGTTCTTTAATGTCCTATCAAAATGTAATTACGGAGTTCCTATGGCAGAGCGTCGATCGAACTTGATCGATTGGTCTGGTAACTTTAATTGATGGACGCATATCGTTCTACTAACCAATTGATCGATTCCATCGGTCGACGTTAATCGATAGGTCTGGTAGCTTTAAATGATCGAGGAATATCGATCGACGGTCGGTCGACGTTGATTGATTAACTCAGGCTATATTCATCCGTTTCTTTCAAAATGTATACCGACTACCGACTTCAATACTACCGTTGATCGATTGTCGATCGACCACCGATCGATTGGTCTGGTAGAATCTATCGATCGACGTCGATTAATCTATTCTACCATCGATCGATGCCCTCGATCGACGATCGATCGATTAGTTTGGTAACACCCTAAGACATCACAGACAGACAGTGGGTCACTTTTACTTTTGTGTGCTAAATTAAAGTATAATATATTAGTATTAACATACTTGGGTGATATTGGTTGGTTTGTGAACTTCATCATGATTATCAGCGTCACAGGACGTCCACTGCTGAACATAGGCCTCCCCCAGTGACGTCGAGATTGCCTTGGTTGTAAGCGGCCTGCACACAGCGGCTTCCTGCAACCTTTATCAGGTCGTCTGTACATCTTGCGGGTGGACGTCCCACGATGCGCTTGCCTGTACATGGCCTCCATTCCAGAACCTTCTGCCCCATCGGCCGTCAGTTTTACGTGCTCTGTGCCCCGCCCACTGCCATTACGTTGCTAATCCGCCGGCCTATGTCAGCGACTTTTGTTTGTACCAATTGGGAGCTCTATTATACTCGAAATTGTTGACAAATATTTTTACCTGGGACAAGTGAGCCAGTTGTGAAGGTTTGTGAACTTAGGTTTAAATTATTATTGTGAACTGTGCCTTAGAAACGTAGTGGAATTGAGTACTAAAATAATTATCGGTTTTTTAAGTAAATTCTGCTGCAGCCTGGGGGGGGGAGTCGCATCAGTAACTAAGTTTACATGCGGCACTCTGCGGCAGGCAGTGGCTACGCGCAATAGCAATTTATTACGTTTTATTTTAATACTTTGAAATAGGTTCGTCATTTTAATAATGGAAACTGTGTCAGTGTTTTAACTGGCTAAATAAAGTATTCATGGAAGAGTGAACAGCGGGAAGTATTTATGTGATGATATTTACTGGTTTTAGAGCCACAACAATCCCTCTCCTTGATGTAGTATACAGACCCGAGACAATATAGAAAACATCGTTATCTACATTGTCCCGACCGGAAATCGAATCCGGGACCTCAGAGATGGCGACGCCAAGTCCGGCCGGTGCTCGCATGTTATTTTGTTTCGTCTCTCTTCTCGTGCTCTACGTGCGTACCTACTTCACACAACACAGTCTGTAGCTTTAGATTTAAAGAAATAATAATACATGTAAATACATTTTTACTCTTTATGAATGCATTCATGAATATTGAGATGTTGATGAGAACCCAAACACAATGCAGCGAAATGTGAATCTCGTTAGGCATGCTCTAAACGCAAAAAAAAAATCTTTCATTTCTCATACTCGGAATGTAGTATTAGTTTGATCCGAATAGCGGGTGGAAGATGCTTCTTCCCACCTTTGGGCGGGAAATACTCATAGAAATTGCTTCCCTCTCTAGGGTGGGTAAATAGAACTATAGGTTAGGCCACGTCCAAAGCGACGCGGTGCGACGTGCGGCGCGCGGCATGCGGTGCAATGTAACCCACCAAGTAGATAGTTACGGTACATCAATTGACGTTTCGTTAAGCATTTCGTAGATCACTTCACTTCGCAAGTGATTTTATGTAATACTTACAGAATGCTAAATCTGTCATTATGAATCGAATGCCTCGAGACGTCCGAGGTCTCTGGCTGCAACCGCCTGTGCCGCTTTGGTTATACCAATGCATTCTGCCTGGAAGACGGTCGACCCCATAGAAGCGCAACCAATCTTACTTGCTCTGTGGTCGACAAAGTATTAAAAAAGTTTTAAAACTGACAAATGAAAGCGCAAAAAAACATTATTTTATCTTGTCCTGATTTTTATCCAGTCTTATCTTACCTGCCGCGATTAAAACACTTACCAGAACTCTTGCTGGCTTCCTGTTCGCTCCATATTTACGTTTATATGAAGAACTTCTGTTTGCCATCACAGAAACCACCACTCACAGAACACAAAAAAATCATTTCACTATTAAACATTAAGTTAAATTAATTTGAACACTTATGTTTTAAATATTATTAAAGAACTAATTATAACTCTTAATTACTGCTTTTGTGATAAATAGTTTTAGCTATATGAGAAACACGATCGTAAAATATAAAAACCTTATGTTAAATATTATTTTAGAACCTACAAACACAAAATAACGGCAAGATTATTAAACAACAAAATCATGTTCCGGTAAGGTAACACAAAACTTATTACAAAACAATTTGTTTCAGAGTTATTTTATTGCCATTTCGATTATCTACACCTAACTTCAATTAATCTATGAAATAACCATTATCGTGAAAAACCGGAACGGCTAGAAGAGATTGATATGAACCACTTATCACATACAGGCACGATGTATTTGCTTTGCATGTTGATACCAGAGACACCCGCCGCTATACGTAATTTGTGCCAGAGATATATGTACTGTGATACCAGTCTTAAGTACCTAGGCAGATAAACGGAGTACCTAGATACCTATGAAGTTGTGTACTAGCGACAAAGCCGACAAGGCCTATTAATTTTATTTACCTGCGAATAAATAAGAAGATTTTTCAGTAAATTTGCAATAGGAAATTGTATGTGTTGTTAAAATGAAAAACCGACGATAGATTTCAACGTAACAATAAAAATATTTGTACCTTTTATAGACCAATCTTGCTTCTAAAATTTCAATCGTATTTTATTTCAATCGTTGGGCTATTATGATTTGGTATGCAGTAATTTTATTTTATTTCAAGACTTACAACAGGTTACTGCCATCTGATTCACAAAGTATTAAGTATCGCCCTTCGCCATCCGCCGAGCTATGACAGTGACTTGTGTATCTCCTCATTTCCGATTCGATCGTTGTGGGCGGAGCACATAGCATGTAGAACTGACGGCCGATGGGTCAGAGAAACTGAAATAGTGGCGAAGTACCGGCAACCAACAAGGTGGACAGACCATCTGGTAAAAGCTGAAGGAAGCCGCTGAATGCAGGCCACTTCCACCCGGAAAAACTGAAAGTTATTAAGTAGAGGAGGCCTTTATTCAACAGTGGACGTCCTGTGGCTGAAATGATGATGATAATGATCGCCTTATGTATTGTATGAAAGGGCTTCATTGGCAAGAGCTTAAAAGGATTTATGATAAAATTATTTTTATGATGTAAGTAATACTTAGTATAGTACTACTTTTACGTAGTTTAATAGGTACTTACTCTGTGGTACTATCCTCGGTTGGCGAATTCGATTCTATCTAGTCATTTTTTTTAAATACTCCATGTTTTCTCTATTCATAACCTCTCGTTTTCCAGATTAAACAGGCATCTGACGATAAAACATTAGTGGCACAGTAGGTATATAGATATAAGTATGTACTGTGGTAGTACAGTGGTTTAACCTTAGTCCCGGACTAGCAATAGCACTCTGATTAAGACAGTAGGTTGACACATACGCTTCAACTTGCACGTCGATATTCAGCTTAATAAGGCTGCGTTTTCACAGAAGCGGAACTAATATTATTTATTTATAGTTATTTATTTATATAAATAGGTACCTACTTAAAGATTTTAATATATTGCTCAAATCAGACATCTCATCTCCGCCCCACTTCAGTGCTCCGCGGTGTGGAATCGCGGCCTAAGATTACTTTTGTGCAACTTCAGGGCCCCAATTCATGTGCATCTGGATTGCGGGCTCATTTTTTTAAATCTATGCCAAACGAAATTAAGACTTAGAGACAATTTAATTATTAATAGTAAAAACTTAAAGCATGGGCCATAAATTTCATAACAAATACAGACTTTATTTAGTATCAGCGTACCAAATGTGTCAAACAATAACAATGACATTCATGGATATCCATTATGGCACTATTAAGAATTGGGGCCCAGTTCGTTTTACCTATCAACACTGCATACCTACACGCATCGCAGTCTTTACAGCCGATGCGCGCGCTGGACGTGGCTAGGTGAGCGGGCAGAGAATATTAGAAGAGCGGGACCCATTTGATTACACACAAAGAATTTTAAAATGCAAAAACTGCGATGCTTGCAGGTATTTGGCCAGCACAGAATGCCATTATCTTACAAAATAGTTTTTAGTTTGGATTTTGTTTACTTTTTGTTTCTAGTGTGATGTCGTAAATGAAACACATTTTTCTGCACTTACATTGCAAACGCTGGCTAAACCCTACGAGATAGATCAAAATAATGTACTACAGTGGCTAACACCCCCCACTAGAAGCCAAAAATGTGCTTATCGCATTTTCTTGCACTGTGAGAACAAATCGTCTCTGGTTTGAGAATTGCTGTTTCTGGAATATCACTGGTTGTTAGTCATGCTATTTCCTGTCATATAGGTATATGTATATATATGTATTATATTTAAGTATGTATGTTTGTTTATTTTTATGTTAGCATTTATATTTTTTGTATGTGTATGTAGTTTATACTTATATAAACATTGTAGGTATATAAATAAAATTACACAATAAGCACTCTGCAGCACTTTCCCCTTTCTTTGTAGTTGTCCTCTGCCTAAAAGTTGTCTGGAAGAGATCGCTTTTTAGCGATAAGACCGCCTAAATTGTACATCTTTCTGTAAATATCAACTGTAACTTCTTTGTTTGGTGTGCAATAAAGAGTATCTATCTATCTATCTATCGGCCAGAAAAGAAAAAGGGGGCGCCCTGCAAAGTCCAAACCAGCCCTGATTATTCAGTAATACTTGTTTTATAATTAGTTCGGTTCGATTCAGTTGTTTCTCTGAGGTCCCTAGTTCGATTCCCGGTCGTCGGGTCAATGTAGAAAACGTACGTTTCTATATTGTCTCGGGGCTGGGTGTAGATGTACCATCGTTGTTTCTTGTTTCTATAACAGCAATTCTTCAGTCACATACGATCCAGAACAATGCGTGTGATGTTGACCAATGTTTATTTTTTTCACAGGACCCAAACCTCTTGCCTCTTGGGCGGTAATGACCGGCCGTGGAACAGTTGGCCGGGATCAGTAGACGTATTTTTGAATCATGCGAATTCCAATTCGAATACGAAATGGCAAGATTCGCATGCGAATGACTAAAACCGCTATTTCTGAAAATTGATTCTGTGAATTCTGCAACGAGTGGTCCGACCCACTCGTATTTCGATTCGACTAGTAGAAAGTTTAGAAGTATGATTTTGACAAGTAAACATATGGTTCACAGATAAAAAACTTTTTATTTCGTTCCGTTCCATGCGATTTATTTCCGGTTTTTAAAATCAATAAGTTTTTGCATTCCGGTTCTGAATATTTTCTGCATGAAACGAAAATAGTTAAAGAATTTTACCATAATAGCAACACAGAATTCGAGCGATTCAAAAATGCGTAAAATCGGCAGGGATAGAAGTAGAATTCGCACACGAATCGTATTCGTGTTCGAATTCAAGATTCATTTCGAATGCTTCAAAAATACGTCTCCAGGGCAAAAGAGAGAGAAATCGGCGGACGATGCGTGCGGTATCAAGCACCACCGCCTTCTGCATCTTTGCTGGAAGCGAGCCGCCGTCGAATCCCAGCCCTAATGTGGTTGGGATTAACCCGTTTGCCGATATAACAATTGGTATGATTTCTGTGGACACCACTTCCCACATTTCAGTAACCTCGTGTACTAGGTCCAAGTACTTGCATTGCTTTTCGGTCTCGGCCTTCACAAGGTTCTCGTCATGAGGTATAGTAACGTCCACCAAAAACACCGTCGATTGCGCCCGGTCCATCAGCACTATATCAGGCTTATTCGCAAAAATAGTCCCGTCAGTGATGATGGGCCGGTCCCAGTAGAGCCGGATACTGTCACTTTCGAGTACTGGCTCCGGCGAGTACTTATAATAGGGTAGTATCTGGCTCACGAGACCTTACACTTGAGGGCAAGCTCTTGGTGGAGAACTTTGGCTGCTTGATTATGCCTGTGCAGATATCAGTATTAGCAAGAGCCGAATAACCCGAAACTACATGACGGAGTTATTTATTTTTATTATTAAGGTAAAATCGTTATACTGGAATTATTAAAACTACAATTAAATTTTTATTTTACATAGACGGTCACATTTATTATTTGACGGTTTTATCATAAAAATAATTACATAATAATACATCTACTGGAATCAAAATCATAAAAAGATCAACCAAATCAAAACTGAGCTGATGGCATAGAGGTAAGATAAAGTGAAAATAAAGGGAAAGATTGATCTAAAAAATTTATTATTGAATGAGGCGACTATGTGCACATTGAAAACACTTGTTATATTACAAGACAACTTGTACAGTATTTACAAACCCACGTTACACTACCCGCCTGCCGTCGACATAGTTTAGCTTCATCCGCTTAACCTAACTGCTGTACATAAGTAGTTTGTACAAGTTATTCTTACATAACCACTAACAATCTAGTATTAAAAACAATGGAAATATTGATCGTAATACTTATACGGATAAAGGTATAAGAAGTTAATCTCTTATCGCTAATACTTAACTGATTACATCGGCTACAATATAAATAATTATGTTTATGTGTCCAATTCTATCTAACCTAATGACTGGTACGAGTCGCTCAGCCATGGCTTTACGTCTAACATTGATAACTCTGCGACTGTGTCACAATCTAACAGTACCATACAAACACATATTACACGACGTACTCGGGATTACATAAATACAAGAAACCAACACTGAGCTACCGGAACGATCTGTAAAGCTTTAATAACACTAATTTAGTAGAAAATAAAGCCGGCTCCTAGTAGTGGGATTCACGTAAGCGCCAACGACACGGGGACCGACGCACGCGCAACTCGCTATCTACGTCACTTATACCATATTAACTAAATTACAATTCCATACAACTCTCTTATAAATATGCGCTTAAAGCACGCTAAATACCATGTTTCTTTAAAGTACCAAAAAAAAAACATTACGCAAGTTTCGTTAAAATATCCAAAAAGTACATACATCATTTATAAAAAAATATTTTACAAACACAAGAAATCTTATATGAAACATATGTACAATTTAATTTGATTTTTTAATTTCCCACATTCGGAATCTCGAATACAAAATTATTTTAAACTCTAAACGTACAATATACAATAAAACAAATCACAGTAATAAGGTAATGATCGACAATTTTGCAATGTGATGTTGTTTCGGTCATGATGGTTATTGTGCGTCAAAAGGGTGGTTGTTCCTCAAACCAAACGAGTAAGGTACATCAATGAAGTGACCAACGTAATTAACCTCAATGATGATGCCCTAACATTTAGCTAACAATGTTCCAATATAATGATGTTGTCTGGAGCAATGTAATATAACAATAACACTGATATCAGATAAAAAAATGAGACAACGAATCGGAATCAAACTGAAGTGCAAAATAATATTTTAGCAAACATTGACATACAACTGTTCCAAGTTAGAACTTTAAATCACAAACATTCATTAACATCGAGAGGAAGACTTGCTAAATGTGATTTTTGTTGTTTTCATATTACTTACACATTATTAAGCATTAAGTGACGAACTTCCAGCTACCTTGTGTGTAGTATCTTTGTTCGGATAACAGACAGCGGTCGTCCGATAGTACACTACGTTAATACGAATCACACAGTAAACTCTTTCCTTTAGACACCAACTACTACTAACACTTGTGACGAGACTGACGAGCGCCTACGCTATACAGATTTATCATTACAAGTTATTGTTTAGAATAAATTATATTTACAATAATAAACACCCTTTCCGTGGGATCCGAAAAAATAAAATTATCAAAGTTATCATAATCATTGAATTAACGGATAAAATTGAAAATCTAAAAACTCGTTATCTGGTTTGTATATCAAGCATAAGATTATTTCAAATGGTTTAAATTAACATCTCTTAATCTACATATTATATACTTTAGCATATTTTTACAGTTTACTCATACATTGTCTATGATTAAACACTCGAACATCTTTAATAATCTTACATTATTTTTATAATTAGTTTTTTTTACAAAAAATTTCAAAAAGTTAAACTTGTTAATTAAGCTCTAATTTGGGGTTTTAAAAATTAGTAATTTAACCACAGACAAAGATGAATCGAAATGGATTATAGATCGATATATACCGTTGGTCCGGGATTCGATCGGCGATAGTTTAAGGGCTTTTAATTTATCAAATTTTATTGACAAAACCCTTTACCTAGTAGGGGTCTAACTATCTCATTTGAGCAGCCATTAATTTAAAAAAAAAATTGTTATAGCCTTCTTTAAAATACTATTTATATCTGGAGGTCATTAACATTATGGAAAAAGATTCATTTAAAAGGTCATGGTATAAAGCTCGATTAAAAAAATATTAACTGTCATAGAGAAAAAAAAATGAAGCTGAAAAATAAATCTATTTATCCCAGTTTTTACAACTCCAAAAACTGAGGATCTAGTTTATATAAATGTACTTTATTTTTGCATTATGTGATACATTTTGAGATTATCTACAAAACTTTACAAAATTACTATTTTTTGAGCCATATTTCAGGAGCAACATTAATTAGAACATGACATTGCGCGAGCGAAAAACTATGTTTATTTATTTTTAAAACAGTTGCTCGTAAATTGACTCTTATAACACCGCTTATAGTTGCATAATTCAGCCTATTACGCACTAGTGCTGTAATAACATTACAACAGCAAAAACGCCAAGTCATATTCGGAGAAGGTATTAAAGATTTTAGTTTGTTGTTTTCCTCGCAATTGTGTTGAAAAACGTCGTATGCAACTCGTGTGCATTGATTATTAGACACGATGCATTGTTGTAAGCGCGACCCGCAGGCGAGCGCGGTAAGGAAGCAGAGTGTATTAGTAACTTAGCACACTTGTATCATAATGTACTATTATATCACTAACAACGTTAAACCAACAGTATGCCAATTCAGATCACATTGAGTTACATGTTCTAAACGTCGATTTTAGGAGTGTACTTCTAAAAAAAACTCGTTTAGCGCTTCGGACCTTCAGATCCATTTATTTAATATTTATTTGCAAGCTATGCCATTTTTTTATTTATTTAAATGGCTACCCTTTCAAGAGGGGGATAATTAGAACACTACATGGGGGAATTTGTCGATAAAATTTGATGAATTAAATCGTCGGAACCCGGACACATTGTATAATATATAGATTCTCATAAATAACCAAATAAAATAAAATTTCCAATCGGTTGTGGCAATGTATACTTTTGTGGAGGGATATTCTAAAACGGAACGGCTTGTGTTCATATTTTGTCAATCAAATCAAAGAAGATATGAAAAAGCGTAATAAAGTATCGTAAGGCGCTGAGCGATAATGCAAAGTTTGCAAACATTTAATTAAAAAGCCGTTATCGAAACAATTACATACCCTATAATATTTCCTAAGTTAGCCGCTCTTAAAACACATTTTATAATCCTATCATTATTAAATATATACTTTTAATTTATGGTAACATAAGTTGCAACTCTTTATGCACGATCAATGACTTACTGATTGAGTAATTACTGAAATGAAGCATATTCTAACTACTTATTTATAGGCGAGCAATTTGCGTCATGCTTGTCGCTTGAGCCATTGCTATACTGAGCCAATGAAACTAAGGACCAGCTATTTATTATTCACTAACACAAGTCTAAGAACGTAGTAAACTATTTAGCCAATATTATATTTAATCTGTACAAGCTTAAATGAACTGCACAGATGCAGATCAAATATACTATATTTATTTATAGATATTTTAACAATATAAAGCTCAGTAAATCATTATATTGGACCGATGGTTAAATTAAAATATTTGTGTCCGTTGTCGAGTACAATATGCGGGAGACAAAATTGAGTAGAAATGGAATTATTGTAAAAATTCAACAGATTTTATTTCAACATGAGAAATCAGTCGCAATGGTTGGTCAGTTAACTTGGCGAATTATACTAAAGCCCCACATTATTATTTATATCATTGCATCTACAAAAACTCTAAAAATAAAATATTTTATTTGGCTAGCACTATTTTTGTGAATAGTTGATTCTATAAAACAGTAATTACATTTAATCATGATCCATTTGTCATGTTATAGATCTATCATTACTTTTTGTAAGTATATTTCGTCAAATATTTCTGTCAGTGCAATACTTTTACTTAAATAGAATAATAAAAATACATATAAGAAACCGTTATATTATTAATGGTGCGTCTAGTGTGGCCTCCCAAAAGGATTCCCAACTGTGGAGTACAATCGATACTCGAGTGTACACTCTAAATGCATTACTTGGAACCATCCTCGAACGAGACGCGTTACGGCCGGCGACGGAAACGTAAACTACTGCCTAAAATTTAGTTTAACAATACAAAAAATACAAAAGTATAAAAAAACATAGTCTAACGTTAAAATAAACACATATTATAGCCATACTAGACGCATGAAGCAACAATTCGGCCGACAATACAGAAACTGAAAACAGGTTAAATTAACCAAAGTAGTTTTCGGTTATTTTCTACTGTTAGCACTAAACCTACAGCTGTTCCGATAAAGACAGTTTGATGATATCAAATATTCTCTATATGAAGATACTGAATAGGTTAAACAAGAAGACAAGTAACACCGATTATTTAACCTATGTTTTTGTGACAGTGCCCGAAAGTCCTCAATTGTTCTACGTATTATGTTGTACCATTGCATTTTTTCACTATACAGTGTGTATGTACACGAGCTATTGATCCTAATTAGGATCATTTATATAGGGATTAAATAGATAATTTCATTTATTTTTGTATAACTATTGAAGCGCTTTATAACTTGGCCTGTTGCTGCAATGTGCTACAGATGTTACTTTCACTTTTTTTTAAATATTATCAAAGAAAAACAAGCGCATGAAACAAACAAGCCAAATCAGTAAGCGCATCTGGAGTCAGGAGGACACTGCCCTAGCAGTGAAAATGTCGCTATATATTTACAAGGCGACAAGTAAAGTTTGTGAGACATTACTTATGAACCTACACTTAACGAACATGCACTTAAAACTAGCGTACCCCGTGTACGTCACACGATCTTGCTATCTATGCGATGAGTATTGCCGAATATTGCACAAATTATGTGTAAAATATACTTTCCAACCAAACAAATTTCCAAATCGGTAACAGTAAATCCAGTAAAATTTCTCTTCCTAGCATTTAATAATGTCAAAATGATATGCAAGTAGTAATAGAAAAAAATAAGTTTGATATTTGATTAAAACATTTTTAACTAAAATTGGTTGTGAACTATATGGAAGATGATAGCTTATCTTGTAGCGATACGTTGTCAATGATTGCCTTTGATTTAACAAAGCACCGGAATACAACAATAAAATCAGAAATAAGGTTTAATAACATTACTTCTACCTACTTCACCAAAAAATCCTTTGCCTGCATTGATTTTTTGTTTTAAAATCGTATGTCATAACATGCCTAATATAATTAACTCAAGCTATACCGTGTGTGCAATTATACAAAATTACCAAGAAGCCAGCTACTTGTATATTTGATTTAATGTACATAGATGTTAGGGAGATATGAAAAAGATTTCAGTAATGCCCGTTCCAAAAGTAACTTCAATTGTATTCTTTGGTGAAATCCGAGCCTTCGATAAGTTAAGCCTACATGACAATGAGCACAATGAAGGTAGACATAGGATCTATTCAAACGGTTTAATCACTAAAACTTTCTCTAAAGCTAAAGGTTCAGTTAATTTTTTCATATTAAAAGAACCAAACTGACCCAATGAGACAATAAAATTGTCATTATCCGTTTATATAATTTAACGATTAAAGAACTTGCCGACGGTTATTTGTGTACTTTATTACTAGGGTAGGTTGGAGCGGGATATCCTGAAATAGTGTCCTGCACTGATGCGAGAGAACCTAGCCTACCCTTGGAAAAAGAGCTAAGAATCGTATGTAAGTTGGTTAGTCGGTTAATTAGGCCTAGCAAGGCGCACTAAGCGGGTCACATACCGGCTAATTTAGGATAACTGATGTTTAACTGTCTAATATCCATCGCGAACCCTTTTCCTTAACGATTGTTTAACAATTGACCAACTAAAACAGATGCTCATGCACCTCTTTTAGTTGAACAACAATGCAATTTTTAAATTAAAAATTATAAAGCAGAGGAATTACGATACCAGATACCAATACGATTTAGACATTAACCAACGCATGCCTTCCTGTTGAAGTCCCATTTTTTGGTACTTTTACCTGGAAAGTTTTAAGGGTATTGATAGTTTTTTTTTTTAGATTTTACCCCCTTTTCGATCATTGAATGATATTTCAATAAGTTATGCGCTTGCTGTGGGAGTAAATCTATTTATCTAACTTCATTGTGGTGAAAGTGTCAGAATGAGAAGTGGCTGGCAGTGAGATTGGCTGAACACTAACTTTTATTTATTAAAATACAACCATTCTTTAACTATGTTCCCGCATCTAAGGTGTAAAGGCCATAGTTTAACTAACGTTAATAGCAGAAAGGGGAGTGCAACCTAATATTTGAAGTTATGCAAAGCAGTTAACTATTTCCAAAACAAAAATTTGTCACTGAAGCAAATTTACCACACGGTGTATGACGAGCACAACCTTTTAGATTTTACTTAAGCATGGTTTCAAACTTTCTTCATCATGTTTAAGTTGAGAAAGAGACATAATATATTGAAGTTGATTTAAAAAGACTAAATTTATATACGAATGTCGTAGAAGTAGACATTGATGCTCTCATTTTCGGATGCAATTATTGTACGGTCGTAGTCAGAAAATGTTTACCACTTTGAAATTAGATTCTATATCTCACTTTTTCCACTAAAGTTTAAAATGCCATATCAAGTTACTTATTACTTTTCAAAAGTTATTATTAAAAATGACGCACCGAGAATAACAAAGAGAATTGTTGATCACTTTTAGATGATGAAACTCATTTCTTTATTTGTTGAAATGACATAGAGAAGGTTTTTTATATATCTAACCTCGATAGTAGTCCATCTCGAAGAGCGATTGATTGTCATATCATTAGAAAAACCGGACAAGTGTGTGTCGTGCCACGCGCAGTAGAGGGCTCCCTAGTTGCCCGTCGTTACAACAATATATTTTTCAGCAATTACTTCATTTAAGTCACTTTTAATGTTTTCCTCTAAGGATTTTTTTAAAGGACTAAGTTGAACGGCTATAACTCTTAAACTAAATGATCTATCTTAACCGTTATGATTTTTCTTAAAAGTTCATGAAAAGCACGATTATCATGAATTTTTCCAAATTTTTAAGCCAATGGCTTTTAGAAAGGGGCGGATGACCTACTCGAATAAAAATTGGCACTTTTAAGTTAAATATTTCGTAAACGTATCCTTAAATCTAACAATAGTCTTAGCAACCCCTAAGTCATTATCAACGATATCCCCCACGCGATGGGGTAGACGATGAAAAAATAATAATCCCACGTAACATGTCTGGGAGCTACCCTAAAAAAAATATTTTCAAAATTTTATTCTACGATTTTGTCGGCCATGATATACATATCTCCACAAAATTACAGCTCTCCAGGTTCAACAGTCTCCAAGCAAAACCTCGCGACGGACAGACAGACAGACGGACATGACAAAACTTTAAGAGTTCCTTGTCAGGACTACGGAACCCTAAAAAAGATAATCTATGGTCAATAAAATTATTATGAAATAGGCATTTAGAACTTGTGAGCTAAATGCAATTGTGATCCTTAAGGTGGGAAACATTTTCTGACCGCGACCGTACGACTACAAATAGTTTCATTCAGTTTACATTGCTCAATTTCTTTTCTGCTCTCCCTATCTGCAGTTAACATTTAGTGTATAAATCATATGCCGTAGCCCGTGTATGCATATTCTTATGCATTTCTCATTATAAATAAAAAGAAGTAAATTCATCATATTTACAGCTGATATATATAATAAAGCATAATTATGCAATATGAATAAATAATTTTAAGCTAGCAAAATATACATATTTCAAAAAAAATTCACTTAAAACATCATTTCATTCAGTCTAGCGGCTTTTATGTTTCACGCCTAACAAATAAATAATCTATTCATTAAATTAATAATATTATAATTATTTAAATTCTTATTCATAAAATATAATTTTGATGACATGCCCAGGAGCACAGCTCCCGTTTGTTTTGCATTAAAATCCTGTTGCCAGGAAGGGATACTCTTACTAACTTTAGTTAAAATTATAGAAAGATGATAATAGAAGTGAAAAGTCAATCACAACCAGCCGAAGATAATGAGGAATTGATTCAAGCGAATATTTAGAATCACGAGTGTAAATGAGGCTATAAGAAAACATGAGCGATATGGGCGCGGCCGCGCGGCTAGCGGGCGGCGGCGTGTGATGTCTATTGTGATACTCGAGCGTCAAACAATATACGACTTCCATTAATACATGATTAGTTCATGACAACATTAATGAGATTCCCTATGAGGCACAAAGTAAAACAGTAACAATAACAAAAATATATATAGCTATACTATTTTAAAATTTACTTGTGCATCACTCAATGCACAAACTATACATATATCTTAGAGTAACTTTAAGTTAATCATTGAGCTTTCCATTTATACAAATAAATAATATATTAAACTACATCATTATGACGATAGTTATTACTTTAAAAATATACAGATACAATCTATTAATTAGTTTTATGACTACTTATATATACAGGAGATTGTACGAGTGTACTCAGTTAGCATAGTTGATTTTACATCAGCGATTGATTTTACATCAGCGAACTCGCGTATTGTATCACCTCACTTCACAGTGTTTGTTGACGGCGAGCGGCAGCGGCGCGTCGGGCGCGGCCGCCTCGGGCTCCTTCATCACGTAGCCGGAGCCCTGCGAGCTGCGCGCGAGTTTTAACCGGATCGGCGTCACTTTGGCTGTCCGTATTTTACGCATCGCGGACGAGTCGGAGTAGGAGGGTGGGTCGATGGCGAGCGGGTCCGGCGCTGTGGGGTCGTACTCGAAAGGGTCCACGGGAGGCTCGGGCGCCGCGGCCGCCGCAGCCACCGCACCCGCACCCTCGCCGCCCGCCGCCGAACACTCCCCGCTCTCCTCCTCCTTTGGACGCTTTATCTTTATTATCAACTTCGTAGCACTCTCACTTTCACTATTCACCACCAAAAGTTTCTCAGCTTTCTTATCCTTCTTCTTCTTCCGTTTCTCACTCTTGTTCGGCTTGTGCTTCTTCACTTTTTCAGTCTCCTCAAACTCGGCGATCACCATTCGCCGATACTTCATACTCTCCCTTCGGAGATCTTCCAAGCTGGGCTTGGGTATGCTCGTCAAACGCTTTTTAGGCGGACGGAACTGGAATCCAGAAGGCTCGTCGTTCACTTGCTGGACTATATTAGACCCGATCTTTATCTTTAATTTGGGAGCCATCGGAGGTGAAGTAGGGTTTGATTTGGTGGGTTTGGTAGAGACACGGCCACGTCTCTTCTGATTGGCGTTGCTTGCGAAATTAGATAATTTCACATCATCTGCCACATCGACGTCATCGTTCATGCTCACTTCTAAGTGTCTCAGTTCTCTGCTGAGGCCACTGCTAGTTTTACGCTTTTTCTTTTCAACAGGTGCATCACTAAATTTATAATCTTCTCGTGTGGGTATGCTGGTCATCGAAGCCACAGCTTTTGGTATGGTGATCACGGCTCGGGCCAGAGGCTGCGGCACGGCCGGCGGGGGCGCGGCGCCCACTGTGGACGCGGTGGCCGGGTCGTCCATGTTCATGTCCTGGGTCCAGTATTGACGGAGCAGCTCTTTCTTGCGCATTCGACGCAAGTTTGTAGAGCCACTCATCATGGAGGACGCGGCGCCGCCGCTGGCTGCGCTGAACATGCTGGTGTTGGACTCGTGGACGGGCGCCGGCGGCTGAGGGGCGACAGGTTGAACGGAACTCGTCGAATAGTTGGCGTCCAAGAAAGGACCCTTGATTTTTACTTTCAATTGGTTTCTCGAATCCGATAACGACACCTTCGGTAGTTGTGGGATAAATGTCTCTTTAGGGGGTTCTTTCGGCTCAGGAACGGGTGCCGGTGCAGGCGAGCCGGATTGCGGCTTGCTAGCCATCAATGCTGTATGTAACTGCTTCTCGACTTCTTCGTCAATTTCTACAAGCTGTTGGCCAGCGGTACCGCTGGCGAATTCGAGCAGATGACTGTGATAGGCGTTGCCGGCAGGAGGCACGGCGTTCTCGAACGGTTGATAGGTGCGCATGTCTACCGGGCCTGGCAGCACAGGCTGCACCGAAGAAAAGCCGGGGCCTCTCTCAGAGGTCGCCTTGCTCGAAGACGACGAAGCATGTTCTGAGGGTGTAGGAGAAGGAGGTTTAACGTCTTTAATCTCGATAGTCGGGGTTCGCTTACTCGCCTGCGGAGGACTCACGACACGCGGTGATGGAGACGCATCTTTATATGAATGCTCTGACTTTCTATCATCTCTGACGTCTATAGACTTTCGCCTCTCTCGAAGCGCTTTCAGATCGACACCATCATTGGCGATTTCTTCGTCAAAGTCATAGACAGTGCCGACGAGTTTGTTTTGTATCGAGTTGCCCATATAGTCTATGGGCGGGAAGCCGTGCACACCTTGTCCTCGACTCTTAGACCGACCTCGTCCTCTCTGGCTTCGGTTGTTTTTATTACTGGCTCGTTTGGTTCCCTTTGGCGCTTCACTTTGTTTAGGTGATATGCCAGGACTGCTCTTGCCGGGCGATTTACTGGGAAATTTAGGTGTTGTTTTAGCCGGTTTAGGTGGTGACTTCACATCTTGGGGAATTATGCTCGAGACCGTCTCGTTACTATCGTTAGACATTTTCGTGTTAGCTCTCGTACTGCTGGAGTCGTTGTAGGAATCGACACTTACACTGGGACTCGACACTACATGTATGGAAAACTTGTCACTGCCATCATCTCTTGGAACGTCCATATCGTCTCGTGGCGAGTCTGTAGGCTTAGGCGTTGGTGGAGCTATCATCTGCGTTGTGAGTGCTATGTTTTGCGATGAAGTCGTGAAAGCTGCACACAATGCGAACGGCTTTGGTGGCATTAGTGAGGATGGTGTGAATGGCAGACCAGTGCCATATAATCCCGGCCCTGGTGATGGCAAGGGTAACTGCGCAAATGGGAGCGAATTCAAATAAGATGTTGCGTCTGTTGGATAGGTGCTGTACTGATTCAAAGGCATCGCTGGTTCTACAGCACACGAGTATGCCGGCAAAGGTGGATAAGAATCAATTTCTGGCATCACATTACCTTGATGTGAATCACAACTGTTCATGTGTGATTTCAAATCGGTCTTTCGAGAGCAAACGGATCCTTCAGAGTTTGTACTTGAAGCAGACGACCTTCGTGTGGTTATCTTGCTTTCTCTCCATTTTGAATCTTGGCTTACATAAGGAGAGGAAATAGTAGCACAATCTGAATGTATCACAGAATTATTGTTTTCATAATTGTGATTATCTTGGGTCAATTCCTGGTCATTGCTGTTAACTGAGTGGTCAACAACAGACAATGGTTGAGAATCATCACTTTGTTTAGATAACGATATAGTATCTCCAACTTCAGAAACAGATTGGACATCTGACTGCACTGTAACAGGCTCTTTAACGTCATCGGCGTATTGGGAGTTATCATATTTTCTATCATCAGGGTGATCGATCCTTGCCTGAACATCACTACGGGGCAAATTTACACTTGGCCACTTTTCGTTACTTGTCATGGGAATAGGTTGATGGTAGTCTTTTGTTTCAATCAATATCTCCCTAGGAGGTAAATCACACGATGAATAAGTGTGAGGTATGTGGTTCATGTGAACATGATTATCTTTTGGTGGTGTCCTCTTGTCAGCCAGATCGAGTGCTTCTTTGTGATCGCTTTCCAAAGAGTTCGATGCACCATTATTTTCGTCTTCTCTTTCTTCTTTCTCATCACTGATCTGTACTGGTTCATCTTTCTCAGCTGGTGCCTTCTTAGTACTCAGTTGCATTCGAAGCCTGTCGACGAGATTCAATGTTTCCTGCACACCCTGTTCTTTTGAGTCCTCTTTAAAGAAGAATTCCGGATAGGAAGCAAAAGGCTTCATAATATCTTCATGATTAAATCCGTCATCAACAGCAAGCATATCCAATTCGAATAGCTCATTTTCCTTATGTTGTGGGGAAAATATGGATCGATTTGTGAATTGGTTAACAGCAGATGGTATTTTAGCACTTTTTGATATCTCTACTCCTTGGCCAACATGACTGGCATCCTGAGTTATGTACTTCTTTTCAGCATCCAAAAGAGAATGCTTTCTTACATTTCTAGCTACGGGGTTTTCAACATCAATGTGATCCATACACATTGTTCTGGCATCCATTGGAGTTTTTGGAGACTTGATCATGGTGTTTTCGTTCAGATTAGCTTGTATTTTAGCTATCATCTTAATGCTACTCTTGTCAGCAGAATCTGAGTCCATAGATTTGTCCTCAGTCATGTATTTTTCTGGGCCACCAGCTTTCTCTACTGGCGGTGGGTCTATATTGGGACTGGGGGCTTTTGGCATCCAATGTTTGTCATCTTTAGGATATTCGTCATGAATTTGGATTGGACTCTTCCGGTCGATTTTGATAGGAGGTTTCTGAAGGAATAAGCATTTCTTGATTGGCGCAATCTTTTGCCTGTCTATTTTTGCAGTACTTAAGTCCACGTGTCTACTAGGCCTTCTAACTTTTGTAATGGGTCTAGCCACTTCTTCCGCAAAAGTTGTTACTTCTTTAAGAGGATCTTTTACACTCAGTCTTCTGCTTGACATGCTCTTCTGCTTTACTTCGGTACTCTTTTTCGGGCTCGTTTTAGGTGCTGCATCAACATCAATTATCTTCGAAGACTCTTTGTCATCATGATATACACTTTGCCTTCTTGGTTTAAGATTTTTAGGTTTGACATCAATGTCAGGAACCTCTGGCTTGACATCTTCGTCTATGACGTCTTTCTTTATCTCCTTGTCCTTTTGCCGCTCCGCAGGTGGAAGTTCACGGGGCTGGCTGGTCTCTTTGGAAGTTTTATTGGGCCCAGAGGTATAAGTGGTTTCGACTTTAGATGGTTTTCTCGATCCGGCATCAGACTTATTAGGCATATTTCCGCTTGTAGTAGTGCTTCTGGTCCGAGCACGCGTGGCAGCACGCGCATTGGGTCGGCTCGATTCCTCTCCTTCAACAGACGGTGATGATACCCTACACTCGGACCCCCGTTCGGAAGTTTTAAGCTTCTTGTCAGGGGCCTTACGTGGGGACGTGTCTGTAGAGAGGCTCTTGCCTTTGCGACGTCGTCTAGGTCGCTTCGGTGAGGGACTGTCTGAGCCAGAACCTCGGGAGTCTTTAGAGCTGTCACCATCACTCGAGGCACTAGTAGACGACAGAGGTCTTGACACCTTGTCAAGAAAGGGCAAGTCCACAGTCGGCCTAGTGCCAGGCGGCGAAAACATCGATGGCTGTCTGACTGCAACGGGCTTTATTTCTCTGGCCTTAGCTGTTGGCTTGATACTCGGTTTCTCAGGTTCTTCTTCTTCTTCATCATCATCGTCAGAACTGGACGATGATGAGCAACTGCTGCTGCTTGATGATGATGAACTTGAACTCTCTTCAGGTGAAGGTATTTTGAGGTCCTCCTTTTTGGGTGATAATTTTATGACATCTGTTTTTTCTCCATCTCTCTTTTTATTGGTATCACTAACCTCAGGAACAGGCAACTTCGTTCCCAGCCCACTCTTTATATGTGCAGCTGCTTTCTTTGCAGCTTGTCGTTGCGGTACATAGGCAATCGCATTTTCCACATCTTTAGAAGATTTATTTCGTCCCAATTTAGCAGGAGTAGCAATTGATGTACTTGTAGATTCTTTAACTTCCTTGCCCTTTGATTTAATCTTGGGTTTGGTTTTGGAGTCTTCAGGAGATGATGATTGTTTTTCGAGTATTTCTTCTTTTTTCACGACAGTCGTAGAACGCATGTTTTCGGAGGCTTTTTTAGCAGCCTGTCGTTGTGGCACAATCAAATCGGTAGGGTTGTCTTTTTGCTTTGCTAACTTGATGTTTTCCTTGTTCTTCGCTTCATCGTCAGAGTCTGCAATTTTGATTGGAGGCTTTTTGTCTTTATTTGATGGTTTTCTGCCCCTCTTTTTAGGTGCAGGCTTCTTTTCTTCTTTGATTACAACTTTCTTTTCAGGTTCTGGAATAAATTCTTTCATAGCACCTTTAGTCCTAGGTAATGGCTGTTGAGAGTCATTCACACTTGGAGACCTCTCTGATTTTACTTTCTCGACCTTTACCTTTTCAGTTTTAATTTTAGGGATCTTTTCTTTACTCTTGAGATCAGTTTTTGTAGGTTTTGCATCTTCACTGCTATCCGAATATATGTCAATCGGGAACTTACTGTTCCTAGTTGATCGTATAGGCATCAATTCATCACTATCAGTACCAGACTGACCTAATGTGCCAGCAGCCGCCATTTCTTTTTCCATCTGCTGAAGAGTCTTACTACGAGATCGATCCTTCTTTGTCTTAGCATTTACAGCTTCATCCTCACTGCTACTTTCAGCTAGTGCCTTGGACTGTGGCACTTTCTTCTTCTTTCTTTCAGGCTTTTTGGGTGACCGCTTTGCTTTAGTTTTCGGCGACACCTTTTTCTTGGGCGAATTCGGTTTCTTTACATCATCATCAGTACTTGAAATGGCTCGACCGCGATATCTCCCAGAGCGAGTAATTTCTGGGGCGCTTTCTTCACTGGACAGTCCGCTATACATACTGCCACTTCGACGTGAGCCATTGACGTAATGTTTTTTGTAAGGATTTGCTGATTTCGATCCTTTTACTAACCCGTTACGATCTTTCTTCTTTTCGTCTCCAGATTCTGTCGGAGCAATTCGTGCTAGCAATTCATCGAAATCATTCTTATGATCGGGCGCATCGGGATGCGAATAAAGTCTGTCATAGATTGACGGGCCGTGATTTGCCTCTATTATAGCAGAGAGATCTTGGCCTGATATCGAGGGATCTCCTGATAGTACAGCAACCTGTTTATGAAATGTTTGTTCTCTCATCCGAAAAAATGAGCGAGAGAGCTTTTCCCTCCTACTCACCATGTAGCATAGATTTCGCACTCTTTCGAGATCTTGTCTCAGTTGGACAAACATTTTCATTTTATCCAGATCAGCTTGTTCTTGTCGATGAGTCAGAAGTTCGCTATTGTCAGATTTGGGTGGCAGCAAGGGACGATTATGCCCTGCTCGTCTCTTTATTTTCCAGTAGTTGTAAATATAATGTATAGCATCTTGATCAACATCAAGGAGATGTGAACTAATATCCTTCAAACTAACGTGTCGATCGAATTCTCTTTCGATTTCATGCAAGCGAGCAGCACGAGCTTGAGTCTTTTCCTCGGAAGTCATATCTTTCCGACGCTTTCTCTTCACCTCCTCCTCCTCTGAACCTGAGCCCGCACATTTTTCGTTTTTAGAATTGACACTATGTTTTTGACAATAGGACCGTAGTTTTACACCATCATCAGCATTTTCATCTTCGATTATTGCACGCATTTCAAGTCCATGTTTAAATGCACACGTTACGTGGTAAGCAGTCTTACAAGTCTTTACAGAGCACTGTATGCACGCTCCTTTGCGTTCACGACACAATACACACACTAGGGACCAGCGCGAAGCTGGGATAGAAGATATTTTCGTTATAGGTTCCATTGTCTCGGCACAACAGATTGACACTTCGGGGATCCATAGTACACAGCTGACGTGAGCCCACTTGTGACCAGAAGGAGTGCATTTCATAGCACCACCAAGGTTCGGGCACAAAGCGCATGTTGGCCGTACACCGTCGCCGCAAGGTCTGCATAGCCACTGCCCTGTAAATGTAAAAAGATAACATTGTATTGCAAACCACTGTTCCTTTCTTTATGAGTGCTTTAACTTACCATTACCATACATACCATCAGGAATGACAGTTATGCCATAACAGGCCTGGTGCACGCATATGTTGCACGAGTCACAGAAGACCATTTCATTGCCATCTTCAGAGTCCGGAGACCGGCAGACATCACATATGACATTTTCATCATATTCTATGCCCAAGCCCTCCTCAGATTTCATAATAGCCTGAATTTTGTCCCATGTTCGGACCTGCAACATAACAATAGATATTTGTTTCTTGAACAACATTAAGAGAACTTCTGTCATTATAATTTTACAATAAAGGAAACTTGATAAACCTTTAATATTTTTTGTGAAATATAGTGTCTATTGGTCTATCTTGATGTTGGAATGGTTTAAATAATACTTAATATTACTATTAAACGATGCTTAAATTGTTAAGTATAGATATTATTCAAAAAAAATATATAGAAGTTAATAAATATGCGCCAAACAACACACAACTGTCGCTGTCTTATAATAAGGTATTAACCTTGTGTTACCTATTACCAGACCATGTATTTTTGTAGGGGGTGTTCCTATCGCACTCAAGATTCTAATCCAATTTAGAAATTATCGTGTTCTGAACTGACCCGTACCTATAATCATACATTCATCCTCATTGCCTACAATGCGTATTACCGCACCAGTAAACTAAGCGTTATCATTATCATCACAAAAATATTTGCTCCTGGCGGGACTCGAGCCCGCGGCCACCTGAATTTGTAGCCCAGAGCGCGAACCACTAGATAACAACGGTAGTATAATAGTGTAGTGGTAATACTGATATATAGGTTATAGTTACAATAATGTAATTATTTAATAAAATAGAAATCATAGACTCCAAGTAATATTACCGCTGCATTTTGCAGTTCCATACCCAAAGGGTAAAACAGGACCCTATTACTAAGACTCCGCTGTCCGTCAGTCTGTCTGTTTGTCTGTCCGTCTGTCGCCAGGCTGTATCTCATGATCCGTGATAGTTAGACAAATGAAATTTTCAAAGAGAATGTATTTATTTCACCGCTATAACAACAAATAGTAAAAAATAGAATAAAATAAATACTTAAGGGGACACAGATATGATTTTTATGCCGTTTTTATAGATAACAGTTCGGAACCCTTCGTGTGCGAGTTCGACTCGCAATTGGCTGGATTTTAAATCCGATTTCCAAGTATCGTTGATAAAAAATTGATACCCAGCGAAGCAATTCCTTTAAATTTTATTTAATTCAAAATTAATTGATTCCTAGGAGAAAATACCATGGAAAAAAAATATTATGTCACATTCTACATGTGCATTTCTGTAATATGAAATCATTGTTAAGTATACGATTTACGCTCTTGTACGCCCTAAATATCTGTCTTATTATTTCAATTATATTTAGTTTAAAGACCCTTTCTTGCTACATATTACCCTAGCATGAGAAATGAGAACCCCTTATATATTACGCTAATGTGATAGAATATTTTTAATATTTTAGTATAAAACCTATAAAACACCCTTTTATATGTATGGGTCTCGTCTAGACGAATCAAATGAGCTCAAACACGAAGGTTTTTCTAGAAGTCCATGCATCAACAGTTCAGCTCGCAGGTACCAAATTATTGTACTGTCGACTAGATTACACGTACAAAGTTTCAAATCGATACACAGTTAAAAGTAGGTCAAACTTCCAACATTTCATTACGTAGTTAGTTATTCGAAGCGAGCTAAAAAGCTGTATTTAAAGAAACAAAACTAACTACTCCTTTAACTGATATTCCGTAAGGTTAAGAAATAAGTAAACAAATCAAATGTATGGACATACGCTCTAATGAACTAAGATGTAAGTTACAGGAAAATGCATTCTCCATCCAATGAAAATAAATCAATAGAACCTATTTCTGTATCAAGAAACCGGGCTTCCCTCAGTTTTATTGATTTGTAAGGGAATAAATTATGATTAGGCTACCACTATCAAGTGGAGTTCCGATGTATCGTGGCATATGACATGTCGCTACTTTTTTAAATGTCTTGGAAATTCAGAACGAGTGCTTTTTAGAAACACCTCCTTAGCCTAGTGGTGTACAAGGCTCGAGCACTTGGGTCGCGTGCCTAATTCGCTACTTTCCCTAATTCGACGCTTTAGTTAATTTCCTACTTTCCCTGATTTTACTTTTTTGGATTCGGCACATGTCTAATTGGACATCTTCCTATTTTGAAATCATTGTAATCATATACAGTTGGACTCAAAATACTATCAGTACATAGACAAGAATAAGAATTGTTCTTTTAAAATCAGATGCAATCTTATTCCAATTATATTTCATGTCTTTACAAACAGAGACCAAAATGTACGAAAATTTGACAATTTGCGACTGGGCCTCTTAAGGAGTTAAGCCAAAACTTGCGTGATATTATGTTTAAACGTAATCATTGCAAAAAAAATAAAGGAAAATGAATGCCTTTTCATTCACGTAATATTGTAGTCAACTTTCCAAGTTGTCGTAACACAAATCAACTTATTATGTCTTCCTCCCATAGTTGTTTGTATTTGCTGATATCAATGAGATAGGGTTTTACGCAGTATGGCGTAGGTATTGACTGACAGTGCGGTCTCATCACAAATATAAACTGATGGATAATGAAATGTTTAAAACTAAACACTAGGGAACACTAAGGCATTCATGTTGAAAACCAGGGTAACAATGAAAATAGCCTGTGAAATAAAGATGTACTCTTTGTTTAACTTATTCGAATAAAATGAATACTATTCAATTTGGCAAGTTAAATATGATGAAAGTTGCTAGCGTAAAACATTAGATGGCACGTATTTCACGTTTTAAGTTTTTTGCTTTATTATTCTACTAGATGTCACTACTGAGGTATAATAGCCAGATTAATATTTTTAATTAAAAAAAAATATCATAGTAATTATTAAATTATTATTACAATATCTGTTTATAATATATTTATTTTCATATACATAATTATATTTTTTACTTCTGTTAACTTTCTGCTACCGAAAAAAAAACATGTCCGTTGTGACTTACGTCACGTTAACTTAATGTTATCAAAATAATGATCAACAATTATCATCTAGATGTTTTATATATCATTACTGTAAAACTTAAATTCATGAGGACGAAAATCAGATAAAAAGCTAGAAATATATTCAAAGTGTGATTTAAACAAAATAAAATATTTTATTGATCATCGTAAACTTAAATAGCTTTTCTATAAGTTGCTTCTGAAAAATTTGCAGGAGTAACAATGCAAACAAGCATTTACATATTAAACCTTGCTATTTTTTTTATCATAGTACCTAGCGCCATCTGTAGTTTTACGACGGCACGTCTACAAAAAGTTTCCTAAAATGAGGCCGAGTTATGCCTCAATTTCGGATATTATAATAATTTTTGTCAGCCATTTAGTTTTCAACTCGGAGTATGTGTTAAAAACTAAGATGGCTGACAAAAAATATAAGTTTTGGAAAAAAAACATTCCACTACCGAGTTTTGACTATGACTAAGGGACTGCGTCCTTTATCGGGACGGCCACGGCAAAGGATTTTTAGGTGACGAATAGTAATGTATCTTATTATTATGAAACTAAGGTTGAAATTAATAATTCGGTATACCTAAGCATACCGCGGCTTGCTAAGACCACTATCATTGCAATTTTAACCCAAGTATGATATTAAGGTACATTACTATGTGTCACCAAAAAATGCCTTGGCGTCCCGTCCTCATAGTGAGCGCACTCCCTAAGTATCCACTAACAGGTGGCTCTCTAAATGGTCTGACTCTTGTGTAAATGAATAACAGATTCTCTATAATCATTTTAAAACAATGTTTAACACGATATTGACGGCACAAACACCGAAAAAAACCAGAGCTCAAAACAATACATATTTAAGACATACATACAACATGTAAAAGTCGAGTAGTTGTGATAAGAATATCTCAATTTATTTTTATTTTTAAAATATTAATTTTCTATTGTGTCATTAGTAACAGTTATTTAATTATTTAAGATATCTTTACAAGGTTTATTTATTTAAGGGAATTTATGTTATATAATATTTATCACAACCTTCAAGATCTTAATCAAGAAACGGATTAGTTGAAAAGCACATAATTAATCCTCTTACCTCGCTTTGAGCGGCGGCCACTGATCGGGAAAAACGCGAACATGTTAAGAACTAATAAATTAAGTAGAGAAAATGAAATGTTAAAGTGAACGCAAGAAGCGTTCGCCTCGGGGAGATAGCGGGGCTTAGTGGGTATCAGCGGGACAGAAGGGCCGCTTTCTACGTCTGCGAGGCTGGGCCGCGAGGGCGGGCGGGGGATGCATAGGCTGCAGCCGTATGCGAGCGGTTTTCACGACATTGCTTATCGCATATATGCAACACTTTTTATGACACCGAACCTCAATTAAAGAATTTTTAAGAAACTCTGATTAGGATTAGGATTAAGACCACTGTATCTACAACCATTGCGTAAGTATCGATGAAAGATTTAATTGAAAGAAAAGTAATACGTATGTACTGAGCAAGCTTTGATAGAAAATTGAATACGAGGGCGTATAAATCAGACAGTTGCGCATGTTGAAATAAATAATAGAAATCAATAACGGCTTATTAACTCAGTACTGCGTATAAAAATCTAAAAATAAAGATTTTGTAGGAGTTCGCCCTCCTACGTTGTAAATTAAAGTTAAGGACTTGAACATCACCAAAGTGCCTAAAATCTCGGATATGGAAATCAAATTATCAGAATACCTGTTACCGGAATCTAAAGATTGTTTGTTAACTCCCTTAGTTGTGTAATTTTTTTCATAAATTGCAAATTTTCTCTCAAACGGCTTAAACTCTTTCGTTACTGTTTTCACACAAAACAAGGAAATGAACATGTTTTGAATTGAAAGTTTTATTGGATTTTTTTTTTTTGCCAATAATTTTACGTGCATAATTGTATGGCCTCGACACGTCAAGGTCATTCGAGCGTGTTAAGGCCTTAAGATCTAGATGCAATCTTTAGCGACTTTTATTATACAAACGTCAAAGGTAACAAAAGACAATTAAATACTAATGGGTGGATTGTATTTATATAATTCTATTGGAAGGTGGACAGACGACCTGGTAAAGGTTGCAGGAACCGCTAGATGCAGGCCGCGTCAAATCTACCAATCCGATGTCATCAGGGGTGGCGTAAAGAGTGTTTTTATTTAATAAACTCTATTTAATAAAGCAATTTTTTTGCATAGCTTGAGTTTTTTAAGCGCTTTAATTTTTGAGAATAGTAAAGACGCCGTACTTTTCTTTGAGGCAATTGACAGTTTCCGGCAAATACACGTGACTTATTGCCAAGTGGTAAGTAACCGACAAGTCATACGACCGCAGTCAGAAACGAGTTTCGTGTAAAATCGCCATAATTATAATAAATATTGGATAACATCAGATACATTGCTCTGATCCTAAGGTAAGTCTAAAGCACAAGACTTGTGTTTTGAGAAACAACAACGAAACCGCAACACACAGACGCGAAAAAAAATTGAAAAGTTTGTTTTGAAAGTTGAAACCGGGACCTCAGAGACAGGCCACGTGACTTCGTCAAAGCAAAATTATAGTGTGTAATTAAGAAATAGGTGTAACAGTCGACATCAGCGTTCAGGGATACAACTACATAATAAACGACCGCTAATCAGTAAGCTGGCAGAGGTGATTTCTCTATCTTCTATGTTAGCGGTGAGGCGTATTTATCGTAACAGATAAATATAACAGATATTTTAATACCGAATTTAACAACTGTTCTTCCTAAGATAAATATCTGTTATAGGAAATAACAGCAAATTCATAACAGTTACCGTAAGAACAGCAGTAGAAAGTGTAACAGATGCCTAAAATATTGCCTGGCTGTCCCTGTTATGGCTGTTATCAGGGCGATAACTGTTATAATCTCCTTTCATTCATTTCTCTTATACATGAAAGAGAGGCAACTAGTATTTACTAAACAACAAATTTAAATCAATCTCGCATTTGCAAAAGTCGTACGCAAAATGTGTCTTCTTAAATTGGTTTCATGAGGTGTTTTATAGCTCTGTCTCTTTTTTTTCATCGCGTTGAAGAGAGAAGCTCCTAGTATTTAATACATAACAAATGAAATTGTTAGAAGATTACTCAGTTTAGGGTATTAGAAATAGTTTCCTAAAATTGGTCGTATATGATCGACGTAATAATTCGGATATATTCACAAAATAAAAGCACAACATTATGTCTAGGCACCTAAATCTTTTACATTTAGATGCCTAAAGATTATTTTTCAAATCAATTTCTTACATCAATGATACTAGTGTATCTTTGAATAAAAATAATATACTTTAACATAAAATACATATACTAAATCGGATACATGAGAAGAGTATCGAATATTGAAAACCTTATTGCAACTTTACAAGAGCGTATCCAAACATGCTTTTCTTACAAAATAAGAAATAACAGGCTGTTATTTAATAACAGATATTTGGAACTGTTATTTTTTCATAATTGGAACAGTTGTAACAGATATTGAGTTCTACCTGTTATAACTCATCTCTATTCTATGTATAGAAATACAGGGTGTCCTAGAAGTCTGGATCAAATCAAACCAGCGCATAGCGAAATTTTTGGCTCATTAAATGTACGTTTTATTTTTTACTTTATTTTTAGTTGTGAAAAAGTTTAATTTTCATTTTTTTCATATAATGTTTGCTAGTTAATCAAAATATATCTATAAGGAATGGCAAACCTACTTACGTTAAAAATCGGCCAAGTGCGAGTCAGACTCACGCACGAAGGGTTCCGCACCATTAACTATAAAATCGAGCAAAAAAAAAAAACGTTTGTTGTATGGGGGCCCCCTTAAATATTTATGGATTCTGGTTTTTAGTATTTGTTGTTATAGAGGCAACAGAAATACATCATCTGTGAAGATTTCAACAGTCTAACTATCACAGTTCATAAGATACAGCCTGGTGACATACGGACAAACAGAGGAGTCTTAGTAATAGGGTTACGTTTTACCTTTTGGGTACGGAACCCTAACAAAAAATGAATCTGTTATCTCTGATTATTTGTGGACGCTCTGGTAAAGCTCTTTACAATGTAACAAAAAAAATTTAAAATTAATCACAATTTTTTTCCTGTCGAAACCGGTGCCTACATTCATAGAGCCAATAAGTTCGGGAAACACCCCGCTATGCATCTGTTCGATTTGATCCATGCTTCCAAGGACACCCTGTATAAATAAAAAAATCAATGTTTTTTTATGTTTACCATCTATGCTAAAGTTTCCTTTCCGTTACGTTGATCAGATTGTGATAAAACTTTAATTAGTTGTTATGCGCACGACACGAAAGGGAAGGTATGGACTGGATTGAATTGATAACCACGTGAACGAAGCCGCGGGCTACAGGTAGTTTTATCTATCTATAAAAATAAAATACAATGTAAGAAGTATGTTTGCCCTCTATGCACTTCCTACACTACTCATTCGGTTGTGAGAAAACCTAAGTAGAGACTACTGACGACGCGCAGAGGGCATATAGGATATCTTAATTGAATTGAAGACCACACAAACAAAGTCGCGGGCAACAGCTAGTTTGTAATAAAACATGACTCATGACTAAGTCACCGTCAGTTATTTGTAAGATTTTAATCATGTGTCTAGTAACGGATAAATGTTCCAATCTTATGACGTTTTGCAAATAATTTTACGTTACGTTTTTCATCGTAAAAAAGAATTGCGATTCTATTTTATCAGTAAAACTTAAAGTTGCAGTGGCAATGGCAGCAAGATCACAAAAAGCGCAATCTTATGTACGGACAACAGCACGTCGACCTACCACAAAACGTCAAATTTTCTCATTTGAAAATGAACTCTATATGTCAGGCTTAAAGTTGAAAATCTATTGGACAATTTTTGACTTTTGGGGTAGGTCGACGTGCTGTTGACTGTACTTTGAGTATTAGACCCTACAAAAACTTTTGAACAGTAATCATTCAATGAATATAGTTAAATTTCGGAAGCATATCAGCGATATTTTGGTCATTTAGGTTAGAAGTGGTGAAATTCGTAATAAGTACTCTTTAAATGTTGATAGGCTTTCATTTTTTATAACATTACATTAAGTGCATATTTAATGATTTTCCAACTACAAACGCATTTTTAAATAATGTTGACAATCGTGAGTGACACCGTCCACGGGAAGGACTGAGGAGGTAAAACCTGTAACGAAAATGCAGACGGCGGCTACATTGAGCTCTATTTGCCAACACCGAAGATGCAAAATGGCGTCATGTTAAACGCGCTATACGGTTCACTTTTATCAAGGTTGCTTTTGTGCTTACATATGATTGAATACCAAACAAACAACAAGGAATAATACATCAAAATGAATATAATCTAGACATTTTTACACTTAAGTTTGATCTAACAAAAGATTAAGATTACCTACCTACCTTTAGTAAGGCCCCGGGATGAACGGCGACGTAGTATCGAAGTCTATATGTAAATAGTGTATATATAGTACACGACACGAGATCTGAACGTCCCACATTGCGAAAATATTAAATTTTAGTAAGTACTATAAATCGTGACTTATGTTCTAATGTAGTGAGTGCACTACATATATACGTGAAGTAGCACATAGGTGAGTGCAACATCGGGATCAATATTGGCCACGCGTCGGCTTACGCCACGGGCGTCAAACAACGCAGCGGGCGCCACGCTTTCCGAACATACATTTTAGCGGGAAACTTTAACCTTTATTTATGACTTGTCATGCATTGACGGTAAAATAATTTCGATGCGATACGCCTAAAATCATCTCTAATTGATAGTTTAGACTTATTCTTTATAAAAAGATATGCCATAAAAAGTTATTTTACACAAATATTTTGTAATATAGCAAATTAAGCACACTTGTACCGTAAAACATATCAAGAAAACTAGTTATTCGCACTTTCATATATACAAAATACTGTTTATTCTGTACAGAACACATTTCAATGGGAGTTTTAGGTAAAGTTGTAGAAGCGTGGCAGCAACCCCCTGTTGCATGCGTTGAGACGGGGTCATCGACTTGACACAACGCAACGCGAGTGTACCAAAAATTCAGTATTTGTTATCATAAGCCAATTGTATTGAAATTTGGTTTCGATGAAGATAAATAATGGTAACGTAAAAAACGTAACATCGAGGCAGGAAAGTAGCATGTGCCAAGACCAACTGTTATTAAGTAAACCATCAAACCAAGATATTTCTCTAAAACTGGAGAACTGCTGGACCGATTTCGCTAATTTTGATCTCGAAGTTGAAATATTCGTGGAAGTCCAGGGAAGGTTTCAACGGTCAGAAAATATAGAAAAATAATAAAAACGTCATTTTATTTTCCCTACCCTTCAAACAGCTAGTTATACATAAAAACTTATTACAAAGAACAAGGGTTCGACAGCTGAAACAACGAAGTTGAAACTTTTTTCCTTGACACTTTTTTAAATGAACAAGGTTATACGAATTGTAAAGCATGACCTAGCATTTCTCTGGCTTGCGCGAAAAGTATTTTACGCAAGCGGCTACTTTCTGATTATTAAGGTTTTTAACACAGATTGTACATACAGCCTCGGTGTGATCAATACAAAGCAAGACAACGACTTAACTTAATGAACGAACTAGTATACGAGCCCAGATGTAAAATAGCTCGTCTAGTATGAAAAATATGGAGAAAGATTTTCTCTTACTTAATTATTTCCAATATTTATTTATTTTATTTATTATAATCGATGCAAAAGAGTTCGTCTATCATTGAGTTATTTTTTTTTTACTTTTAAAATTATTTTTTACAATTTAAGTTTTGAAAAGTAATTCTGTGTCATTTTGACTAGTGAGACTGTATAAATTCTGAAAATGTATTTTACTTTCTTCAGTTTTCAAGTAAAAATGGGGCGTGGCAAACCCGTGTGTGAAGAACTTCGAAGCCAATAGTTCACAAACTATAACCCCACAGGGTTGAGGTGAGGCGGGCATACCAAGTTACTAAATATCAAAATACTTAATTCTGTACAGATCTACAGTACAATCATCATTTAGCACTACAAAAAGAATGGAAATACTTCTTGTTTGAAGAAAACTGGACGACGACGTATCACAACACAAGTGAAGCAGAAAACAGAATCCTAAAGGAAGTTGTCAAAAAAAATCGTCGTGGTCGAGCTGGAGAACTTACAGTGCAATGGAGAGACATGATTCACAAAGTAGTCTCAGTTGATACCTGCACTAGTGTGTTAAAAAGAATGGGTTACGGTTTTTGCACCGCTAAGGAGAAACCAACCATTATTGACTGCATTACAAAAGAAAAAGAGGCTGAAGTTCGCTCGTGATCACTTAAATCGGACTTCTGAACAGTGGCGTAGTACCATTTGGTTGATGAGTCCAAATGTGAAGTGACAGTCGGTGATAAAAAAAAGTGATTCGGAACAAAAATGAGGCATTTCATACTGATTGCATCAAACGAAAAGTTAAGATTCCAGCATCCCTTTTGATATGGGGCTGCATGTCCGCACAAGGTGTTGGTGGGATACAGTTTGTGGATGGTTCCATCAATGCTACGAGATATCAAAACATTTTGGAAGAAAGTCTACTGCCCTCTATTCCGTCACTCAAACATCAAGATTCTTTCATTTTTCAACAAGATGGTGCTTCCTGCCATACTGCAAGGACAACAAAGGCATGGCTACTGTCGAAGAGCATCCCTACATTCGAGGCCCTATGATGGAAAATAAAAAAAGTTCTCCGCAAAAATCCATCAAGATCGAAAAGCGACTTAAAGGCTAAACTCTTGGCTGTGTGTGAGTAAATTAAGACGGACAAGTGTGCAACTGGTGCAGCGTTGGTTGCAACCATGCTTCTTCGCATTAAGAGTAATACATAACTTGGGAAAAAAAAATGCAAGAAAAAATTGTTATTTTCCGATGTAATTTTCTATGAAAGTTGACATGCTAATAGCTTCGAAAAAATATATGTTGTTTAAGTATCTTTCACAAAGAGGAATTAGAAGTTTCGTAATATAATAACAATAAGTAACTTATAAAAAAATAAACACTAAAGACTAATTTTTAAGTATTTTAGCTCTTATCTCAGAAATTATGTGAGTATAACCTTCAATTTTTTTTACTAAAATAGGTATTTTTTTGATTTGAATAGTTATAAGTAATATCAAATGTTTTAGGATACAAATATATAATATACGATTTTTTATCTCTATATCCAGCGATTACGCTAGATTGTTTAGTCTGCAACGCTGGCTGGTGCAGACTAAAAAAATAATTTAGCATACGTAATCCCCTTAAAGCTGTCATTGAAAGTAAAGGCGACACAACTAAGTGGTAGACGATCTATTTTGCGTGTGTGCTAAGTAAGGGTAGACAAACACTTTTGCGATATGTTTTTCAAAATATTTTTTTAGTTATTTATGATAATGTAAGGTCATGAAAGAATTTGAGAATATGTTAAAATAAACTTTAAAATATTGTTCAAACTGTGGTTTATTTTTTATTAAACTTTCTTAATTACTTTTCACACATTTACTTCATATTATTTTATATTGTGCCTATTTTTTCATACTAGACGAACTATTTTGCATTGGGGCTCTTAGTAGATCACCTAGTGAATTAAATATTTTCATTCATCACTGAAACTAGAGTCAAACTGACATACTAATTAGTACTAAGTAGTTAAGACAACATAATAAAAATAAAATTTTGACCACGTGAACCGTTCAAATGATATAAACGACGTTAAGATAACAACTATTAATTAATGTTATTAAAACAGTATAAAGATCATACATACAGGGAATACAAAAGAATAGTGACTCCTTAAAACCTCATGATCAGCTGCTCATTTTTAGGGTTCCGGACCCAAAGAATAAAACGGGACCCCAGACGGACAGCGGATCCTTATTAATAGGCTCCGCTGTCCATCTGTCTGTCTGTCCGTCTGTCACCAGGCTGTATCTCATGAACCTTGATCACATGAGTAAAGAAACGGAACAGAGACAAAGCTTTATACTTATGCGCTGTGATAGGTACATCACTACAAGTGCAACGCGTGTGTGTGCGTGTCCACTGGCCGCTTGTCACGTATGAGCCGAAACCGCTTCAAACTAGATCAGCCAGTGGTCAATCTCAGGGCTTGCAGGCGTGACACGACGCTCGAATGTCGTGCGTGTTTTGTTTTTGTTATCGAGTTTCTCACATAATACGTAGTAATATTTTTGTTTTAGTATTTAAAAAGTGTTGTAAATATGGTTGTACATTGTACTGTGTGTGATAATACCTCCTGACAATTTTATTGCATTTGTTGAATTGCTTGAGCCAAAATTTCGCGAATATTTTAATCTTCATGTACAAATTGTTAATATTGGTAATGACATATTACAAGATTGTACATTTCATATGCCATGTGATTATTTCCCATTGGATTATTTGAAAAAACTTTATATTAGATTTAGAATTTATCATTCGATTAAAAGACATAACAAATTATTAAAAACCAAAAGTAAAGTAAAGTATGCCTATATACGTCCCACTGCAGGGCACAGGCCTCACCTCAACTATGAGGTGGTTTGGGCCATACTCCACCACGCGGGCCCGGTGCGGATTGGTGGAAGGGTGTTGTAAGGCCAGTGACTAAACCTTACTGTCAGATGTTATCAAGCCGCCTTAAGGCCTCTGACTAGGCTTCACGACCAATATTAAGCGATATTGGCCGGGACCAACTTTTAACGTGCCTTCCGAAGCACGGAGATGCTCGTGATAAATGTCACTAAATATGGTCGGAATGGTCACCCATCCACTCACGACCGCGGCGTTGGTTGCTTAACTTTAGTAATCGGTACCAAAGCGCTGCCGCCACTGAGCTACGAGCACCTCCAAAAACCAAAAGTAAAAAAAAAAAAATTTTAGAGTATGTAATTTGTAAAAAAATAACCTATTTTAATAAAAAATGTGAAAAAAAGAACATTTAAATATTTTAAATTTATTCAATTGTGCTAACCCTACCAAAATAGGTATAAATTTTGCTAGCTCTTTAGAAGCTTTGTCTCTGTTCCGTTTCTTTACTCATGTGCCGTGATAGTTAGAGAGATGAAATTTTCACAAATGATGTATATCTGTTGCCGCTATAACAACAAATACTAGAAAACAGAATACAATAAATATTTAAGGGGTTCCCGAATCAAACGTGTTTTTTGGCGTTTTTATAGATAATGGTACGAAACCCTTCGTGCGCGAATCCGGCTAAGCACTTGGCCGGTTTTTATGGGACTAAAATTGAAATCTTGTTTTTTTTTCAGGTAGCGTCTTAGTTTTTATAGGAATTCTAAATTTTTTTTACTATTATTCGTTCCATAGAAAAAGTTGTTGTATATTGCTAGTCGTTTTAGAAGTTTTGTAATATTTGGTAGAGAAAACCCAGACTTTGACGGCATTTGATCACCGAATAGATGATCAAGACTGGTCAATCGCAACGTCTCGTGGACTTGCAGTTGGGATAATCACCCATAAATTGTGATGATGCCAGATTTCACTTATCTTTCACGCTACAACTCGCTAATACGCAAGGATCATGATCAATGCCTTTGTAGATAATTTTTGACCTACAATTTCCTCGTGTTTCCTTGAGATGACTTAATGAAAAGTATACATCCTACCCACTGCAGAGCACAGGCCTCACCTCAACTATGAGCCTCCACCTCCTCAACACCTCAACGAGCTGGCCTAGTGCGGCCAGGTGGAGGGATTTTGTAAGGCCAGTGACTAAATTTTACTGCCGTAATCAAGCCGCCTTAAGGCCTTTGACTAGACTTTACGACTAGTATAAAGCGATAATAGCCGTGACCAACTTTTTTACATGCTTTCCGAAACACAGAGATGTTTGTGATAAATGTCACTAAAATAGTCGGAATGTTCACAAGCTACAAGCGCCACATACTGTATGTCAGTTATTTTCGGTTCACTTTGAACAAAACTACTGACTACCGAGGAGATTAGTTTATACTTAAAGTATTTCACTGATGTGATGAAGCCAACGATCTTATATAAGGTTCGGTACTATATCCGACCCAACGTTGTAATTTAGCCGGAGTTGGGCTCAAGTTTACTGTATTTTTTCCATGAGACAATAATTTCGTCGAATTTACGTACGTTATGTAAGCACTAAACAACAAAACGGAAACAACTCTATAAAATTCCTAAACAAAATCATAAGCGGTAAAAGTATTAAGTGTAGTTTGACTCAATTTTTTTAGGGACAATGTGTTCCCCGCTCTTGAGTACAAATACGGCGGTGGCAGTTTTGAAACCCGCAATGGGCCAGTGTTAATGTGTTGAGCACGAACGTTGTTTGTACTTGAGCCATCGATGTCATTAACAAGCCATCATAGTACACGTTTGGAGCTAGGCTATTATTATAATCATTAGAAATATCTTTTTAACTAATTTATCGTAGATGCAACTTTCATTATTATACGTTATTACTGATGATAACAATAAATCTTGACTGATGGTACGTAATCTTGGCAAAAAACATTTTTCTCCTCAAAATGGAGAGAGATAGTCTATTTTTAAAACTGAAACTGAACCTAATCGTTTTGGTGCCCCTAAACTAGTGCCATTCATTAATAACGTCCCACTTTAAGGGAGAGGCAGGGAGCCAACAAAGTGTGACATTGTGTGAATTATGACGGAGATGGTATCAATAAATGTGACTGTCCAAAAATCATGAAATTCCCATGACGTTATTTATAGGCATAGATAGCATATATAAAAAGCAGCTGACCTCCAATTCCTCGATGACCTTCTCTAGTTGGTCTTCATTGATCGGCAAGGCGCCGGCCCTGGCCCGCTCTGCGTTCAGCAGCTTCAGCCAAGCCGTGTCGGTGGCGTCCAGGTCGTAAGCGCAGGCTGCGTCCGCCCGGGCAGGCGTCGGGCTGAGGTAGTGCTTGTCGGCCTGGAATTGCCCGTCCCGCGACAAGTGGATGAACTTGTCCCTTGGCCTGCAGATAAATAACTACGTTAAAGCACATTTATAGTGTAGTACTCTATAACGACTATAACCTACATGCAGACTGCAGTGAGAGATGAAAAATACTCCACCGACAACAACAAAGTTCTTAAAATAAGATGTATAGCTCGTCTAAGCTATTGCCCGACGTTTTTTTTATAAGCATGACAAAACACCAAGTTTCTTGATCTCGAAGGAATTAACATTCTTGTGTGAGTTACCAGACAATTTATTTTGCCAACACATTCAGATTCAAACTAATTTAGAAAGATGGTTTTATAAATTGACGCAAACTTGAAATCTACTGCTATTTTCTATACCCTGGACAAATAAATGTAACTTTTGCAGATAAGAGTCAAATGAATTATTTTAACTGATGGTTTAGATAACATAAACCATTAGTCGGTAACTTCAATGATAATCGCTTTGTTTTAAGTATTTTATCATCAATATTTTGCGTAAATATTGTCCCTATATGAAGTAACAAATCCGTAATACTTTTTCTGAGGTTTATCCTTTATCACATGAACTTCGGCACTAATCATACTCAAAATATAACCCTTTCCTACTCACGAATCGCAAAACAATCCACCTCAGGGTTAAAAGAAATGCTAATTTTGACGTTTGTCTGAAATTATTAATGACAGAAAATATTTGGTAGCATAGCCCATAAATAGGAATATCAGAATAAATTAATTAATACTGTAAATTCTTTTGTATCGTGAGGCTAATACTTTACCACAACTACATGACGGCGTAAAGAAACGTTTCAAAGAACAATGGCGAAATCGTATCTATAGAATATTTTAGCGTTTAAAGCTATGATTTGTTTTTTTTTTTGAGATGGGCTTACTCTTGACCCCAATCTTGCTCAATCTTAGTTATTCGTAATAAAAATATATTCTGCGTTTTTTCAGCAAATTAACTTTTGTTGTAAAAAGTGTGTGAAAAATACAAAAATATTAAACAACTTAAGTAGTGATAACCCGCTGACCCTTAAGATATCTGGTTCTGTGGGTGCAACTGTGTGACTTAGCGGCTAAAAGTAACAAAAATAGAGCAAGAGAATGCAAAATATGTATAGTGATTAAAAGTTAGAAGAAGGTCTCCTATAGAGATATTTTATTAGCATTAGCAATTTATTTATTTATATTTTATATATATAAAAATCTGTGTTATTCACTTTGCTTCACATACAGGGTGTAAAAAAAGGCTTAACGAAGCCTTAAACCACGAATTCTATACATAAAACCAAGTAGAATGCAAAAAAAATAATTGCTGGTAAATTACTTTTATTTTTGGGTATCAAAAAAAATAACTTATTTCTAACCCGCAATGTATAGCGCGCACGCCACAGACTATGCCTGTGTGTGTAAGCGGTCGGCGGGCGAGCGGGTGGCGCGAGAGCACTGCGCACGATTCATTGACGGCTTGTGCCCTTTAAAGGCCTTTTATGAAAGAAGCACTGAAAATGTTTATCATGTTTCTTTGTAAAAAAGTTTAGTATTATCAAACAGAAGTCAATTTTGTAAAAATCTTTGAAAAAAAATTGTAACTTTAACTGTCAATAACTCGGTAACCCGTCATTTCCCAGGTATAGTGTAAAAGAAAAAAATGATCGTAATAATACGTAGAATATGTGGTATTCGGCTTGGTTAAGCCTTTTTTTACACCCGATATATATGCTCTGCTTCTGCCGTATGTTTTCTAATGTTTTTGTGTAATTATTGCGATTACTTAACGCACATCACAGCTCACTGGTGGCAATATACCCTTAACCACGCGTTGCCGAACAATTTTATGAATTTTGCACATTACAAAGTGTAAAATTTATTATAACCTCAAAAAAATAAAAATAAAAATGAAATATAATATATGATCCCAGGTCGGGTCAATGTAGAAAACCAACTTTTCTATATTGGCTCGGGTCTGGGTGTTGTCGTACCGTCGTTGTTTCTTATTTCTATAACACAAGTGATTTAGCTACTTACCTAAGGATCAGAGCAAAGGATGTGATGTTGTCCAATATTTATTTAAAATTTATTTATTTATTAAAATTTAAAATTTATGGAGGTCTGTTGATGTCCTTTATCACCCAAAGTTTATTTTTGCCTTCTAACAATACCTACTTATCGATTGGTTTAAAGAGGTAAAAAAAGATGACTTAGTTGACCACTACTTTTTGAACGGCTAAAATACAATCGATCACAATTCATAATTCATAAGACATTTCAGACTTTAGTCATTTGCGAAAGGACGCGCTATTTCTTTGACTTGGATAACGGCAAAGTATATGTACGTACATGCAATTAGGCCTCCCTCACACTACCGTCTTTCGAGCGTCGACGTCGTGGTAGCATCCAATCAGTGTTGGTCGACGCAGCGCTTGCGCAGCGGCATTTACTTAACGCTGATTGGACACTGCTACGACTGCCTTAATCAACGATTTATTCCTCCCCAAATGTGATTCCAAACGGTTATTGATATTGTACGTTTTCACTTTGAAGTAATAGTTTTCATACGATTGTGCACTTCATGTCATTATAATATCACCATATGGTTGGCCTAGCAGAGCTAATTTTTTTTACACCCCTTCCAAGACAGACTGAAATTATTGTTTACTTGACAATAATTTCAGTCGAAATTGTAACGAATGGTTCTTACGATTCTAGAATGCGTCAAACAGCCAGAAATTATGCCAATCCCGGCATGGGGAACGATGGAATGATAAATACTCCCTAATGTTGTAGGCCACCAACTGATGTTAACACTATCGGTCGGCCGGTATTAGGCATCAAAGGTAAGTCTTTTTACTGCTCAATATTTCGCACAAGCATGAATACGGAAAAGTGCTTGTACATTGGTATAAAGTGTAGATAAAATTTTGAAATTGACTTAGGTACATTTACCATCACATTTTTGGCACCAAATAAAAAACCGGCCAAGTGAGAGTCGGACTCGCGCACGAAGGGTTCCGTACCATTATCTATAAAAACGGCAAAATAATCACGTTTGTTGTATGGGAGCCCCCTTAAATATTTATTGTATTCTGTTTTTAAGTATTTGTTGTAATAGCGGCAACAGAAATACATCATCTGTGAAAATTTCGACTTTCTATCACGGTTCATGAGATAAAGCCTGGTGACAGACGAAAGGACAGACAGACAGATAGGCAGACGGACAGCGGAGCCTAGTAATAGGGTCCCGTTTTACCCTTTGGGTACGGAACTCTAAAAATTAGGCAAAACTAACCCCATAAGGGTTTCACCATGTCCGTCTGTCTGCCCGCGTCTTATCAAAGGTTTACAAAGGTCTACTAAACTAAGGTATACTATTTTTTCATATTAACAACGGCGTCAAAGTGTAAAAAACGTTTACCCCACATATACAATGGGGATACTTTTCCTAATTCTAGTCCATCCCATGGAGTAGGGTAGATCGTTTAAAAATATTGTGGAAGGGTTTTTTTTTTATTTAGGGATCCGTTTCATTGATATGATGTAAATTGCTACTTTTTCTTTGAGTCAATTGCTACTCCAGGCGACTATCTACCAGCGAAATGGTTTATGTAAAAAATGAAAGAAAAAACAACAATAATATTAAAGCTAATTTTAAAGTTGAACTTTTGCAACTACTACCTAGTTGCAAAAGTTCAACTTTACACAAGTTATCGTTTTAACTTGTAATATATGCTCGTAGAAGAAAAGATACTAACATGTTGTAAATAGGCTAGTTGACACCACCAATCAATTAACATGCTTTTTATGAGCTGTCAAAACACATCTCTTCCCTATAAATTGTATGACGATATTGAACTATGATGTCACTGTTTACCTAACTCAACTGCCTAACAATTTATCGATTTCTTAGCAATAAAAAACAGATTTTTCGAATAAATGATAATGTGCCGGTTCATAGGGCATTAAAAAGCGTGTTAGTTTTAGTAAATTATGTCTTTGAATTATTTTATATACAAGGTGTCAATATCCCAATTATAAGTAAAACAGGTAGCAAAAAGAGCATTTTGTGACGAGAAATTACGGAACCTTACATAGCGCGTGCCCCGACACGCATTTGCCTGATTTTATTAAAAAGGTAAAAAAAAAAGTCTGTTGACTGCATTCACACTTAGTCTTGTGGCTTTATGCTTGATACCTCATGTCATAGACTTTATCTGTCTATTTCAATCATGACAGAATCTCAAGGTGAGGAAATAGACGGATAGAGCGGTATTTTGGGGAAGAATTCTTTAGTGGCGCATGATGAAGAGTCCAATAACAGATCCCTTTTTTTTTAGAGTCAGCTTATTTCCTTTTGTATGTCATGTAACATCCATAATAATAGAGCTTGAAAAAAAAACGGAATAATAGAATCGGGTCTTATTAATACTTACAATTTAAATTCTGCATAATCAGGCGGGCGAGGATTGTCAATAATCTTGACTTTGGGCGCGGGAAGTGAGTCGGGGTTGACCGGCACTTGCACACCGCGCTCCCAGTCCTGTTTCCAGGTGTCTGTGATTACCCAGTACTCGGTGGTCGTCAACGGCTCCGAGTCTGGCAGCTTCATCGCGCTGATGAGATCCTTCCTGGAATTGTTACATTAGCAGAATAAGCACAACAGCCTACTGACAAATAGTCAAACCCTCACCTTATAATAGCTTACGACGCAAATCCATCCAGCGTTTACGTTATAAACAAGTCACAGCAACTTATGCCACTAACTGTCCTTGCAACATGCTAGGTATTCAAAATTCAGAATTGCAGTGGGAAGAATATCTTATGGACGAACTTGTTTTGTATTGAAATCAGAACTTGATCTGTAGTCATTTATGTAGGTAGTCTGTGGTCATTTTGGAAAACAAGTTTTTTTTAATAATTCATCATCATCATTTCAGCCACAGGACGTCCACTGCTGAGCATATACCTCCCCAAGTGACTACTGGATCGGCCGGTTGCAAGCCACCTCTACCAGTGGCTTCCTGCAGCCTTTACCAGATCATCAGTCCACCACTTGGGTGTACGTCTCAAGCTGCGCTTGCCAGCACGTGGCCACCATTCCAGAACCTTTCTTCGCCATCGGCCTTCAGTATTAAATATTTATAAACATAAAATAAGTTTACATTGTGGCAAATTTTTGTAGTGCAAAACTGATGAACGGATTAAATGATAAGGATACAATAAATATTGTATTTTTATAGTTTAGTAATTTCCATACATGAATGAAAAAAGTTCAAATTAGTGATTTTCTTCCATTCAATATTTCTGATTAACATTATTTGATCTTATTTGTTTACCTGCAAGATTTTAAATGTAACAGTTGAAGAAAATGTTAGTTTATTGACAAAATTTGAAAGTTATTCATAATATTACACGAGTATTAAGTTTGAAGTCAGGAAACATTTTCTTTAACTACAAGTATTTTAAAAACATAAAAGATGACTAACAATGTTGTTTGTTATCTTACCTTGCATAAAACTATACATTTATCTTAATGGACTAAATATATGATTGACAAAATTCGCTTAATACACTTAATTACATAAATGTATTACATTAGCAATGCTCTCAATAACATTATACATAAGTTGAAATTCTTTAAAAAACTAGAATATTTTCTCCTATGCTCGGGCTTCACCTGCGTCTAATGTCATTAATTAGTGCGCTATTGGATATAATATGCTGGTGTCGCCGTTCTTAGTGCGCTATTTTGCTTTAATGCCTTAGACGTTAGGCGATAGCTCTGACGGCGGTAACTTTCGACACATCAAAGGGATTTAGCGGGCGTCTACTGCATTGTTGTGGCTACACAACCTGACACCTACTACACTAAACATCAGTCAGGGTCAGAGGGTCAACAAGGTAACACTGCAGTGGATAAAAGGGCATAGTAATTCCTTAGGCAACGATGCCGCAGAAGTATTGGCGAGAAGGGACATGGTCATAGGGCCACCCACGATCCTTCCCTTACCATATTCCCAACTGCGCGCCTGCATTAGACACAGGGCACTATCCCAACAAAACAAACAATGGACTCTAAGTACAGCATGCAGATGAAATCGAAGTATACTCAACCTCGAAAGACTAAATCTGCGCATAATCGTGGGGACAGTGACCGGTCACTGTCTCCTAAACAAACACCTTTACACCATAGGCAACACAGACAGCCCTCTATGCAGGGCTTGTCTAACTACAGGTGAAACCGCCACCCACGTAGTCCTGGAATGCGAGGCGGTAGCATCACATCGCAATGAAATCCTTGAAAACCCAAGGTCACTCTGCGAAGCTTGTGAAAAACCCAGGAAACTTCTGCGCTTTTGGGCGGAGCTAGGCTGGTTGCAACCGTAACCATCACATCCCCCGCGTACAAAGGACCGACTTTGAGTCTAAGTGTGGCTACTCATTTAGCGCGTCGTTTTATGCATTAATCAATGAACGCTAATCAAGCCGTTATTTAAATGCTAGGCGTAACGCAGGTGAAGCCCGAGCATTAAAATTATCTAAATTATTTATTATGATATTAACATTCATCATATCAGCCTATTTAATTGCAGTCCTCTGCTGAACCCAAGCCACTCCCAAAGAGTGCATTTTAACATGTATATTATTTAATTACTCGTATATTTTATGTAACATACATACTAGCAAGCACAGCAAAAAATTAGGTAGTAACACCATTTTCTTTGTTACATTCATAAGTAATACATAATATAGAATGATTCAGTCCCGGATCTGAAAAGAGGCAAACTACCTCTGGCGGGAATTTAAAAGGGTACCAATTTGATTTGTTAGAAGTCATTATTCTGGTGATCTGGTTTTGATACCATGACTGCCCTTGGAATAATCTCAATTGTATTTAAAAACTTTTAAACTGCTGTAAAAAAATTGCACTCGCTTTGCACATGTATAGAAAATGTAGAAACAATCTTTCTCAACTGCCCAAATATTATATAGCAAATAACATGAAAACATACATTTTATTCACAAAAATAGTTTTAGTGCTTTTTATGAATTATTTGTAGTTTTGACACTTTAAACTTAAATTGCCTTTGAGCATGTCATTAAAAACAGTTTTCACTGTACCATGCCATATTGAATAAATTTAATAATACCTCAGTGGATAAGCTAAGTCATTACTTAGCTTTTGTGAAGAATTTGTGTAGAATTAAAGATTGTGTTAATATATCATAGTCATAATCAATAAAAGAAAAAAATAGATGTCATGGTATTGTAATAAGTAATTGTATGATTCTGAGATTTGCCAAATTTTCTAACTCCACATTTATTCAATTTTTTTATAAATGTGTATACTACCACCCATTTTGACTTCAATGAGGGTTTAATTTTTTTATTTATATTACACACATATTAAAGTAAGTACTAAGTTCTTGTAACATACAAAATCAGAAAATTTGCACAGCTTACAATTAAATGAATTAATTACCTACACTTAAGTAATGAATTTCATTTTTATATATTTAAATAAACAAATAAGGTGAAATATTTAGAAGTTTTATGGACTGATGACTTTGTAGTTTCTTCTTATATACAAAAATTATAACAAAATTGCACAGGCAATTTTTGCTACCATTCGCGTTGCTAATTGCTATGCACTCATGACTATTTAATACTAGGTTCCCTTTGATAGCTTTAGTATGAGAGAAGAACTTATGATCAAAATAATAATGTTACTTTGGACAAGTTTACATAAAACAAGTGTAATAGAGACACATTTAAGTACATGAATAAGATATTACATTAAGAAGTTGTTTTAGTCCTCTTCAGTTTTTAATTTTATCACATTCCCTGTCCATTGTGAAACAAAACACAGTATAGCATATGCAAATAGGATAAGAAGTTTCGCTTAAAGCAATATTATCAACTAATACATGTAATCTTGACAATGTCTTTTTTACTAGACCAAAGTATCTACTAATTAATAACAATGCTTAAATTAAAATTATCACACTGTTTGACACATATTAATCAATTTGTAAGAGTTTAAATCACAGCAGCACCAAACCAAATAGCACACAAACCTGAATAGTTCTGCTGGTGCCTCGGAGGCACTCCTGTTGTATATGGATGACATCTTGACGTCTGGTCGGAGCTGCCAGAGTGCGTCTTCAGGCTCTGTTCTGCGGCGCTTGGATGTGCCTGGCTCCTCACCACGCACCCCAGTTGCTCGTTTGGTGCCTCTCATAGACATATCTCTCAGTTTATCCACAACCTACATGTTCACGATCCAACTACTGCTTTACACTTGGAACGCGGCAGCAGCATCGTGTAGAATGTCACATCATTCACTACATGATGGCATTTTAGTATGGTACAATGCAAATGGTACAACCTAAAAACAAAAAGGACATTGATATACTTTTTACCATAATAATTAGTACAATAAGCTATCAACCCAACTTAAGGTATTGACTACTTCTTTTTGTTACTGTGAGGTCTGCATCATAAGAGATTCAAGATAGTGTCAATTTTGACAGTATAAAAACGCCATACACAAGTCAGTCAGCATCAAAACAGTGTAGTTAGCCTGTACACAACACCACTAACACTACACACTACATATTCTTTTGTAATTTCTTGCGAGAATACTCGCTTCAGGACATTATGACGAAAAGAACAATAAATCCATTTCAGATTTTGACAATGCTTTAGTTACGTGCGCTAATTAAATCGCATCTAAATTTTACCTTAACCGATTTATAAAACACAATTAACGAAGTATGCACACCACGTTTTAGCGTTTATTAGTAAAAATAATTAGAATTCCCGTTTGACGTTTCACTTATTGCACGAGTAAAATGTATGGCGGGCCTGCGACTGCCCAGCAGTCGGAGTAAATAGCGGCGGGACAGACGCCCGTAATGCCCGAGGCACATCGCTCCAGTTCTCATCACAATTATTCAAAATGCACTCACAAAACACTTCAATACAGCCGAATAATTCCATTATTCACTATTTATCCGTAAATATTTATCTGGTAGTCTCCATTAGAGACTACAAAATTGACAACATAGATAGCAGCACTGTTTTGTTGCCAGATTGACATGAGCCCTACGCATCTTTCCCGTCCTCCTCTGGCTATGAAAGTATGAATTAATACTAAAATAGTACATTGCACTTCCTCACAATAATGCATTTATCTTGAAATACCTCTTATTTTACATACATTTTCTGTAACAGACATTTGGCGCCATTGATCCAAAAACCACTTAGGTCACGTGACTATGTACGAATCACCAACGCAAGCCAAGTAAAATGGCCAAAACGCACATCGAGTTCATCTAATGTCATTGGGTTTGAAAGGAACTTGCCGCATAACTTATACATTGAGACAATATTTTTAATTAATTAAAGCTGAGAACAAACCAAACACAAGCACATAATCAATAAACATTGGGTTTGTCAGCAAGTAACACAAATTATCAAGAAAAGTTACAACATGAACATAGTTCAACATTGAGCGACAGATATCAATAAGAAGTTTCAGAAATGGGCCACTAGTTGGCGCTGTCAAAAAAAGTAAAAGTTTACAAGTGTTGTAAGCTGTTAAAACACCTTTTGTATGGCTACATCAATTTTGATTTTAAACTACAATGTATGTAAGAAAATAAGTCAATTTATTACTAAAATGCAGCTATTATATCTTTATATAAGCTTAATAACTATTTAATGAAAATTAAATAAAATAGCCCTACAAAGTGGGATTGGAATTTCTTTATTGTTCCCAATAACGATGTTGCCATTTAAAAAAACAAAAAGATCTGTGGATTCATGATTCATTGTTTCGTAATTCGTTCATTTTTGATTGTTCATTTGCTGTGACATGAAAAAAAAGGATGATCTGAATTATTTGATAACAAAACTAATAAATATTTGTTTTTTTTTTGTTTGAGAGAGAGATAATAATTAAATTATTTTTTTAACTATTACATAATTTTATCACTCGTACACTCAAACTGACAGATTAGTCAGAGTACGTCCACCAAACTCATACGTCACATGAACGCGGTCATAACACGTTGTACCTAGTTTTCGGCGCCTTTCACTTTGCAGATTGCACTGTGTTTGCTTGCACTCTTGAATTCTTGTTATAATGAAAGAAAGTAGAGGTGGTTCGGAATACCGTTTTGTCCGACTCGTCAAAACAGGACATTATATTTAGTACATGTCGTTTTTTACTAAACATTTATTATCACCCACCAATTTGTAAAATTTCATCAAAATCAGTTTAGCCGTTTTAGAAAAAAATCTAATACAAAACACTATTTTGTAGGTTTTGTAATCAAAATAATTATAAACTCATTCCATGGTTGTGTTTTTTTTTTGTTACGACTTGGTTATGTAGGTAGGTATTTGTTGTTGACTATCAGTGGCCCCAAGTGGCCCGGCTGCCTTTATCTAACGTATTAATTAACTAAATATTTTGGACGTAAGGATTTAGGATTGGATTAGCTTTTGTATTCAAAAAACCCTTTTACAGGGCCCAGTCTTTTCAATAGGTAAAATTATGGTAGTACTCCCTGTCTACGCATTTGCGGGTGTCTGTACTGAAATAGGAGCTTCGATACCTAACTTAAATTATTATTTTGAATTAATAAATTCCTAATTTAATGAAGTTTTTTTTGTGCCATTGTCTGCCGCGATGCCGTCTGCCAGCTTCGCTATAGTTTAGATTTAGAGGGCTTAGTGGTCGAAGTCCAAAACGATTTAAGTACCTTTTTGGACTTCAATACACGGTTAACTTTTTCCCTGCCCTGGCTCCTAAATTAAGTAATGATCTGTAAACCGTAATTTAAATACGTACCCTAAATAATTAAATCATCTAGGTAATTAATTATGCAGCGAAATTCTATGTCATTTTTGATTTTATTTTTGAAATAATTAAGTCATTGTAATGTAAGTAGGGGTTCTTCAAGCACAGCTACCTATACGACCTGTCGATAGTACCTTATTAATAAAGTAATTTTGATTTATTATGTATTTGGTTGTGTACACAAGTGTTTTGAATAGTTTTGGGTGATATTCGTCAAGTAAGTGCATTCCTATCATACAGTGCTCGCAACGGTAACGGGTTGCGGACTTGCGCCCCTCTCTCGTAGTTATGTACATTGCCTGCGCTGCGCCCGCCCGCGCCCTAGCGCGGCTGGACTAGTTATCGATTTTCTGCACGGAACTGTTTGCATTGTGCTTTCCAACTTGCCTATACTTTAATCTCCTTGATAAATGTAGATTTGGTACAATTTATTTGTATTTCCTAATACGGTTTAATCGAAAGTCTATTATTGTACATACCTGCTTCCGATCCCATTATAGGTAATTAACTTCATTGAAAGTTCGGTTTAACCGGGAAAATTGGCTAAATTAAATAGTTTTGCCCGTTTGCGCTAAGAAAATAATTGACCTACTAAGCTAATAGCAATTTTAGCGTCACTTAAGTTTAGAAACGAGCATGAACCTAAAGTTTTGGAAAACAAAACGCGGTAAAACCAATTGGCACTAAAAACTACGAAATTAATTTAGTATCATTATATTTTTGCATAATTCCACAGTTCTATCGGCCTGATGCACGGATCGCATTGGTCAAATAGGATACTTTTATCCCGTTTAAATGTTCCTCTGGGATATTATTCTATATCAAACATGCTGTAGTCCACGCCAACGAAGTTGCGCTTCGGGCACAGCTTATAAAGAATATGTACCTTTATAAACACGCGCGTGCGAGTTCGAATCCAGCAATGGCCAAAGGAAAATGTTTGTCTTAGATCTATTTTAACTAGTCACCAGAGTACAAGATAAATGTAAGATTCTTGGATATAATTTATCTATTAATATTATAATTTTTAATTTTATATTCAATAAAAATAAGGGCTTAGTTTTTAATCGAGTTTATTCAAATTATTACATTTCTGTTAACAAATCATATATTAAAGATTTACATAAACGATTTTATTATTATATTCTAAAAATAAAAAAATACGTCTAAATTTTTGATCAGAATATTTTCTGTCACGCTTTTATAAAGCTTAGATCATTAATAAATCAATATTTCTAAAGTTTGTTTATTATTTATACAGGTGAGCTAGAACAATGAACGTGGAAGAAAGTACCTACCACAAATATGGATGAGAGCAATAAGCATACTTCAAAAAGTTCAAACACACAAATACGAGTAACTTCGATCATTTTTTAAGCTTGCCTTAGCAGAATAACGAACCGGCACAAATTCGAAATATATTTGTGTTGAACTTGTGTTTTCAGTCATGGGCTCATGGCAATCGATAGGGATGACATTTAAAATTCAAATATTTCCTAAAATATCATAAAAAAGTACTTTTTATTCAGTGCTCATTGTTTTGACTCGTCCTGTATAATAAAATTTAAATACCTACCTTCTTAACGCAATAACAATACTCAGCCGTCAGGTGCGGACATAAATATAAGATGAACTCTAATATATTCAATGTCAACTTATACATTATATGACAAATTTACAATACATTTATTAAGGAATGATTGAAGACAGAGATTCAAAGGTAATAAAGTGCATTGTGGAACTTATATACTAATTTGAACTGTGAGAAGGATTATAATTTGTACTAACGTAAATATACGTACTTAATCATCACAACAAAATCCGATTGCTACGAGTTTTTCAACACTTAAATGTCATTACGGCCTATTTACGGCTGAAACGACAAAAAGTTAAAACAATCTCATATTTTATTATCTGATTTGTAATGCCGATGATAGCCGATCACAGACCAAACATGGCCTATAAAAAATGATAATTTTATTATTCGTGGCAAAAATATTTTACAAATTAATATTAGTTTGGTGGTTATACTTTTTGAAATGGCAGATAACTAAGATTGCTATACAAACTGGACAAACATAATTTAACATAATTTCAAACAGTTCACTTCGTGATCAATTAAAAAATTTGTTTGTATACTACGTGTGAATAACTCCTGAATTCCAAATTCGATTTATATTAGGCAGCGGAGGCACTGCCTTTATATTATTATGCATCTTTATTAACCGACAACATGAAACTGACATTTTCCTTTTTTAGCCCGTTAACGAATGTGATATCATTTAGATAGACGAATCATGAAATGGTGTTGAAAAATAACCTTTACATTTCATATTTGCACACAATTAGCGTGTCCTGTAATTTCTATTGTAATTATTTAACATGTGAACAATAATAATAATATTGGTCATCCTCGTGTAAGGTTATTAAAAATAAATATTTTTGTAATAATTATGGATTAGGTAATGTTACAACATGCAATTTGAGGTGTAAATAACACCATTGATAAATATACATTAATAATACAAACCGTTGTGCTTCCATTTCCAGAGTGCTTAACTTAAGTCGAATAATGTAGACGATTATATAAGGTCCGATTTTATTAGTGTTCATCCCGTTAACCTGTGACTATATAGGTGAAAAGCAACCGTAAAAACCAACTTTCAAATGTCTACCATAAAAACTAAAAAAGTTAAAAATAAATTACAAAATAACAACATCGACTTCATATTGCATAAAACTACCTATCCTCAACTCTTTCTCGCTCTGTACAAGGGGAAGGAATAAGACGGATAATCAGATGTTTAAATGTAGCAAAGATAGGACGAGTTTATGCAATATGCAGTCAATGTTGTTGATTTTTAACTTTTTTAGTTTTTATGGTACACATTTGAAAATGGGTTTTTATGATTGCTTTTCACCTATATAATCACAGGTTAACAGGATGAACATTAATAAAATCGGACCTTATATTAATAATGCATCCTTTAACGTACTACTTATTATGTGATAATACCAAACTATACAAATAAGTGTTATTTATTATCATAATTTTGTTATTGTGACCTTGGAAGTATCAAAATGGATAAATGGCACTCTCATTTCGTACAAATTCAGTTAACATCCTATGCATGCTCTATATCTAATAAATTTTTTTAAACATCTAAATTATAGCATAAAAAGTTAAGTATTGATATATATTTTACGTAAATAATAAATTTTAATATATAAAAAATAAGTGATGTAAATAGAATTCGGCGCGTCTTGCTCGCACTAACCAGGAGCGAGCTAGTAACAGACCGGTTGTCATTCCTCATCGGTTTAAATACTGATCGCGCGATATATTATTAACAATATTTGGTGAATGACTGAAATAATGAGACATCTGTTACATCATTCTAATTCTTCTTATAATTATGGCGAAAAATTAGAAGAGCAGAGGAAAACTTCCTGTTAACAAAGATAAAAAACATCAGTATTTATACCACTACAACTACGTAAATCCGTGATAATCAATTATATCTATTCTTTATTATTTTTGGTATACATCCTTACTAATCTAATTCAATATAATACCCCTGCAAAGTAAAGTAACATAATTATACAAAACCTATTTTATTGTTATACACTTAAAATTTCAAAATTTTATTACAATTACAAGTAACTAACATAGTATCAATGTACAAAAATGTGGCCAAATGGGAGTTTAATTATTTATTTGTGGATAACCACAAGTTTGACTCGCACTTGACCGTTTTTATGATTTGTTGTTTAACTATAGTTTTGATTTTTACTTCCGAGCCGGTAATCGTCACAATTAAGTTATACTTACTTACTTACTATGTAATGAAAACCGTTGATTTGCTATTTTGGCTAACAGTTATCTTAAGTAGAAAGTGACAGCTTAAATGTCAGATTCCTGACTCGAATTATAAACTGTGCTGTACAAGATTTGAATTATTTACAAAATGTGTGATGGAAATAGTGTAGTTTTTATGTAGCTTTACTGCAGACTCCGTAAAACAACCTAATCATAATTGCAAAAAAAAACAATATTCTGATTTAATATGACTTAAATGGCAGTATCTTTTGATTAAGTTCGTCTGAGAGGCTTATTGTTTTTACACTTTGTCTGACCATAGAATATATTACTAGTATATGATTTCAGTCGACTAAAAAAACAGATGGGCCATACAAAGTGGCCTCAGGGTTTTTCTCTTTCGACGTATATGGAATATGTAGATTATAAGCATTATTTAAAAGAAAAACTGCTAAACCATTACTGCATTGATAACATATTATATACATACTATACAATTTTAAATTCGTTGTAGAGTTTTAGAACTTTCATTAATCAATGTTGTCATCACATTGCAACTGCGAGAATCTTTAGGTAAGTACAATACTCCATCTAATAACCGAACATGTTATTGAACTACCTTCAATCTCAAAATTTATGAAATAGGATCTCCGTACTAGTGATCAAGATTATTATTAAAGATAAATTTGATACTGAATCGAAGTTTTGTTGAAAACCGATAGTAATAATAATCTATTTAGTTAAATAAGTATAAAATTCCAAAAAATAATATAAATAAATGTGTAGAAGATTGTCCCTATCATAGTAATTTAAGGATATTAAAGCTAAGTATCACTTATGGATCCATAAATCCCCAGATTTGAGAGAGACAGGATTGGGATTATTATCAATTTTTTTGTTTATATCCATTCGTTTTATTTGTAAAGATATAATCGGAATATGCCTAGCCAGACCGATCATACATTCGTCTGATTAATAAAAAAATACATACTACATAATGTGAAGAAGTCACTCTTAACCGAAACTAATCTGTCACATACTATGAATTGCAAAATAACTACGGAAAACTAGTAGAAAAGGTTCCTCTATATTATCCGTATCATTAATTATTCGTTAGAGTTACAAGTTTGGCCATTTTTAAACGGAATGATTGTAGTCGGTTCAGATTATGAATATCGACTCTTGGTTTTCTAGCAGGAAGTCCGTGAAAGCGTTGATGGGCGCGATGGCTTGCAGCGACATCTGGCCGTTGGGCGGCCAAGCCAGGTTGGGCCCGAACACCACCGCTAAGTTGCTACTAGTCATCTTGTTTAGGCAGCTCCTGTCTTGAACCTGTGAAGCGTGAAGTCCAAATTTATATATCATCATTTCTGAAAAATAAACATACAAATTATATTTTTTTCTCTATGATACAAATCGACGACGACGATTGACGACCTCCGTAGCCGAGAGGCGGGCACGCCGGACTGTTGATGGTGCTGCCATCTCTGAGGTTCCGGGTTCGATCCCCGGTCAGGTCAATGTAGAAAACGAACTTTTCTATATTGTCTCGGGTCTGGCTGTTGTGGTACTTTCGTTGTTTTTGATTTCTATAACACAAGTGCTTTAGCTACTTACCTTAGGATCAGAGCAATGTATGTGATGTTGTCCAATATTTATTTATTTAATCGGGTTCTAAAAATTATGGTTTGTATGAAAATTAAATGATGATATTAAAATTTTGACTTTACCATACTATTTATATGCATGCTAACATAGGCCAGCTTGATATACCCATTACTAAACACCCTAAATATTGGACAACATGACATACATTGCTCTGATCCTAAGGTAGGTAAGTAGCTGAAGCACTTGTGTTATAGGAATAGGAAACAACGACGGTATCACGACTCTTAGATCAGAGACAATATAGAAAAGATCGATTTCTACATTAATCCAGCCGGGAATCGAACCCGGGACCGCAAAGATAGCGACGCCAAGTCCAGCATGCACGCCTCACAGCTACGTAGAACATCTAATAATTTAACTTAGGTTCTAAAACTAAATTACTATTTAATAAATTAAATATAGAGAAAAAAATAAAACAAAGAGGTGAGGTGCGTTTTCATAAAAAAAGTTTTGGTAAAAAATTTAAGAGCATTTCATAGACCAACCTTCCATAAAAATTGAATAATGTATTTGAGGAGTTTGTAGTTGTCCAGAGGTAGCCGCTCCAGGACTAGTATCTTTACCCGACGCGGCTTTTCTCGGTGCGACCACGCTGGAATAGACACGTGAATAATTATACAGGGTGTACAAGAGAATAGGGCACTCCTTAAAACCACGTGATCAGCTGGTCATATTTAACAACTTTTTCTATGGGAGTAACATCGAAATCATACATTTTTTTTTATCTTCTCCATACAAAGTTACTCGCATACCTCGATGATAATGTATGGAGCATCCGAAAATAAAATCACGATTTCGATGTTGCTCCCATAGGAAAAGTTGTTGTATATGACCAGCTGATCACGTGGTTTTAAGGAGTGTCCCATTCTTTTGTACACCTTTATAGTGTTTCAAAAATCTGCCCCGGAAGCCAACTATATTTTATTTAAAAAAAAGTAAGGATTAAGCTTCACTTTGTTTAATTTTAATTTTTTTCAAAACCATCCACGCCTCTTCAACTAGCCCCCTCTTATGTTACGGCCACACTACCTTACCGTTTACCGCCCATTTACCGCATGAGTTACCCAAATTAACGCTATAAGTGGTGTGGTTACACTAGAGATTACCGAGATATTATAGCAATGAACTAGGCAATAAAATGTCATTTTTCAAGATGGCGGCTAAAGTTGCGGCGGTGTTGTATTTTATGGCTGTTAATTACTATTACATTAATCTTTTACATTATTACAAAACTAAAACATGGCTTAAGCATTCCTTAAAAATTCGAGCACCCTTTCATTAGACCACTCGGTCGGTCAGCACATGCTTTTCGGTCGAGGTCATGTGGCAACTTCACGCAAAAATTACCGCGGTAATCGTCTTTGATGTGCGAAAAAGACCGCCACCGGAGCTATTGCCTACCGTTATATGCCGTATTCATTGATATTGTAAAATTATTGCCATAAATCGTGGCTACGCCGCGGTGTTGTTTCAATTATGGCCATAATTATTGCCATATCACGGTAGTGTGACCAGACATTACTACGTCCCCACGACACGTCACGACAATAGTGAATATTTTTTGCATGTACATAATGTTCATCTATCAAGTAGGTAATTATTTGCATGTAGCATCATAATATCGACATCAAATAGCAAAAAATTGGATGTCTGTAAAGTCGGTTTACGGACGATAATTCTACTTGAGAACGTCATAAGAAAACATCGATGCAACTCGGACGCATCGGCCGATGGAGTGGAAGAGAGGGAAATGCGTCACAAGCCCAACGCTTAGGAACTGCGCCCATTATCGGCTCGGCAAGGCATTTTTTGGTGACAAACAGTAAATATTTAATCATCATCATCATTTCAGTCAAAGGACGTCCACTGCTGAACATAGGCCTCCCCTAGTGACTTCCAGATCGGCCAGTTGCGCGCGGCCTGCATCCAGCGGCTTCCTGCAACCTTTACCAAGTCGTCTGCCCACCTTGTGGGTGGGCGTCCTACGCTGCGCTTGCCGATACGCGGCCTCCATTCCAGAATCTTTCTGCCCCATCGGCCGTCAGTTTTACGTGCTATGTGCCCCGCCCATTGCCACTTTAGCTGGCTAATCCGTCGGGCTATGTCAGCGACTTTTGTTTGTAAACGTATCTCCTCATTTCTGATTTTATCTCGAAAAGAAACAATGAGCATAGCCCTTTCCATTGTGCGCTGCAGTGCAACTTTGATACTTAATATTACCATAATATTATAGCAAGCCGCGGTATGCTTAGGAATACCGAATTATTAATTTCAACATTAGTTTCATAGTATTAAGGTACACTATTATTCGTCACATAAAAATCCCTTGCCGTGCCGTGCCGATAGCGGCCGCAGTCGCTAAGGCACGCGGAACGTGACACTTTTTCATGCGTTCATCGATTTATAAGACGTTATAACACGTCAAAAACTTACTTTGGAACTTGAGAATCTCATCGTACAAGTCGAAGGTCATGAGTGGCTCCTCTAGGTCCCTGAGAAACGTCTTCAGCAGCACTGCTGCGTTGTGAGGGTCGTTCCTGAAGGAGATGGGTTCGCCGCGGTTGCATGACCTTTGCAATTCCTTTATCACCGATATGTTTGCTGAACGACGGAATATGCCTTCAGTTTCGAGAGCTGGAACAAACAGATTTTTTTATCTTTTCTGATCTGAAATAAATGGAATGAAAAATGCGAAAATTTACGTTTCGAAGGGAGTCGGTTAATGACCCTATTTTAAATAAATGAAGTCTATTCAATTTTCTACGTTCTTACTAGTTAGGAGTTCCTAATAATAATGTATTCAGTAAGTACTAGCAGACCCGGCGAACTTCGTTACGCCTACGCCCCCTGTTTGACATAGGAACAGTTTGTATGAGAAAATGAAAATTACGTTTTTAATATTTTCCTCACAATTTTTCCACATTTTCTCAACATTTTAACCTTCCCTGGACTTCCACGAAATTTCAAGACCAAAATTAGGCAAATCGATCCAGCCAATTTCGAGTCTTAGCGAGACTAACAAACAGCAATTCATTTCTATTTTATAGATAAGCCCTCTTCCGGGCATATTATACGCCCCAACAATAGGTATGCTCTATCACCACTTCAGCACTGCATATCGACTGGGGACGAGAATTGTAACTTTATTTCTTTTAACTTCGATGTTGGTCCCGAAATAAAGTTGTTTACATCATACTCCATAATAAGCAGTAGTATCATTCCCTAAAAGGAAATAAAACAACAAAATATGACCTAAATTAAACAGCTTTCTGGTGCCGAATAAGTCGTTATCAATGTTTGGTTTTCCTTCCGATACAAATAAATTAATTAAGTCATAACTTGATCTTGAACTTGCTAACTCGTTCGAGATATATATTTCAGCTCTCTGAAAAAACACTTCTTTTTACGGTCGTAAATAGGAATTAGCCTGACATTTTTAAAATTCTTAAGATGATGAAAAATCTTTCAAGATGTCTGCCAGTCAGAATGCAAGTGTTTCTTTACGTCAAAGATGTTGAGAAAACTCACATCCGTCCTCATTGGCCAATTGCCAGTATAAAAAACCGGCCATGTACGAGTCGGACGCGCGCACGAAGGGTTCCGCACTATTATCTATAGAAGGGAGCGAAAAAAATCACGTTTGTTGTATGGGAGCCCCTTTAAATATTTATTTTATTCTGGTTTTTAGTATATTTTGTTATAGCGGCAACAGAAAGACATTATCTGTGAAAATTTTAACTGTTTAGCTACCACGGTTCATGAGATACAGCCTGGCGACAGACGGACAGACAGACAGACACCCCGTTTTACCCTTTGGGTACGAAACCCTAAAAAAATAAGATAGATGTGCGTTCGACGATGGCGCGAGTCTTTTGTTTAGCTCTTCATTCACGTGGGCATAGATTGCAGCAATTATTTTATTTGTTATTTAAAACTTCAATTTCCTTTATAACTTCGTGTTCATTTTAGAATACAATCACCAACGTTTACACCGTTCTTCAATTAATAATTCAACACCAGCAACATCCAATGGAAATATAATAACGCCTAAAAACGCAGCAGTATCATTGAATTCAGTATACGTTTAACTCCAAAACCGATAAGTGAATATCGCAGTCATTATTCGTGTTATCGTTTCATCAATTAGGACATCTACTCACCGTCAGGTTCAGATAAGAATTCGACGCATTGCCGCACGACCGGCGGTATGGCGTCCACCATGTTGGAATTGTTATCTTTAATAAACTGCAGAGACACGCCGAACTGTTGCGTGGGAGGCGGAGAGAGGCTCTCCTTAGGAGCCGCCTTCGAATTGCTCTGGCCTGGAAGTTCCTGCATCTGGTCTCGAAGCGACCTGGCCGCTTCAGCTGCACGAGGGTTCTTCGACAACAATAGCCTGTCGTATCTACGGATAGTAAACTAATGGATAGAAAATTAACAATTCTTCCCACGGTTTTTCTAAAACGCGCCTAGGGGGCTAGGCGCCCTTCCCGCACCCCGTTAAAATATGTTAGACACCGGCGTAAAAATATCGATTATAAACAAGTCTGATAACAAATATAAACACGATGTCACAACAACGAATAGCCAATAGGTACCTACTATACCCGTACATATAAGCGAATCCGTTAGCGACGACAAAAAATTCAGTGGCGAAGTATCTGCTCCTAATTAGGAGTCGAGCTTCTTTTTTAAATTAGGCTATCAAATCTTTATTTGAGTAAAAACAACAACAGCTTTTCCACCCTTTCTTTTTACGGTCGTAAATAGGAATTAGCCTGACATTTTCAAAATTCTTAAGATGATGAAAAATCTTTCAAGATGTGTCTGCCAGTCAGAATGCAAGTGTTTCTTTGCCACTCTAACCTTGCGTAAAAAATCAACCACATTAAAACTAAGATACTACGAATGTAAAGTAAAAAAAAAATACAATAATTGACACAATATTCAACTAAAACAGAAAATATGATGAACAACTTGAAATCCGATAATACAAGGTCGTTGGAGAGCGTAAAATTGTTTTTATTATTTTAACAAACAAAAATTATAACCCTCATTTGGCTTTGATTAGTTTGATTCATAAAACCAATGTTTATCATATTAACTGTGTTTAAATTGACAATTAATCTTTTTTTTCAAGTATAGGTTTTTATGCAGATCGTCAAATTTTGTTTAACTTGCCGTAAGTTGTTTGTTTGTATTTAATTTTATTTTAATGCTTCTAATATTTGCCACACGGAAAGGCACGGCGATGTCTTCTAAATATCATAACTTATACGTTATACGAGTAGATGTGCGATAACATTATCTGTGTTAAGACTCAAACAAGCGCGCGGAGTCACCGGCAAAGGTTAGTGTTGAAGACAAAGGCGGCAGGGGTTTGGAGGCCGACATTTACGAGGGTGATACACGCGCGAAGGTAAAAGTGCATGTGGAACATTGTTAACACTGCACCCAAGTTACAAACAACAAGGTGTGGCAAACTCAGGATGAAGCTATAGGCGTTCACACTTGAGGCAATACGTATATCGAGGCGTGTGCGTACACACGTATTATTATGCTGAGCTAAAGGTTCTGAATAAAAAAAATACAAATTACTTATGTATGACCTTAAGATGGGTGAAATGCCTAAAATCAATAATATAATATCAATAATAATTAAATTATCAGAATACCTGATATTTGAATCCAAAAACTAAAAAGACAATATGCTAGAAGAGGAATAATTAATAAACATTGAATTTTTTCTTTTTTTTACCTCTCTTATAGAAACAGTTGCAAAAAAAGTGTATATTTAATCCATAAATTGCAATCTTCTCTCAAACGGCATAAGCTTAGATAGTTCTTGACATAGCACATTCGGGGTTGTACATAGAACCTTTTATAGTTAAACTTACTCAAGCACAGGTAGCGGGATGCAAAGCTTTTCGAGATCCAAGTACTGCTGGAGCTCGTGAAGGTAATTGACGTACATCATCTTCCTGCCGAACTTCACGCTGATCGCGGGCCTCAGCATCTGCCACACAATCCTGGCGAACACATAGGTGCTTGCAACAACAAATTTGACATACATATTAAACGAAAGATAAATACAGTGTGTTTTATAGTTTTTTAATCTATTATTTGACTTCAATAGGCAAGTTGACACCACCAATCAATTGACATAATTTTTACGTGCTGTCAAAACGCACCTCTGCGGCTCTGCCTTATAATTTGTATGGCGATAGCACATGAGTAAAGAAACGGAACAGAGACAAAGCTTCTAAAGAGCTAGCAAAATTTATACCTATTTTGGCAGGGTTGGCACAATTGAATAAATTTAAAATATAAATGTTCCATTTTTTCACATTTTTTATTAAAATAGGTTATTTTTTTACAAATTACATACTCTAAATATATTTTTTTTATTACTTTTGGTTTTTAATAATTTGTTGTGTCTTTTAATCGAATGATAAATTCTAAATCTAATATAAAGTTTTTTCTAATAATCCAATGGGAAATAATCACATGGCATATGAAATGTACAATCTTGCAAACGTGCTAATATGTCATTACCAATATTAAAAATTTGTACATGAAGATCAAAATATTCGCGAAATTTTTGCTCAAGCAATTCAACAAATGCAATAAAATTGTCAGGAGGTATTATCACACACAGTACCATGTACAACCATATATACAACGCTTTTAAATGCTAAAACAAAAATATTACTACGTATTATGTGAGAAACTCGATAACAAAAACAAAACACGCACGACATTCGAGCGTCGTGTCACGCCTGCAAGCCCTGAGATTGACCACTGGCTGATCTAGTTTGAAGCGGTTTCGGCTCATACGTGACAAGCGGCCAGTGGACACGCACACACACGCGTTGCACTTGTAGTGATGTACCTATCACAGCGCATTCGTATGTAGCTTTGTCTCTGTTCCGTTTCTTTACTCATGTGGCGATAGCAAGCTATGACGTCATAGTTTACCGGCCCCAACTGCCTAACTTTTTATTTGCCTGATTTTGAACCAAAAAAAACTTAAATTCTTCTAAGAAATGAAAATTTACCGGGTAATCGAACTCAAATGTATCAGATTTAATAAATGATGGCTTAAAATTATTTATAGTTGGTGTCCACATACCCCATTATATCGTTCTTACCTGATGAAGTTGGTCGGATGCACTAGGTACAGCGCTTTCAGGTTCTTCTTGTATTTCCTGTCGAATGCCTTGTACGCCCGCCACAGCCATGACAGCGGCGGCTTGTTCTTGCTTGTCAGACCGCAATGGAAGTACACCACGCTGTAATCCTGCTCCACGTATTTGTCAAGCGTGAACATAAAGTATCTGAGAAAAAAAAGCAGTAAGTGGAAATATAGCCATGAAAAAGTTGGTCCCGGCTAGTCGTGAAACCTTGTCAGAGGCCTTAGGGCGTCATAAATACATCTGACAGTATTTTTTTTTATAACTAGCATATTACAACACTGACAGAGAGGTGTTGTAATGTAATAGGCTAGTGACTAACAATAACTGTCACATGTATTTATGATGACGTAAGGCCTCTGACTAGGTTTCACGACTAGCCGGGACCAACCTTCCGAATCATTGAGATGCTTTTAATAAATTTAATGGTCTATTAATGGTCGGAATGGTTACCCATCAACTCACAACCGCGGCGGTTGCTTAGCTTTCTTCAAAGATGATCACTACCAAAGCGCCGGCGCCACCGTGCTAGAAACACCTCTGAATCACCTCAAGAATGACCTAACCTAGTGTCGGTTGCCGAAAGAGTAGCATTTATTATATTTTCTATTATAGGATGGCAACTTTTTGTTTTCATGTACGAACTTTAGCAATATATCGGGATCGTTGCTTTGAGGCAGTTTGCAGGCGGAGATCACGATGATTCGCCGTCCAATCTCGTCGTCGCCGACCACGTCGATGAGTCCAGTGCCACTGAGTTCGGCAAAGCACTCGTCGTCCAAAGAAGAACCAGATATCTGAGCAAGGAAACAGTTCTGATTGATTTTATAGGCAAGCCGCAAGCCCACGCAACGAACGCTGAGCAGGTGAGACGACGAGATGTGTGTACGTCTTTACAGCTTCCCCTAACAACTGTTTTAAATAAAATTGCCCTCTACCACTTCTACCACAAGGTTGTCGGGTAGAGATCTCTTCTGGCCATAAATTGCCATTCTGAATTTATTTTCTCTGTACTGTTTCTTAGTGTGGTGTGCAATAAAGAGTATCTATCTTTGTGTATACATAAAAACCGGCCAAGTGCGACTTGGACTCGCGCACGAAGGGTTCCGTACCATTATCTATAAAAACGGCAAAAAAGTCACGTTTGTTGTATGGGAGCCCATTTAAATATTTATTTTATTCGGGTTTTTAGTATTTGTTGTTATAGCGGCAACAGAAATACATCATCTGTGAAAATTTCAACTGTCTAACTATAAGGGTTAATGAGATACAGCCTGGTGACAGGCGGAAGGACTGACAGACAGACAGACACAGACAGACAGACACAGACAGCCAGACACAGACAGCCAGACACAGACAGACCGACAGCGGAGCCTTAGTAATAGGGTCCCGTTTTACCCTTTGGGTACGGAACCCTAAAAACAGTACGCGGTCTCTCAGCTTGGGATGGGGCTAATAAAAAGACGTCAGTTATTGACGACGTTTATCTAATGAATGACTGATAACAACACGATGGAAAATCATGACAGAAAGCAAAGACATTTATTATTCTTTAATTTCTATTACTAGATCTTAGATCAGTCGAACTGCCATCTTAAGTTATTTTATCCGTATTCTCTAAAATCTGTTTTATAATATTCTGTTAGTAGTATATGCCTAGAATATTATTAATTGAATAAACGTAAATTGTAAATTATACAGGAAGTGAGAAATAACTTTTTTTTGTAATAGCTAACAAATTATACATATAATTCGCGACAGCATTTTTGTTTTACAAACTCGTACACGTAACGAGAAACTTTGTCGTAGTGTGCGGTGTACGAAATGTTTGCAAAAATGTGTCTGTTTCTTACATAATACTAACTCTGTGCTCTTACCTAGATGAACTTACCTCTGCATAAACCTCAGGTGCCCTAGCAAGCTCCTCCTCAAAGTTCTCTTCTATAGTGCCGTCGCTCGCGTGTTCCAGGAAGTCGTCAGGGATGTCGAGCAACTCCGGCGGGAGAGGCGCTGCAAGCATTCCCAACGTGGTGAACAACCCAACAAAATGTCAACGTATTCTAGTTTATGTGCTTGCTTACACCAAAAAATCCTGAACAATGTCGCAACTATCATCCTTTCGGTCATAATTTTTACTGCTACAAGTCTTCAATCATGAGAGCCGTCTCTGTCCTTTGCTTTCCGGACGCGCATACCGCTGATGGCATTTGAAGAAAAAGTTCTTAAACTACCTTGAGGCTTGAGGGTTTGTGCGAGCTCTGAAGGCGCTCCAACTGGATGCGGCCTACTAGATGCAGCTCGGTCGCCTCGCAGACTTATACTAGCGGGCGTGATTGGCTGTATTGTTTCCTAGACACAAGATAAACCTACCAGTCAACCATAAATTGCACTCAATGTAAATAGCTGCCAGTATTACATTTAGCTGCACTCCTCAACTCGACACGTTGAAGAAGCATCGCACCAGCATAGTGTCTATTACGAAAACGTTTTTTAATATCTTTTCCTGGTAGTTGAAGTGTCGATTTGAATTGCAATTTTCTAATCGGCCCAATAGACTTGGCAATGACTGTCGAGTACAGTATCTTTTTATTCGTAAGCTGATAGCGAGAAAGATCAATTTCGAATGCACATGGAGCCACAACGTGAATTACATTCAAATCTGACTCCTCGCTAAAGTACTCCTGTCAAGTCAATCAGCAAACATCTGAAGGAAAGAGCTAGCCATGAAACAGGAGTGCACTGGCAATTAACGTAACTTGTGTTAAATTGTGTTTATCGTACATACGCTGAAAAGATTGTGATTCGATCGCAAATTTTAGGAATAACAACAAACATTCGAGTTATGATGTGTAAGTGAAGCCCGCTGTTTTGGTCCGGGCCCGTACTTCGAAAATCAATAATAATATTATATTATAAATTTGGCTGTATCTATTTTTCGAACAAACCCCGAATATTAACCAAATCTTTCAGTGGACATGTTAAGGGGCTATTTTCCAACCTTCGTTAAAGAAAGTACTTAAAAGAGAAGGTGAAGGTATTAATAAGGAGACGCTTTATATGAGTATTTTAGGAAATTGGCGATATAACCGTCAATGAGTACCTAATCCCAGAAAGCGTGAACTTCCTGTTATGATAGTGAGTTATTTGTGTGCGACGTAGAACTTTCCGCGATGGCTAACAATAATAAAATCGATATTTATTCGTTGTGCTAAAGTATCAATTATGAAGATAAAACGCACACATTACGCGATACGTGTCATTATTTTCAATCTCTTAACATTAATATATTCTCCTAAGTACTAAAAAATCATGTTTGCTGTATGGGAGCCCCCTTAAAGATTTATTTTATTCGTTTTTTAGTATTTATTGTTATGGCGGCAACAGAAAAAAATAATCTGTGACAAATTCAACTGTCTAAACATGACGGTTCATAATAAGATAGAATCGGGTGACAGACGAACAGACAGACAGGCGGACAGCGGAGTCTTAGCAATAGGGTCTCGTTTTACCCTTTGGCTGGCATGGAGGGCGTGGCTTGCCTATTGGACGATGTGGCCCTGACTGGAGTCACAATGGCGCAGCACGATAAACGACTTCGTAAGGTGTTAGGGATTTTAAACAAAATGGGGTTTCGTCTGAATCTCGAAAAGTGTGTTTTTGCCGCCGACAGTATAAGTTTCCTGGGGCATAAGATTGATGGTGAAGGGTTGCGTCCATGTCCAGATAAAGTCAAGGTAATTAAAGAGAAACCGGCTCCAACTAACAAAGAGTCAATTCGTGCATTCCTAGGATTGTACAATTTCTACGAGAAATTTCTGCCAGACAAAGCCACAATCTTAGAACCCCTATATCGTCTGTTAGAGTCTAAGAGACCATGGTCGTGGGGTACAGCGGAGGCGGCAGCATTTGAAAAAGCAAAGAATCTTATTGCTTCCGATCTAACATTAGTTGGATATGATTTAAAACGAGATTTGCAGCTCATTTGTGATTCGTCAGAATACGGGTTAGGCGCAATCATAGGCCATGTAATGGACGATGGTACTGAGCGACCAATTATGATGGAGTCGCGAACATTGCAGCCACATGAAAGACGGTATGGTCAGATCGACAAGGAAGCATTGGCTATTACGTTCGGGTTGTCAAAATTTCACGAATATTTAGCTGGGCGAAAATTTTGTATAGTCACGGATCATAAACCTTTAGTAGGGTTATTCAATCCAACAAAACTCATTCCTGATCAAATTTCACCGAGAATGTTAAGATGGTCGTTAAAGCTCGGTTGCTATGATTATTCTATTAAATACAGACCTGGGAAAGCAATAGGCAATGCAGATGCACTCAGTCGTTGGAATGCGACGAAAACCTCTACTGTCAGAAGAATGTCTAAAAAATGTGTTGTTATTAGAAGAGCGACCCAGTGGCTGGGAGTTGGATGCAAAAAGAATTTCCAGAGAGACTAAGAAAGATCCGTTACTGCAAAAAATAATATTTTTTGTTCTCCATGGTTGGCCACGTGCAAATACAGATCCCAACTTACAACCGTGTTGGACTCGCAGGGAGGCTCTTTCACTCAGTAAAGATTGTTTACTGTGGGGTAACAGGGTCGTTACCGAAAATACTTCGAAGAGAGGTTTTGGAGTTATTACATACTCCACATGTGGGAATTGTACAAACAGGCGTTTGCACGCGGTTATGTATGGTGGGTAGACCTGGATAAAGAGGTTGAGAGAATAGTCGCAGAGTGTGAGCAATCTCAGGCCTTATCGAGAAAAGAAACAATCCACTCAGACATCCATAGACATGGATCCCCACAGAAAAGCCGTGGAGCAAAGTCCATGTAGACTTTGCAGGCCCCTTCCAAGGAAAAACTTTTTTTGTACTTATTGTCAGCCACATTAACAACAGAGGCCGAGATTGTGCCATCTATGAACAGTGCAACTATTATTGCCATCTTGAGAAAAATATTTGCATCCCAAGGGTTGCCCAATGTACTAGTGTCGGATAATGGGCGGGCTTTTAGTTCAGAAGAATTTAACATGTTCTTGAAGAAGAACTCAATAAAACATTTGTATTCGCCTCCATACCATCCGGCAACTAATGGCCAAATAGAAAGAGCGATACAAACTTACAAGAACAAGTTACGAAAAATGGCTAATTCGGATATGCCTTGGTCAGAGAAACTACCAAAAGCATTATATTACTTGCGGACTGTGCCCAACAGCAGCACAAACAGAACTCCAGCCGAGATTTTAAATGGGGGGAAATATAAAACTGGTGTGTCGGTACTGCAGCCAGATAATACTGAATGCTTAGCTGATCAACAGTTTAGAAGTTGTAGCACAGAGACCACCTAACAGGACTTTCACGGTTAATCAGCCTGTATTAATACATGCTTATGGCCCGGGAGAAAAGTGGTTCAAAGGCATTATAGACACTGTAGAAGGTCCCAGTTCATATAGGGTGAGAACAGAGGATGGTAGGATGGTGAATTACATGAGAAGACATGCTGATCAGATTCTGACAAGAACGGGCTTCTGAGAAGCCCAAGAACAGTCAACTGATCAATCCAGACCATCATGGGACCGACCAGATGTCTAATCTGATTCTGGGCAAATTTCCCCGGAGCCTATTGTGCTACGTAATACTGATTTATGGCCAGACATAATTGGCATACCTAACAATTAAAACTCTTACCTAATTCTAGTTAATATTGATTATTATTACTTTGTTTGCTCAATTTGTCATTTATGTTTAAATTTCAATTATGAAGGAATGGTATGCTATGTATGAAACCATTGGGTAGAATCATTTATTAATTTTATTACAACTAATGTAGGTAGATATAGATTTCTATGAATAAATCTGTTATATCTTTTACGTTTGATGCAATCAGTATGAAATGGCTCATTTTTGTTCCGAATATCTTTTTTTCTTAAATCACTGACTGTCACTTCAAATTTGGACTCATCACTCCAACTGATACTATGCCACCGATGAGAAGTTGCCCCATTTTTACTTGAAAACTGAAGAAAGTATAAGAAATTTTCAGAAATAATACACTTTTACTTGTGTCAAATGACATAAAATAGTTTATTGCTTAATATGTAGTAGGTATATCAGTAACACAATATGTGATGGTAGAATAGCTTAACATTTTACTTATCTAATTAGACAAAAATAACTGAGTTAGAGAAAATATTTCTCTATATTTATCATACTAGATGGACTATTTTGCATCGGGACTCATATAATTGTGCTGGGAGACATTAAGTTTTAAATAAAATAAATCTATTTCTACCCCCCTGAGACCAAATTCAAAAACTTCGGTTACAAAAACTTTTGTAGGTACATTTCTGAGCCTTTAAAGCAATTTAATGGAGATAAAAAAGTACTCACCAAGTCCCGCCGTTTGGACCAACTCTGAGTCATCAAACTCCAAACTCGGCTCATAGTCGTGATACTCCGAAAGGCTAGTGTATGCCTCCTCGCAGTCTGCTGTGTTTCCATGTAGAGCTGTGTAGGCAACAAAACTTTAGATATGACACCCAACAAATGCAACAAATTTCAACTTTGTAGTAGGTAATAAGTTTAAGGTACCTTGAAAAGCTCTTATTGGATTCAATTTTGGCTGGTGCTCTGACTCCATTAGATGCACTTCTCAGTTCTCAGTAACTCTCACAAGTGCAGACAGAACTACTCTCACAACACGTATCACTGATCAAATAAACTACGTAGAACACGTATCTTCTACAAATGTTAGACCAGTGCACAGATTAATATATGTCTAAAGACAGACATTCTCTATGGTACAACAACAACTCAACATTCTCTATGGTACATACCTAACGTAGTGGTTTCATTCTCTTTGAGTATGCTCGAGCGAGAATAATTTCTATTTTTCTCGCGCTCGCGATGTTATTTAATTTAGAGAGCCGGGGAAAAACATTACTCATTATTTTCTAGTGTTAGTTTTAAACTGATTAGTATTTACTGGTCGTAGGGTCTTGAAACGTACTACTCGAGTAAGATTATTGCTAATTACATATATTTATGCGCTATCGAAAATGTCAAATGTTCCTGTAAGACGTGAATGGCCGTATTTTTCTTATGTCAATAAATAGTGTTTTGCCGTTTCAATACATTGAATAGCGATGTTGCTGCTCAAGGATTCGACGATGGACACTTTCCAATGGCGAAAATGGTTTCTTTTGTTTATAATCATTTTGTGCCGAACTCTGGATTCAATCAATGGTAAGTGTTTTTCACCACCCGCGAACACGCTGATTTTATTATTTTGTTCGTTGACAGTGTTATCGTGTAACAAAACTAGACTCAGCCGGAAACTATGATTAGAGGTCGCGATATTGTGTGACCAATTTATTTATATAATTATGTTTAATCAAACAATCACTTAATGCATGTTACATTGGTGTACACAAAAAAGTTATACAGGTAGGTACATGGTGATCGTAAAATACAATGTAACGCCCCGTCAGGGCATAGCAGTAGATATGTTTTTAGATTTTAATTCTTATCTGACAAAATCAAAGTTGCAGTTTAAAGGCAAAAGGGCCGAGCACTTACTTAAACACTTTCTGAAATTATAACTTGACTCTCCACTCCTTTTAAACTACAAATCGGCTGGTGGTGAAAAAAATACCTGATTTTTTACAAGGATTTTAGTTACAAACACATGCAGTAAGTGTGAGCTAAGCAGGTTATAAAGCTCATGCACTCTTGTCATTTAAATGATTGTCTACTTTTATGTTTTATTTATGTAGTTTTTAAAACTCTTGACCTGGTAGTTCAAATTTGTATACATTTCTAATAACTTTGTGTATTCTTAAGGTAAGAATGGCAAGTTTATTTTTATTTTAACAACATAGTTTAAAGTGAAATGGTCTACAGGAAAAGACATTAAGACTTATATTATTGCAGGCTCAAAATAATCACCATTTTAAAACAGCTGTTTTATTACTTATAATTGTTTAAAAAAATTGTTTTGAAACAAATCCCAATTTTTTTTTTGGTAATACAATATAAATAAAACTAATTATAAAACATTCCATGAAAGACTAAGTGCTATCATTCTACAAAGCTTTGAGAGTTTTAAAGACCTCTGTTTAATTAATAGAAAAATAATGTTTTTAAATATGTTCTATGCATTTCCAAATGAAAGTTATTGTTTGTCATCTAAGTGCCTAGTGCAAATTTTACAAAATAACCAACTCACTTTAATGGAATCAAAAAGTTATTCAAATTCACATTGACTTTTCGATCGAAGTAAGTGAACCGGTCATTTTGTTGCACTGGCACTAGGCCCTGTGTGTCAATGACAAATGTCCGATTTTTGACACTTGGAACAGGCTAAGGTCTACGGCCATGCTGCCATGTCAATAATTATTGTTAATATCATTTTTGATTTGTTGAAATTCAGGAAAAAAATGGCAGATAATTCTGCTTACAATACATCAAACAAACTTCCTCTTTTTTTATCACACAAAAAAAGTATTGTGGGACCTTATAATGTTGCTATGTTGTAGCCAACATATTTTTTGCTTTTTATTAATAAATTTAAAACTGGGTACTTCTGCTTTACACTTTCAACAGCAAGCATTTAATCCTGTAGTGAACAATTCACCGCTGTAACCAGGATAAAAATTACATTCCTATTGTATTTAGAACAGGTGCGCCTTTTTTCACATTACTTTTTAAGCCCTATTATCGGCAGCCCGAAAATATTTCTCATACTATTTTACATCATAATGATCACTCTTCATAATTTTTGTTAATACTAATGATCGAAACTCATAATCAACAGAAATTATAATATCACTAGTAATACAACTCGTTTATACTTATATTTGTTTTCATATATTTCTTAATCATAAGTGCTATTTTTCCTAATTGTTGTTATTCATAATGTTAGTAATCATAAATTAGTTTGCACTAATATTTATTTCCATATAGTTTTTAATCATAAGTGTAAATGAAACTGGTTGTCTCATAAGTTAAATTCTTGAGGTTACCCTGGTTAGTTTAAATAAACTTATGGGTGGAAAGCCTGATTTTATGATATCTAATAATCGTTAAACGGTTAGGACCGTTGTTACGTCTATGTTTACAATGTCTTAATTTAAGTCGTCTCACGACGAAAGAGCACTTGATGAAGGCAAATCAATTTATGGTTGTCACAAATCTTATCTAGGTTAGGTTAGGTTAGAACAGTGACCACACAAAGCGTGAAGCCGAGCGAGCGGAGCGAGCGTGCCGCGGCAGCGGCGGCGAGCGCTAAATTACAATATTAGTTTAAAAAAATTGACATTAAAATTGGTACTAGCACTCAACTATATACTTAACGGCTTACATTACAATTTCTTAATTTTGACACATAAAAAATATTTTACCAATAATATAATTATGAGTTCGAATAGTTTCTTATTAATGCAATTATGAACAAGAAAATTATGATTACTGACTGTTATGAAGAAAATTATTATGAAAAACAAAATAATGAGTAGAAACATTTCTTAGTAATGAAAGTATTAATAAAAATATTAAGATAGACAGTCAGTTCGACTGTTATGAGTTCCAATAGCAGTAATAAAAATGTATGAACAAAAAAAGTATGAAAAGAAAAATCATGAAAAGTGTTTATTATGAACACAAAATGGTAGTAAAAATTAAAAATAGGAAAAAAATTTTATGAGAGCCAATATGGACCCATCCTATACTCAAATATGTCAATCTTTTTTTTAAAAAGTACATGTAACCTATTTGTTCTAAAATTAATACATTGTTGTAACTAATAATATAACCTTACTTAATAATAGGCAAGGAGGGTTGCAATATAAATCCGAAATTGTTTTGAAACATTATTATACTAGCATTAATAACAAAATATGAACTTGCAAGTAGGTGTGGGTGATTTAACTCATTAGGCCTTGTTCAGACACGGCGATAAACGCGCGTTAACCGTGACGAAATCGCGCGGTTATGTCTAAACGATTGGATTGAAGGTGACTGAGTTTGTTGCGCCGTTTCTTCTCATCACCAGCCAATATGTAGTCCCGAAGCAGTGGTAGGGAAAAAAATTGGGACATGTAAAAGTGCCATTGATGGCCAATTTACAGAAATAAATGACTTTGACTTTGATTGTGAACAATTATAGGTAAATAAGGCCCTGCGGTCTCCAACCGAGCGGTTCGTAATCGCGCGTTTCCCGCGTGTCTGAACCTATATGAATAGACTTAGGATTCGCTGCGCCTGAACCGAGGCTAAAGTATTTCAAATAGAAACAAACAAATCTGATTTCCTTAACTACATACAGACTACATTATGTAATAAGCTTATTCTTGAAGAAACATTTATATGTTTTTTAAGTAAGCACCACATACTCTTGTTAAACTATTTGTTTGTATGTTAAGTATTCACATTAAATCATCATCATCTCAGCCTGTTGCAGTCCACTGCTGGACGTAGGCCTCCCCCAAAGAGCGCCACAGACCACGATCTCCCGCTTTTTTCATCCATCCACTGCCAGCCATCTTCCTAAGGTCGTCGGTCCATCGAGCTGGGGGGCGTCCTACACTACGTTTGCCTAGGCGTGGTCTCCACTCGAGAACCCGTTGACTCCACCTTTCATCGTTTCTGCGACAGATGTGGCCAGCCCACTGCCACTTAAGCTTGCTACATTTTTGGACTATGTCCGTTACTTTAGTCCTCTGCCTGATGATCTCATTTCGGATTTTATCCTTTAACGAAACCCCAAGCATCGACCTTTCCATAGCTCGCTGAGTGACATGTAGTCGGTGTGCCAGCTTTACTGTCATATTCCACGTTTCGGCTTCGGCGAAACAATCTTTAAAAGCAGATAATTATTTAAATAGCAAGTTTATAACATTACTACCTAACTGCCTAACTCACACTCACTATATAGTGACTCAAGAAAGGCCAAAACTGACGAGTTTATTAACACATTTGCTGTAGAACCGAAACCACCGATTGGAGACGACATCTTGGCAAACGCAGCGTAGGGCGTCCACCTATAAGGTGGAGCGATGAAAAAATATAAATATTCTCAACTATAAATAAAATTACAAAATTACCACCAAAAATTATAATTAGTTGCGTCATCCTCTATTCTAATTGTTGCTGTCCCCGATAGGGTCCGAAATTGTATCTAATATAATGTACAATTATACTTACCACCACTTTAACATTTTGGAATGTTATGTACGACAAGAGCGTGACCCGCAAAATTGACACTAATAGTAGGTTAAGAAAAATGAAAATAACAACAGTGATAATTAATTTTGTGTCATTTAATGCTTTATTATCAATACGGTGACCAGTCTCCTCTGTGCTCTATTATTTGCCTAGCATCTTGAGGCAAGCTTTCTTCAAGTTTTTCAGCGTAGTTACCAGATAATGACCTCCATATCTGTTTTTATTGCGACTAGGCTCGCCAATGGTTTGCATATATTTTTTACGCAATTTCAGCTTTCATCAGCTCATTTACTTTTTTAATGGCGTTCGTGTTTGGTGAATGTGAGGTCCAGTGTAGACTCTGGATGTTTTGTTCAGCCTTTCAGGCGGTCACACACGACTTCGATGTTTGGGGTTGTTGTCCTCTTGCAAATTTTTATTTTCGTTTTGCTTTGGAAACAACAGTTTAGCAGAACAATAATGCTTTATTATAGATATTGGTTATCGTCACTGCATTGAGTGTCCTGGTGTACAACATTAAATTTTCAAATCCTATTTATACAAACACCCCAAAACTTAGGCCTCTAATGGGTATTTTACAATGCGAATTAACAATTTGTTATCGCGCAATGAACAAACTTGAGATGTTATATTCAATGCCCGAAAATGACACCTATTCCCAAAAGAAAATGTTGTCCCAATCCCGATCGATGTTTTCCCGTGCTAAGTGCTAACTCTTCTTTTTTAAATGTGTCTCTTAATAAGGATTAGTTTGTTGATAGTACTTTTAAATTTACTACCTGATTCCGTTATCCCGCTTCTTATAGTGTCTTAGGACCTATTGAGAACCCCCTTTGTTGAAGTTTTCTTAATCGGAACGCAAAAATCTACGAGAATCTTTTACCCTTGACGTTTGTTTTCGGCGAGCGACGTCTTTCTATTTTAGCCGCATTGTGGTTGATTATTATCGACGTTTTAAGTTTGCAAAAACCTATTTTCCTACTTCATCACAAGTCCCTTTTACTTTTTCATATACTTTCCCTGCCTGCCCGTGTCATTCTAGGTCCTTACGGGAGAGCGCATAGGTACACTGCTCTGTAACGCAAAGCATACGCAGCACTCATGGCGGGAAACGTGCTCTCTCTCCGGCGCATGCGCACGAACTTCCCTAAATGTCACGTAGCATTTTTGACAGATAGGCATAGAACATGTAGCAATATAAATCTTTTTTTAATAATAATTATTATTAGGCCCAAAAAGCCAGTCACGTTCTTACCAAACAGAATGTAAATAAAAATTGATGATTTACGCAATGGCTAAGGAGGGATGGAAGAGCCGAAGATCGGAATCAATTGCGAGCATGAAATTTAATACCACTTTAAAAATGGTTAACTATTGATTAATGCTAACCAAATAAACTTGACTTGAATATCTCAACTTACTAATACTTATTATAAATGTATGTGAAAGTTTGGATGCTGATGACTGACTTTAAAGCTTGAACAAAATCAGCTGAAAGTTGGCACTCATACATGGTTACTTTTGGACCCCTCGCCATAATTTTACACGCCATCCTCCGACCTCCGTGGCCGAGAGGCGAGCATGCCGGACTTTAAATGGCGCCGCCATCTCTGAGGTTCCGGGTTCGATCCCCGGTCGGGTCAATATAGAAAACGAACTTTTCTATATTGGCTCGGGTCTGGGTGTTGTGGTACCGTAGTTGTTTCTGATTTCTATAACACAAGTGCTTTAGCTACTTACCTTAGGATCAGAGCAATGTATGTGATGTTGTCCGATATTTATTTATTTATTATTATTATTATCCTGTAGAAGTAAGTAGCACATCAAATTTATAAAATAATAATCATTATTATTTTTAACTTTTTTTTTCTATTTTTCCAAACACAAAACAAAATTGTTGCCTTCTTCAATAATATTTAATTTGGCGGGGGATCCAAAAGTAACCATATATAGATCTATGTTTTTATTGGCTTAATTTGATTTCTTCACACGAGGAAAACGCGGGCAGAATGTAGTACAATATGTCAAGTAAACTTTTGCAATGTAAAATCATGTCTATTTATTGGTTAAGAAGTTTGAGCCCTTATCAGGAATTGAAAGTCATTATGTAGTGGCATTTTTCTAGAAATATGCAACATCCTTATCTAGTTGTTGATTGCCAACTGGGTATCCACCACACAGCGTAGAGCACATAATTCTCTTGTTTATTTCATTGTTTTCACTAACTTTTTAAAGCTAGTGACATTATGTAATATCCTGAACCGTTTTCCAAACCCACATTACAACTAGCGGCACGAAAGGTGAGCGCTGGGCGAAAGATGCGTAAAAGACCATTACAATTACGTGATTGGCTAGTCGTGCGCTGCGCCTGCACCGCCGCCCGCGATTGGTTGTTAGCTCCGCGAACACGCGTCTCTGATACGATGATCGTCTCGTAAGATGCACAAAGCGATCCCCACTCTTTGCCCCAGTGCTCAGCATCGATGCCGCGTATTGTACCTATATTTATTTTGTTGCTAACTTTTATGTGTTCTATGACAGCGATAAAATGCTACTGCAACAGCGAGACGTGCCCTAATAACACTTGTGTGACGGACGGCTACTGCTACGCCTCCACCAGTCTTGAAAATAACGTCCAGAAGTTCACCTACCAGTGAGTATACTACTATAAATATTGATATAATTGAAATATATATTATTTGTCACTTAGAAAAAAATACATTTTTGAAATTTTTATTACCTTTTCTAAAATTGAGTAAAGCTTGTTCCAAAATAGTGGTACATATTTGGTTTAGAAATAATTGGCAAATTCACTTCAACACAAGTGAATTGACTCACTCAAGACTAAGAGTATACTCGTACCCTAACCTGTTTTCATGAAATGCTTGTGGTCTTTAGCTGTTTGAATGCAAAAGAGGCGTTCCCTCCCGATAGAGTGTTACTATGCCAAAAGCCAGCATATTGCTGTAAATATGATCAGTGCAATTCCGATGACATTTACCGAGAGCAGTTGCCTAAAGTGCCTCAGGCCGCGACCGGTAAGAGCGCGTGTGTCCCTGGACTGATTTGAGTTTGTTTGATGTACTATTAGAATCATAATTGCATCATTTCCTACAAGTTTTGTGTTGAGATGCCAATAACAACATCGCTTCTGAGTTAGTTTTGAATATGTACTACTAAGCGACAAGTTACCGACGAAATGTTAGTATGTTTTGAATGATGTGCAGTTAACATAATATCCCGAGTGTGTGTTGGTTTCGCTTTAACCTACTAAACGTATCTATGGTGGTTCCACTTGGGGCGCAGCTGTATCGACCGCGAATTATTGATACCGCCCGAGCATCCCTTCAGTTGCTCAACGCCGAAGTCGAGAAATGAGTCTATGGCGATCGAATGTTGTAATGTCGACATGTGCAATGAAAATTTGACCCTGGAGTTGAAGCCCCTTCCGAAAGGTAGGCGTATACGTACGCTAACCGCACCAAGGCTGGCGCGACCGCTTGGTGTGTGCTCACTATTGCATGGCTAGATTTTTTTTTCCTTTTGTTCTAATCCAACTAAGTTCTTCCTTAGACCGGCACTGATCACCTGCAGAAGCGACTAGATATACATATTATCGTAGTTAGTTGACCGTCGTAAGCGACACCTTAAAAGCTATCGCGCGTCCAGCAGACCATCAAAGATCGCGCTTATGGCGGCCAAACTATATCAGACCACAATTGAGAGATGTAAACAGTTGTAGTGGTATCAGGAATCTTTGTTTCTTTGGTCATAGTCACGAGGTTTCTACTAAGACAGGTTTTAATAGACGTTACTTCATACAACTTAGCTGCGGTGGATATGTTGACAGTTTGACCTGTTCACCGCCACTAAATTATCCCTCAACAGCGACAGGATAAGATCACAAGAAACCTACAAACTTTACGGGCGCCAATACCAGTTTACTAATGTGTCGATTTGGGCGTAGATTTGGATGTTGGGACCGGAACCATTGGTTCCCCCCTGGCGACATGCCAATATGGTGCCGGAAGGACGAACACCCAGATTTCTCATGCTGCTCCACGGACTTCTGTAACCGTCCGTTGGTGAAGTCGGAAGGTACGGGCATGCGCGCTTGTGTTGTCCTGTCAAATGTCTTGTCGAGTCCCATCCGACGCGATCATGGTGTTCTAACATCGAGCTGAGTCAATACCATAAAGGATATTAAAATACACTGGTGTTGCATGCGATAGACCTCTTACACATACAGGGCGACTAGTTGGCCACAGGGCGCGTTTATACAGGGTTACATTTACACATGATAGTAAACAAATAAAATTACTAAAAGTGAATGGCAAATTATCCGGCGACTCAGAAACGCGCACCGTTTGACACTTATTCTCTCAAAAATCGATAGAAGTATCGAGTTAAAATTAAAATAAAAAAGTGTGTCAATAGGCTTTTAGAGGTGTATAGAATTGAACGTCCTGTGTCAATTAATTTAAAATATACGGCCATTTACACGATATTTCGATACAATGTCACTTATCATCAATACAGGGCCACCTGTAGACCTAGGTAGGCAAAATAACATCGTTAATATGTTGTTATCTGTCCTCGAAAGCAAGCGTTAATTTCGATACGATTAACTAAAAAAAACCTGTTATTAAACAACAAATAATATAACTAGTCAAGTGTGGGTGGTGCTCGCGCTTGTACGTCGCCTTCAATGCTCATCCATTCCATCATAAGTAGTTCATTCCCATGAGTAGGAGCGCACCCAGTGTTCAGCAGTCAACCTGTGATTTCCGATTTATTTAATTACTGATACTGTTGAAAACAGTTTAAATATCTTCCCCGTAGGTATTATTACTACAATACCAATCAATAAAAAAATAATTTTCTTATTACAAAATTCTAATGTGCAAGAGGTCTCTATAAAAACGGAAATTATTAAAGTTATTATCCATATTACGCTAAAGGCATATGCCTGCGACTGGGCAGAAATGAATGCGAGCCAAACATAATATTGCACTTGGGATTTCAATAATATAGGACAAAATTCCAGGGTGCTCATGGAGTAGATAGGTATAGCAGGAGTCTTGCTATGTTCAACGTGCGGAAAAAACGCATAGCGAACATTTCCCACCGACTTCATTCAGGATATAGTGTAAGTGATCACGAGCCGGTTCATTTATTTTCTTTTGCATGGTTTTTAAAAAAAAAAAATTGTTTTCACTGCATCATCTATACAACTTTTTTTACTTATCTGTAAAATTTCACTAACAAATAGCATATTTTGAACCCTTGGTTATGGGAAAATCTAAAATTTGGACTTAAATATTACGCCATTTTAACGTTTTTCTATAGCAATGGTTAAAAAAGCATGATACTAAAAAAAACTAACACCACAACAACAAAATTATGATAGTAACACCAGAATTTAATAACATTATTATGTGTTTTTGTTTGTGCATGTTTTTGTGTTTTTGCATGTTTAATACAATTTTATTAAGTACATATGTTTTTATGTTATTTTTGTGTCCTTAATTATGGTTTATTTTTGCAGCAATATTAATTAGATAGGTACTATTGTAAATTGTTATAATGTTGGATTCGCTGTCATTAAATCGCAGACGGTTCTACATAAAATCAGAGATAAAACATTTAATGCATATTTATCCGGTAAAATAAATAAATAATTAAATGATACCAACGAGCCCGAGAAAGCAAATGTTGTATGCAAATATCGTACCTCAATAAACGCATACCCTTTGAGGAGTTGCTCTGAGAGGGAGCCTCTTAACGAGTCAAGATTGACTCATCCAATCACTTAAACATTCATAAATGGCAGCGCATCTGATTTGATAGTTAAATAATAATAACTTTTTTACTATTTTAGTTGGAATATTTAGAGAATTAGAACAGTCTGATCCAAAAATATATATCCAAAGAAGTGTGTGTATCGTACACGCTCGTGCATGCAAATGGATACATATTTTGCACCAGACAGTAGAAACGCTTAGGTATCCCGTGTTTTAAAAAGCAGGGTAATTTGATTTGATTTTTTTTTATTTGATTAGCATAAATCTAGATGTCATGAGACTGTCCAAGTATACAGATAGGCCTATATAGAGGTAGACGTAGCCACTACTCCAGCTGTGCAAAACAAAACCAATCGTGTTAAGTTTTCGTACCTAATAAGACGTCACGTAAATAGAAAAAGAAAACTTCTCCAGTCTGTCTTCCACCTGTACCTATTTGTTATTATTTCAGCAACATTGATAACTATTTCAAATTAACAAGAAAGTGACAAGCAACCGATCAATGAAATCCTATATGTTTTTTAATCGTAGGTACTTAACTCAGTCTGTATAAAAATCTGATTTGAGACCGCAAGGTAGATCAACTAGTAAAATCCACTAAAATACATGTGTTAAAGTTAAATCAACAATATGTGCAAAGGAGCACCATTAGGCCCGAAAGAAACTGCAAGTAATTCTGACAAGTGAATTTTGATTTTAACTAATAATGGCGTTAGTCAAAAATCTGACGCTAAATACCTAGGGTTTGAGTCCCACCTGAGGTCGATGATTTTTTCAAGTGTTATTTATTTTAATTAAACTTAGCTATTACTTTTATAGTTTAGTATAGGATCTGACATGTAGTTAAATGTGGCTGTTAATTGATGAGCCAGTTAGCCGGCCATCGACCAATCATCGGGGTTTCATGTTTGTTGATTGATATGTAGTTGGAGTTAATTGGCCAGCGACCAGTGTTTTAAGAACCAGAGTTTGTGGGTACAAAATATTTGAAAAATCTTTTGTCGCCCGTTAGAAAACAATTAGCTAATTAGTAATTACAAACGTGCTATCAGAAGTATGCAGTGTTTTTGGTCAATGAGTAATTTTTGTCTTTTGCTGACGTAAAAATCATTCCTCATGAAAACTTTATTCAAATGGATGTCTTTTCGAACGCAATGTATCGAAATCAGAAGGAATGTGCTCTTTTCACTCTGTCGATGTTGCTGTCATGATTGCGTTTTTTGACAGCTCATATTATAAAGATGTAGGTCTGTTGATTGGTGCTATTTACATTGTGTTAGAGGTGGAATTTTGCATTATTTATTTGAGGGGTACTTCTTGGTTCTAGCTAAGGTAATTGGACCATGAAAAATTTATGCCGTCCATCACATACTGGTTTCGAATATTCATTTGATGGTAAAACGTCTATGATTAACTGTTCGTGTAAAAAAAATGTAATAGCCGTGCCAGCTTATTGTCTAATAATACAAAACCATCTGTTTTTAGGGTTCCGTACCCAAAGGGTAAAACGGGACCCTATTACTAAGGCTCGTCTGTCTGTGCGTCCGTCCTCTTTTCACCTCTTTACATCAAAAAATTATCGTGAAGTCGTGACACAATTGTAGCGTTAGAAAAAACTATCTTTTATCTCTTAAACGACAAAAAAGTCAAAGTGATGCTAATTTTGGAGCATTATTAAACTTAAATCTACACATGACCTCTACAATAGTTCCGTCCCGCTCACCCCTTGGATTGTAAAGACGACATAGTTTTGTCTGCTGATTTAAAAGTGTAATAGAAAATTCTTATTTATGCTGAGATCCTTGAAATTATACAGAACTTAGCCTCATTTAACACGTTTTGTATGTTCTTGCTAATAAAATCTTCGATGTAAGCATCCCTTGTAGTGTTTGTAATTCGTAAAGGAATTGAATTTTCTACCTGGGTGTGTTAGCACGTGTATAGAATTTTTTTGTGACCATAATGGGGCCGTCTTTGTAAGCCCGGATCTATCAATGTATGTCCCGAGGTGCACGTGTACAAACTAGCTGCAAATACAGGATGTATCGTAAATAGAGCACAACCTTGTAGTCTTAATAATTATTACATCACCGTAAACACCTTTTGTGCTACGACTTTTTTCAAATTTGCATGAAAATCAATCGACTTCCCATACAAAATTAACAAGTGGCCGATTTAATCAGTATAGAGTAAAAAAGAAGTGCATATTCTCAATAGTCAATAATAATCATAGAAAAAAAGTTGTTCATTATAATCATAGAATATGAGTTTACGGGTGGTCCTTTAATTTACGACACAACCTGTATAAGTTTAAAATACCGATTTTGTATTAGTGTAAAATACTTACCCTCCCAATGTACTTTATGAAGTACAAACTAAAAAAACAACAACTACCTAATATGCTAAACGAAGCAGGTACAATGGGTTGTTACTTAGTTTTTTATTTTCATGGTAAACTTTAAAATTGTGATGCAACGAATACTATTATAACGAATGACTTGATGATATCTTTCTGACTTAGCCATACTATTTATATGCATATATTAAAATAGGATAGTTTAGGCTTGATATACCATTTACCTAACACCCTGTATAGAGACTTACTGCTAAATGTGCTTTTATTTCGTCTGTATAAAATATATTTGAACACCTTGTGTATACAATCCATTCGTCTTTTTTCGCCGCATCACTCAAGTCGAGGGACTTCTCCATTCCTCCTTCATCCTTCATTCCTTTTAATGAATCATTCATTCCTTTTAATGAATCATTCATTCCTTGTTTTTCTATCTCAGTTACAATTATTTAACTTTCACTCACTAACGTTCAGTAATTAGTCAGGCTTTATTCGTATTCGTTCAGTAATTCACCATCTCACACTTCAACCCCAGTATATTACTGCTAGCTAGCTTCTAAGTCTGTGTAGGTATTGGTATTTACATTACTTAAAATTACAAATAAATATAATAAACAAATAATAATATTTTTCCACAATCACACCAATTATCTAGCCCCAAACTAAGCAAAGCTTGTGCTGTGGCGACTAGATAACGTTTATAAACATCCATGACTTAAGTGCAAATGCTCGTGCTCATCACATTAACATTTGCCCCTCGCGGGATTCGAACCCGCAACCGCCAGGCATTGTAGTCCGGAGTGCGAACCACTACACCAGACGGTCGTCACTTAAAATTACAAGATGATGTTTAGTTTTACAAAACACAAAAAATATTTTGCCATTCATAGACCTCTAATCACGGAGAAACTAACATCGTTCTCTCTCGCGCACGAAAAGTTCCGTACCAATATTATCTATAAAAACGGCAAAAAAATCTTCTTTATTTATTTTTTTCTGTTTTTTTGTATTTGCTGTATATCAACTATCACGGTTCATGAAATACAGCAAAGTGGGTGACAGATGGACGGATAGCGGAGTCTTATAATAGGATCCCGTTGGGTACGGAACCCTAAAAACGAACTAATAGAAACTAGCCTCGCTCCATCTTATACAGGGTTATTTGAATAAAAAACAACAACCTCGCACGACTAACATCATAAAGAACAAAATTTGTTCTATGAGTTTTATCAGAACTCAAAACATGAATTAAATATAATTGTCTAAGCTTTTATTGTACTGTCGGTACATTTGTAAGTCTATGTTCCATTCACTACGAAAAGATGGTGCAGTAGCGCGCTTTTAGCAATCCGCATACAGATAAGAACATTCAGACGTCAAATTAAGATGAATTTATTTATGTATGAAAATAAAATGTGTCAAATTATCAAAAGTCCTAGAACAAATGTTGCTTATGATGTTACCTATCTATTCGTGCGAAGTTGTTGAATTTTTTTCAAATAACCCTGTATACCGGTGTTCAGCAGCAGTCAATATCAGATATATAGGCGCACGCTATGTTATCAAGTAGTTCTACACTCCTAAAAAGAACAATAGCCTAATAATATTCAAATTTCTGGTCCCATCATCTGCATTAAAATATATAGAATACTTTCTTTATAAAACTAATTTTAATAATTCAATCTAAAATAACTAATGATTTCATAAGCAACCCTAGAGTAATTTTTGGGTGATGTGATAATTTTATCACTGGTTCGATTTCGGGTAATGCAAGTTAATAAAATGAAATAATAATTTTCTTGATTCATTTTAAAAGCTCTAGTTTGAGTCAATAATAAGTTATCTGCCCTAAAACTAAGAATTATCTGATTTTGTTTTACCTAAAATTTCAAAAAATAATAAAAATCATACATATTTAAATATTCTATAATTTCTCATCTGTAATATTAATAAACCCTTCTCTTCCTATGGGTGTCGTAAGAGGCGACTACAAGAAAACCGCCACAAGAAGACTGGCAGCAGCGTCTCCTCTACACCATTGGCCAACCCGCCTGCCATGCGTGGCGATTATGGCAAAATCCTCCTTTTGGAGAGGCCTGTGTCCAGCAGTGGACTGATATAGGCTGGTGATGATGATGATGAATATTTATAATAATACAGTCCATGCGGGTAGACGGGTAATCATTTGTAACGGAGAACGCGAAACCGTATCATTTCATTTTGACAGCATGCAATATTAAAATTATTCGAAACAAAAGACACGCGCCTCTGACGTCATGCTAGAAATTAAAGAGATAGATATAGACATTTGGCGCATGTTTCACAATGTACGGATAAGTTCTGCATAAGTTCTGTATAGGATATTTGTTACTTATCTTTAGGATAAACACTATTTTTGCGTTTCACGACTGTCAAATAGCGCTATGACACATTAATTTAAGCACCTTTATCCTCTACATATTTTTATCTGTTACGTATCTGTTTGAAATTGTATCCGTAAGTACGGACAACAGCACGTCGACCTACCACAAAATGTCAAATTTTCTCATTTAAAAATGAACTCTATATGTCAGGATTAAAGTTGAAAATCTATTGGAGAATTTTTGACTTTTGGGGTAGGTCGACGTGCTGTTGACTGTACATACATTGTGAAACAGGCCCTTAATGAGAAAAAGTAAACGAAAAAAGATTTGTCAGTTCCTGGCATAAACCGAATTATTTTAAACAATCAATTAATAAATAAATCACATTTTCATGGGATTTTTTTTCTTGTTTTTTAGATCATTCTATTCTTAGCACCTGCATTGTTTAGATAGATGAATATGGTCAATTGCAGAGACACCTTAGCATGCCTTAGCTAATACCCACTTTTGCTGTCTGTACAAACTTGTAGTTTTAACTTTAACAGTAAAACGACAGTACATAGGTATTTGTTCTGTGTTAGGTATAACTTCGAGATAATAGTCCGAAAATAAATACCTATTTCCACGTATTTTATTATTGCCGTCGTTTCAATTATATTAGTGCTTCATCCTCCTACGTCTGGCCAATCATTAAGGGTAATTAATTGAAAATATATTGTTTTTTGACTTAGTAAGCTAAGCCTACTCACTTTCCACATTATTTAATTATGGTGAGTGATTTTAAGAAAAATAAATGAGGGGCTAACCTTTTTAAATATATTCGGACGTAAATAGTATTTATATAAAATATAGTATTCAACAATATTTACGCTACTTTATTTTCCTATCAGGATTATAGATCGAAATAAAATATAATAATGTTTATGCTTCTTGATCTTGATTTTAATCATCAACAATTGATACTCTGATAATTAAATGGTGTTTTTATTAAGAAAATATCAATGAGGGTCATAGCTTTCTTGTCAGACTTCAATCAGGCTATAGTCGTCTGTGATTGGATTGTCAAATAAATATGGCGCCCACTCAAATAAGTTGCTGATTAGAGGAGGTGTATTTGTTAAACTTTTTCCTAGGAATAGATGTAATTGGATTAGGTTATATTTATCTTACGGTCTTTCTATTCGTGTTATATCAAGAATGCTACAGAATGAATGACCGCAAGTAAAAAAATAAAGTTTTTTTTAGATAAAGTTGAACCTAAGGATAGATTTATTATCTTGTAATGTCACTCGGACGAAAGTGCTAATATTATTGTATTCTAAATTACGTTTAGAAAAACGAGTAAACCAGCATTGTCTCATTTAATGTGATGATTAAGTGTTGCACTATAATTTTAAAATGATAATACGTAGTTTAGTAGTAGTTTTAACTACATAGATTGTTTTTAATTTGGTGTTCTACACAGCAGTTATAACAGGTTATACAACTACCCCTTATTACAAACCAAATTAAAATGATTTTTAACTAGGTGGCTCGGGTTTTTGTGGTTTTATCCACTATGATTTACGTTTACAAATAGATTAAAACTAAATGTGCTTTAGTTAAAGCATTGTTCTGTTCGTCCTTTTTAGTGCATTGGCAGAAACTGCCAGAACAGGACAATTGGTTAACTGTTTTCGTTTCTATTAATGAAGGAAAATTAATTAGAAGTTGTGACTTCTTTACGAAATTATACATGTCTGTGTAGAACTACCATAAGGTATGGTTAGACATTTCAATTTGTTTTATGGTGTTTCGCTAAGTATTTCCAAGGCATTATTATTATTTCCCGCAACGTGCTTATCTACGAGGCTTTTGATATTCATTAATTTGAAAAACAAAAGATAAATTCAACCATTCTCAGTGTGTTATCAAGTTCAAACTATACTGCTGAACAGAAATCATTTTGTTAGTATCAAGTATATTCCAAAACTGAACCGTAGATAAGTACTGTTGCATTGCCCGGCACATCACCAGAATTCTGATTGGAATAAATATCCGATGTGGTATGTCGCCCTTTGTCAATAATCTGATCAGAACTCTGATGGCGTGTTTGGGTTTATTTTCCCGATTTGACGCTCAATTTGATATACTAGAGTCGAGTGGAACAGCCACAGCATGGCAAGTGATCCCATGGGTGATGGGGCTGATGGTGCTGGGTGTGTGCGCCGCGATCAGCTTTTGGTGGGCGAAGCGCACGCGCAACCTGATGAAGCGTGGCTCGCGGCCGCTGTTCCAGGGCGAGGACTCCCTGTGCGAGACGCGCCACCCCATCATGGGCACTGCCACTATCAGAGACATGATTGAACTTACCACCTCGGGTTCAGGATCTGGTGAGTTGGTAAAATTCAATTCTTATTATTTATTGTAGAGCTAACAAGCTAGGTGTTTTTAGCTCAGACTGTAGCGCTTTGGTCGTGATAACCAAAGTTAAGCAACACAACAAGGATGGGTGATCATTACGACCATATTTAGTGATATTTGTCACAAGCATCTCCATTATTCGGAAAGCACGTTAAAAGTTGGTCCCGGCTAATATAGCTTCTATTATATATTATATAGCTTCTAATATTCGGGAAACCTAAGCTTGCTTACATCTGACAGTAAGCTTTAGTTACTGGCCTTACAACACCCCTTCATTAATTGACACTGGGTTTGCGTGGTGGAGTATGGCCTAACTAAACGACTTCATAGTTGAGCTGAGGCCTGTGCCCCGCGCAGTGGGATGTATTTTTACCCGACTGCCAAACGAGGGTTATGTTTTTCGAGTGTATGTATGTAAGTATGTCTATTTCTTTGGCACGCCCTACAGCCTAAACCATTAAACGGATATTAAAGTTTAATATATCGAAAGCTTCTTCTCAATTGTGGGAGTGACAAGGGGTATGTTATTTCCCGAAATTCCCGCGGGAACAGAACTTACGCGGGAAAAACTACAATGCTACACTCGTCACAAACAAAACAAATTTTAATAAACATACATAGCACTTAAATTACGTAACGCACCTATCAATCATCACCGGGCGACTAGTGAATTTGAAAACATCATAAAATCATAATTCATACTTACTAATAACGAAATTTCATTGTGAACTAAACGAGCTCGACGTGGCCTACTACAAAATCATAACAAGGTAATCTAAACCTTACGGCGCTCAGCATAAAATTCAACAAACAAGAAGGTTTCAACCTGCCACTCTGAAAAATCATAACAAACGAATCTATACTTTACGTTCATAAGTTTAAAGCTCTTAAAATGCTCAGTATCGTTATCGTTCGTCACCTATGATGGCATAAAAAATAGCACAGCATGTTTGTCTTTTTCTAACACGCACCTGTAGCAAATCATTCCTACTCGCTCGCGCGCTGTAAGCCTTCGCTCAAGTGCGCTCGCTAGACCCGCTCTGCTACATGTCATCAACGAATGAAAAGAAATGCGCATGATATTATATGATTTTCAAATCATATGATTTTTCACCTGCTACTCATGAAATCGTCCATGCCTATCCCGTACCCTTATTCCCAAAAAAATTGCAATCAGCAATAATCTTGTAGTCATCGCTCGACGGTTAGTGTCAATATCTTAGGGCAGCACTGACAGTAGATTGCTTTGTTTTTTACTGTCAGTTTGCGATTTTAAAGCCAGAATTGCTGAATTTTTGCTATCGCATTGCTTTTGAAAAATACGGAATCAGGGTACCGGTTGTTCTTCTGCCGCGCAGGTCTCCCACTGCTGGTCCAGCGATCTATCGCCCGACAGATCCAGCTGGTCGACATCATCGGCAAAGGGCGCTTCGGCGAAGTGTGGCGCGGCCGGTGGAGGGGCGAGAACGTGGCCGTCAAGATCTTCTCCTCGAGAGAGGAGTGCTCCTGGTTCCGTGAGGCGGAGATCTACCAGACGGTGATGCTGCGCCACGAGAACATACTGGGGTTCATTGCGGCGGATAATAAAGGTGAGTATACCCGAACATCGATTGAACATGAGTGTAAGTGTAACAGCAGTAGCAAAGACTTCTTCGAATTCATCTGCAGGCAATTTTGTATTTGGCCAGTGCTTTGATCCGTTTCTAAGACTCTTGCCGTAGATAACGATCCAGCAAGTCTCATTTGTGTTAAAGCGAACCGAGCCATCTGACCTCCGTCACCCATAAACAAGGAAACTATACTATTTGCGCCACTGTAGTCAGTGCGACTTTATAATATAATCAATAGGCTAGTTGGCACCACCAATCGATTGACATACTTTTTATGAGTTGTCAAAACGCATCCCTTGCTTATAATTTGTGTGACGATATCTATCTATGACGTCACTGTTCAACTAACTCAACTGCATAACTTTTTATTGATTTCGAATCAATCAAAAATCTGATTTTAGTAATTAATGATAATGGACCGGGTGATCAGGTCAGAGTAGATAAGGTGTTAGTTTTAATAAATAGTACCTTACAATTATTTAAGAATAGTGTAACTTATTGCAATTGTGATGTTATTGTATAATTTTATGAGCTAATTTTCATGTTACCGTCACCGCTGAGCGAGTAGAATAAATATGTTTATAAGTTCCAAATTAATTTTCTGCGTCCTTGAGCGTTATGCCTTTGTTACAATTTATCCTACCGTACCCAGACAACGGCACGTGGACCCAGCTGTGGCTGATCACGGACTACCACGAAAACGGGTCCTTGTTCGACTTCCTCACCGCGCGCACCATCGACTCCAACACATTGGTCAAAATGGCGCTGTCCATCGCCACGGGCCTCGCGCACCTGCATATGGACATCGTAGGCACTAAAGGTGTTCACCACTACTCATACGGTATCAAACAATTATTATTTACGGGTGGGAGATGGTACGCAGTACGCACGGCGGAAGGTTAACTAACACATATGTGTATATGTTGTGCTTTTTAGGCGCTTCGCATGTTTTGGGCTTTTTTTTTAAATGATTGATAGTGTTTTATTAATACTTACAGCATTTTGTTAAGATTTATGTTAAGGCCTTCTTTTAGCGCAATTCGGAATGCGGCGTAGATAAGCTTTTTAGTTTCCAGTGTGAACGCAAATTATTATCCTACTTATATTATAAATGCGAATGTTTGTGAGGATAGATTTATGTTTGTTACTCCTTGATTTTATTGAAAGTTTCCAATAGTATAGTTTATATATACACCAGGAAAACACATAGGCTACAATTTATTTAAAAAAAAAATGGTTTTATTATAAGTAAAGACCACGCGGGCGAAGTTGTGGGCAACAGCTAGTTCCTAAATATAAAAATACGTCACTACATGTAAACGAATTGAAACTTATAATTCGATTCGTCTTGCTTCCAGTGTGGGCGGCGCTTTACACGGATGCAGTTTAATTTTGCACTTATTGTCAGTTATGTTATTGCTCGATTTGCATTTCTATGAACTATTTACACATTAGTATGCAGTACTGGTCAAATCGTAGTTAAAAAATTGCTTACACAAGTCTAGCACCGGATCAGATATTATTTTTGACTAATTATCGGAAGTACGGTGACGTTAGAAGATAGTTCAGCACCTTTACAACGAAATATTTCAAAGAGTCGTCAAACTTGATATGATGTCATACTATAGTCCATAATTGCATGTCGTGTACTGTCTTCAAGATGACATAGTCGATACCCAATATTGCATATCTTACTAATTTGCTTGTAAAGTTGTAATTGATTTTGTCTTGCAGTTATTATATATCTATCTATATCTATACTTCTATACTAATATTATAAAGATGAAGGATTTGTACCTATTTTTGTATGTTTGTAATGAATAGGCTCAAAAAGTACTGGGCCGATTTAAAAAATTCTTTCACCAATAGAATGCTACATTCTTCCAATTTGACATAGGCTACATTTCATTTTGAAAAAAATTAGGGATCCTTGGTAAAATTTGAACAATGTAACCGAAGGTGTAGAAAAATGAGTCTTAAAATGTCTTTCGTCGAATGCGCTGCCGAAACTATTAGCGATAATTGCTTTTCGTTAGTGTCGCTTAAACTCGAGAACAGCTGGACCGTTTTGGGTAAATTTGGTCTTGAAAATTCTTGAAAGTCCAGGGAAAGTTTAAACGGTGGGAAAAATACTTAAAACGATAATTTTCGTATCCTTTTAGTACCTGTTAATTATATTAATTAATTCTGAGATACGAAGTGATACGAAGTTCGCCGGGTCAGCTAGTAATAAATAAATAATCTATCATTTCTAAAGAAAAATAACAAAGTTATCTCGTTGTTAGAACTGCGTTTTCTACTATTTAAAAATAATACAATTTATCTAACGGGGGTTGTAACGCAAATTTACGCCACTAGTTGGCCCCACTTTGACAACAATTCTCCCATTCCACTAATGAGCGCGCTGTCAAAAGACAAAAATAGTTTCTGCACAGTTTTTTATTTAAAAATGTATGCCTATCAACAATAAATATTTAAAAAGTGTAGTTATGAACTTTCACTTGACCTTAGGTTATGTTTAATAACACAATGAGAAATAGACTTAAAACTATAAAATACTTAAGTTTCTCTACTCTGAGTCTTCCCACAGCTCGTAATCGTCTTTATAAAGTGACGTTTGCTTACAAAACTATTATTAAAAACGTATTTCAGCCTAAGGAAACTTATGAATTCCCGTTTTTTTTTTAGCACATTAGGAACTGAAAAACCTTGTAAAATGCTGGTTACATATTACAAGGCCTAAAGTTGAATGGTCTAAGGTCATAATACCTATGGGCGAAAGACCTAATTTCGGAACACCTAATGTCATAAGTCCTAACCGTTGTTAGACCTAAAAGAAATATGTCAATAGAAAGGTTGATTTTTTTTGCTTAATTTTAGGGAGGTACTTTTTTAATGTTATAAAATATAGAGTTGTTGTTTAGACATCAAAAAATATGTTCTCGTGTTTATCTCCAAACTGCCATTTTGCAAGTACTGCGTTTGCAATAATGCGCAGAATTATCGTTCAACTTATGTTATAAAATTTCTTACCTAATTATAAAATCCTTAGAAAAAAAATTGACTTAGATGAAAATAAATAAAAAGAATAAAGACTCCTACTGAAATATATTGTGATACCGACGGTCAACTACGGAACCCTACACTGCGCGTGGCACGACACGGTTTTTTTTCTTTTAAGTACAAAATCGAGTAGACTGGCTACAGCAATTTATATTACTCCGTGGATACACATCTTTCGCTTGTAATAATTTACATTTTATTGGGTAGAATATCCTGTTCATATGATTCCCTTGCCTTACCAAACTCCTGTGTAGAAGTATAGTTTCATCATCAGCCTTCAAACAACCCTCTTGTCCTTGTAATTTCTTGTAAAAATCAATTGCAACTAAACCTGTACATTCTGAACCAAACCCCTTCGTCTCCAGGCAAACCAGCCATCGCCCATCGGGATCTGAAGTCGAAGAATATCCTGGTGAAGAGTAACCTGACTTGCGTGATCGGAGACCTGGGGCTGGCAGTGCGGCATCACGTGGTCAGCGACTCTGTTGACGTGCCCTCTACCAATCGGGTGGGAACCAAGCGGTATATGGCGCCTGAGGTGAGTAGGCGACTGATCTACCAACTGCTGTTTTTGCAATTATTGTAATTGCAAAAACAAAAAAGTTGTAAACATAAATTTACCATTTTAATCGTGATAGCCACGTGACAAGCTTGCTTGCTAAACGTGAACTTACAAAATACCAAGAGAAGCTATACAAGACCTACCTAACAGTTCCGTATGAAAATGTTTGCAAAATATAAACCTCCGCTGCTATTTTATTAACATAGATCTCATTCATTCGTGTTTTAAATTTTATCATAGTCCAAGAACATGTTATAAACACCTGTGAATCTGCTAAGAAAATGTAGATACCTTTTTAGTGAACTTTTGACGCTAGAATATTGGTCTGTGGCATTATTTTTAACAATGGAGGCTATTAGGTAAACACCAACTAAGTAAATGAGATATGCAGTCTCGGCCAAAAAAAAAACATAATAATTTTTGAAAGCTAAAAATATCTGCCTTTTTTGCTATACCCAAGAGTACATGGTACAAGACATCATTTGCTATTCGATAAACTAATTTAAACATAACAATATATTCATGTTTTTATTCAATTTCGTTGTTGATCAAAAGACGTCCGTCCGCAATTCAAAATAAAATTAGGAGTCTTAATGTCAGACTAAACGGCTTGCAATCGGATGGTGTTTATCTTTAGTCTTTATTTCTTATCTCATGTAAAACATATAAGAATGCAAAGGATCGTATCCAGGAAATGAATTTCGATAACTGGAGTATTTAGAAATAGCAGCACTGAAAACTAGTTTTGATTCACATTTCGCAGCATGTCAACATTGCTTGACGACGAGTGTACGACTACGCATAAACTACAAGAAAAACAGAACTGCTTTTACACGAAAAATACAAAAATTGAAATGTGAGACCTCTTTTTGACAACGAACAATTTTTGTAGTAGGCCCTTTGCTGTACTGACGTCAGATGCCAAGTTTGACTTAATATCATCATTTGGTGGTTGATATTGAAAGCGAACTTCTTATAGAAGAAGAATAGTGACGATAAAGCCGATGGAATATTACTCAGAGGTTCCGATAAATTCATAGTATAGAAATCCGAAATGCGCTCAAAAGGTAGTTTTTTTTTATAAAACAATGGAATCGCATACGCCAGTCCTAATTTAGACGAGAAGATGAACTTCCCCAAATAACTGTCTAGACGGAACACGTGATCTTATGTCAATGCTGTACGACTAACGACAGATGCGGTATTGTGATTTATTGTAATTCGTTTTTAAAATTTTGAATTCTGACTGATTATACAATTTAGTGCAGGCTCAAAAATAAGATATTATATAATAACGGGAAATATTTACACATTATTCACTTTGATCGATAACCGACATGATGACGTTTTCATCGACTTGGCAAAATGGGCTTTTAGGGACAAGTGTATACCTTAGTACCTTACCAACCTTCGATTAGAATAATATTGTAACATCAAATATCTCTAGGGCGAGAAAAATGATATTTATTTGGATAGAATTTTGATTTTTGTCCGTCGAAAATGAAACCTACTTTCATATAGCGAAGAAGTCCGAGAATGACGCTTTGTGACTATTCGATTTGATCGTTGTTAAGTTATAAGTGTATAAGTGCCCGGAAGAGGGCTTTCATACTTAATTAATTACTGTCTCTGTTCCTTCTCCTGTGGTTCCGGATACATTTCGAACTAGTTTCTTTACTTATCCACTTAGGTGTTAGACGAGTCAATGGACACGCGGCAGTTTGATCCGTACAAGCGTTCGGACGTGTACTCGCTGGGGCTGGTGCTGTGGGAGATGGCGCGCCGCTGCGGGACCATGCCGGACGAGTACCAGCCGCCGTACTACGACTGCGTGCCGCCCGACCCCTCGCTGGATGACATGCGGCGCGTGGTCTGCGCGGAGAGGCGGAGGCCTAACGTGCCCAACCGGTGGCACTCGGAACCGGTGAGTGACTGCTGCCCACCCAGGTGTTGTCTGCGCGGAGAGGCGGAGGCCTAACGTGCCCAACCGGTGGCATTCGGAACCGGTGAGTGACTGCTGTCCATCCAGTTGTTGTGTGCGCGGAGAGGCGGAGGCCTAACGTGCCCAACCGGTGGCATTCGGAACCGGTGAGTGACTGCTGCCCATCCAGTTGTTGTCTGCGCGGAGAGGCGGAGGCCTAACGTGCCCAACCGGTGGCATTCGGAACCGGTGACTGACTATTGCCCACCCAGGTGTTGTGTGCGCGGAGAGGCGGAGGCCTAACGTGCCCGACCGGTGGCATTCGGAACCGGTGAGCGAGAGAGGGTTACACTATTACATACTTTTAAGGTTTCGTCCCTCCAAACGATAAATGGACCCCTTAATAGGATCACTGTCTGTTTCCCCCGTCTGTCTGTCTAACTGCATACTTGTCTGGGTTATTTAATTACAGATTATTACAAAAAAACATGCAGCACTAGCTGCATTATAAGTAAACGCATGGTTGCACAGCGTGCTATATAGAAAGGGCTATGCTCGGTGTTTCTTTGCGGGATCTAAGATCAGATAAGATATTTTTTTATTTGCATAGGAACACGAAATTAATTAGAAATAAGGATATCCATAAACGAACATAATTCACTGACAAAGCCCTTACATAGGCAAGGTACATACATACACAGCACATGATAGAACTGACGGGACGATGGGGCAGCAAGGTTCTAGAACAGAGGCCACGTACCGGCAAGCGCAGCGTAGGACTTCCACCCACAAGATGGACAGAGGACCTGGTAAAGGTTGCAGGAAGCCGCTGGATGCAGGCCGCGCGCAACCGGCCAATATGTAAGTCATTAGGAGAGACTTATGTTCAGCAGTAGATGTCCTATGCCTCAAATGATCATGATGATGATGAGCTGCATTCCTTACGGCTGCACTCAATTAGCTTTCGGAACAGCGGACTGTAGCTATTTAAAGCTGTCAGGATGGTTTTGAACTGGCTGCTTTCGTTTCCAGATCCTCTCCGCGATATCGAAGGTGATGAAGGAGTGCTGGTACCAGAACCCGGCCGCCCGGCTTACAGCGCTGCGCATCAAGAAGACGCTGGCCAACATCGGCATGGCGGACTACATTAAGATGTAAGCGCAGACGCCGAGGGTATGTCGATTGTAAGCTACAGTTCCTTCCAATAGCGGCACCGTCACATTCACTGGAGTCTCCACAAGAGGCATGACGTCATAAAGTCGAACCATAAACTCGATAAGCAGTAACGAACTGCCGATTTTTATACTTTTTCGTTTGGTTACACGAGAATCCACGGGTCTCCGGATTTAGAACTTGTATGATCTAAACGGACATATCAGAGGTTTTTCTACGGTTAGACATGTACTAACATTTAGTAATGTCATATTGTTTTGTGCTTCGACTTCATCATTCGTCCTTGAAAGAACAACCTAATCGGGGTTCAACATCGAAATGGTTCAACATCTAACTTTCGTGGATGCTTTTTACTATAATATTACTGCGACGATAAATGTTATTATCGTCATAATAAATAATAACTTCGTTCAAAAAAGGCAACAGTTTTCTTGCAGGTATAAGAAAAGCCTTTGTACGTTTAAGAAAGGCAGTTTATTGTATGTCCCAAGGAAGTAGACAATTTCAACAACGCACAGCCAATAAGAGAAAAGTAAAACATTATGAGACCATAATATGACGGTGCCGCTATTCGATAAACCTAAGCTTGAGCGCTAGTGCTGTCCCGACTATCGAGGGGTATGATGATGATGAGCGATTAGGATTTAGACTTAGCATTGTATGGATTCGTTTATGTTGCGGCTTCATAGATGTCTTTTTGTAAGTCTATAAATTTATATTAGAATATTGACCTGTTTTACGGAACTGATGACTTATGGCATTATACCTGCACTTGTCAGTCAGGTATTGGATAGTTTATCAGCGAATCCTGAAACAGGAATAATACAATAAATTAAAATACGTTTTGAAGCCGCCTATATGTGATCAGTGTTGTTATCTGCAAAGCTGTGAAGTCAAAACTCGATTACATTATTAATCGATTTTGGTTATAGTAGATAGGATTTTGAATAGAGTCTGAGAATAGTAAAAGGAACGTAGCGTAGGAATATTGTGCAGCTATAAAATGTGATTGGATTTATTTATGTCACTTGCAATAAGGTGCTGATGTTTGTTTAATATCTTCGGGACAGTGCCATAGTGGAGGTCTTAGAGTTGTGTTAGATACCCTCGACTTAAAATGCGGTCGATACAACACTATTGATTGGTGATGTTATCAATCTGGCTTGATTAATACCTGTTCCTTTGAAACGTGACCGAATAATCTTGTTGCGATATTGGGACAGTGAAGTACGATATTATTTTTTTGGTAGTTTTAATACGGTTGGTAAATGTTACCGCCGATGGAAAGTGGCTAGCAGTATTGATTATACATTTTTAACTTAATTCTCTGAATTATACGTAAAAATCAGCACTGAAACTTTAAGAAATATGATATTTTTTTTTACTTAATTTTAGCATCGGGTACCTGTTAATTGGCCGTCGGTGCAAACTAGCAGATACGCATACATACGTTTGTGAGAAAATAAGTTATGTCTGGGGGGCCTGGGATCTTGGAATATAGGGAAACATATTGTAAGAAAGAAAATGTGGAACTGATATCAGTCGGGCTAGATGACATGACATCACCAAATGTAACTTTTGACGCTTCGATTAGATTATTGAATGAAAAAGGATTGTAAAAAAACGGATATAACGTAAACGTCAAAAGATACAAAACTACAGAGCTTATTTTTCAAGATACCTAGTTACTTGCTATAATGTGAAATAAGCTGTGCACAAACTTATATGAGACAGTTTTTGGGCCCATCATGATGTTAGCAGTTGCAGTTCAAATCAAACAACAATACTTTATTACGATTAAAAATTTCTCATATTAAAGTATTTTTATAAAAATACAACCAACTTAATTTGTATACGATGTTGACTTATAGCCGTGTATCACTACTGTAGTTGAACGTACCTATAGATACCTTATAAGGTATCCCACGACTAGTAGGAAAGCGGTTCATAAAAAAATATTTATTACTTAATAAAGTTTGGAGAACACCAGTGCCAAGAGAGGTCGCTCTCACATAGCATTGTAGAGAATTATCATATCAGCCTGTTGCAGTCCACTGCTGGACATAGGCCTCCCCCAAGGAGCGCCACAGCGCACGATCTCCCGCCCTTTGCATCCAGTCGCTGCCAGCTGCCTTCTTCAGGTCATCGGTCCATCTAGCCGGGGGTCGTCCTACACTACGTTTGCCTAAGCGTGGTCTCAATTCGAGAACCTTCCTGCTCCACCTCTCGTCGGTTCTGCGACAGACATGGCCAGCCCACTGCCACTTCAGCTTGCTACATTTTTGGACAATATCAGTCACCTTAGTCTTATGTCGTATGACCTCGTTCCGGATCTTATCCCTTAATGAGATCCCCAACATATACCTTTCCATAGCACGCTGAGTGACGTGTAGTCGGTGATATTGTAGAGATTCAGACTGTTACATATCTTAGAAAAGTAAAAATACAAATGTTCAATGAAGATTTTCAACAAGTCAATTTACAGTCACAAGTGTGAACATACACTTGTGTGTGTAACGTGGTATAATGAGAGGGCGTTAGTTTTACAACCACGTTGCTAGAAAATATTTGATTGTTAACACTTATTACGTGAAATAATGTCTTCTACTCCATTATAGTTTAGTCTTAATCTACCGAGTTAAGCTTTTCGCTTTTTTTTTTGTCTTCGTATAAGCATAGAGGTTTTTGACTGAATCGTGTGGTATTGATGTCTTGCAATTTTATTGCTCACAAAATACTGAATCGTATGATGATGGGCCCAACTACAAGTCTGATTCCAAATTGGTAGCACGTCCTAACCCCACCCTACCTCTTAGGCTAAACTCGAGATATCAACGGAGTAGGTTGCGTTAGCGATCTTGTAAGAACATGCTTTGTACTGTGCAAGAGCGCTTATTATAAGGGCGCCTCTTGATTCGTGGCGTGGAGGAGCGCTATAGACATGCCGCAGACGCGCCACGGACGTGCCACAGTCGCGCCACTAATGCGAGGCACACAGTTGCTACTATCTTAATAAAATATCTATATGAGTATTGTAAATTTTTGTTTTTAGCAATTCCATGCAAGGTTTAATTGAAGATAAATAACACTTGAAAAAAAACCACCACCTACCTGAGGTCGATGATTTTTTTCAAGTTTTATTTATCTTCAATCTATATGAGTAGTTGCATCAGTACAGTCGCGATACGGTGGTGCCACTGCAGTGTGTTTTAGAAGTGGCGCGTTTGATGGCCTACTACGAAAGTGTTTCGTTCGTTCGGACGTATAAACCTAATAAATTATAATTAACATCATCAGTATAATGTCTAACTTTTATCAATTTATAAACAATAGAAACTAGACTTGTTTTTACACGGGCAGTTTTGAGTTTTTCATATTTATTCAAAGTGAATTGTTATTTTAATTTATTCGGTTATTACGTCTGAGATCATACTGATGCGCGTCAGTGGCGCGACGCGACTATGGCGCTTCTTTAATCCACCAATTTGGAGACGCTCTAAGAACGTGCCACCTTTTGTCGAACCTTACCATATTCACAATTTAAAAACGTGAAATTGGTTTATCAATATCTGGTTATTGACGGTCGGATGAAGAAATATATGTCTGTGCGAACTTCTAACCCATAAGTAGGGTAATTAAATAACCTTAAATGTAAATTTTCTACTAATCATCTATCCCTATCTGTCAAAGGCGTTTGTTTCTTTTTATCCTTTCGTCGTCAACCTGAGATTGCGAGATTAATTCCAAGTTTCGAAGGGCCCGTGTACAGTACAAATGAATGTTATTAGTGATATTTTTACGTTACCAGGTACGTAGTTATAACTTTCTTAGAGTCGCGTTTTTATCGAGCATAATACAAACGAAGTTATTCATTTATTTTTGTAAACTATTGTTTTTTCTGTGATATGTAAAGTTGCAGCGATTGCGTATTCGAAAAAAAAATATTTTAAGTTACGCCGGTGTAATGTATGCTTGTTATCGGTGCTCGATTTAAAATTTATTTTCTATACTTACGGAATCAGAGGATGCCCACAAAGCTTACCACACATTAGCTTATCAACCTACAGGCTACAACAAAACGAACAAAAACGTTTCTACCGATCATTTTTAATCGTAGATTTCAATTAAGATCATCAGAATTTAGATAATTTAAATGTTATCTTGGATAACTAACGTAATTAGTAGACTTAAGAAATAAATTGATATGTTTTAATAAATATTAAATAAAAATCTTGAAATAGCACCAAAACTTACACAATAGATGTAACCTTATTAATATATAGATACAATCTTATTAATATATTATAAAAAAAGGTTTAATCAGCCCTGTAACAATTGTAACGTGTGTTCCGCTCTTCTCTTAAAATTTAATTGATCTTCAACGGAAGGAGATCAGTAATTCACTGAGTGCGATCTTCCCCCACAATTTTAAGAAAAAATGGGAACATTTTTTCTTAAAATACAAAATTTATTCTCAAAATTGGCAAGATCACCCTGATTTTGTAGGGGCTGCCTGCTGGGCCAATATTAAATTAGTTGGATGTAATAAAATAACTCTATATTGTGATAGGTTGCCCAATTTACATAACTCCAAAAGTAGCCTGGATAAGTGGAATGGCTCCTCAAGTCTTTAAAATGAGTATAGAGAACGAATCTTAGATTTCGCATCATTATCACATTATGGGGATGTTGACACCATTCGCAAACAAATTCTAAATATTTCCCTATTTATGACATTCTTTCGTTAATTTCGATTTTTTTGTAAAGTTAGATTTTTAAATGATTTCAGTTCAACAAATATTCGCGTAAAAATACATCATAAAATGAATGTCAATTGATAGATGTTGTCAACTACCCTATTACTTTATTTTCCTTTTTTCCATACGATGTTATACCAAATCTGTTACTATGTTAATGCGAACTCGTTTTATGAGCATGCAGTGGATACAAAGAGTGAGTTAATAATGGAAAATTATATAAATTTTAAATCTGTTCAAATTCGATATCGATATAAATATTCTCACGCATTTTCGTAAAACGAGCGAGCCCGACCTTTGAATTTTATTGTTAATTAATGATAAATTAATTATGTACGTAAGATGCTTCGGTAAGTTTAAGTTCAAATGTATTCTATCACAATCATGGTTGTTGTCAAAATTGACGGGTTTGATTTTAGGGTGGCGATTGATAGATTGACAGCTAAGGTACCCCCCCACACTAGGGTCTTTCGAGCGTCGACGCGTGGCAGCGTCCGACGAGAGTTGACGCAACGCGTTGCGCAGCGGCATTTACTTAACGCTGATTGGATACTGCCACGACGTCGACGCTTGAAGGACGCTAGTGTGGGGCAGGCCTTAAATTGATTAAGATTGCTAGAACGTAAGACGGGTTTGCAAATTGCCATTATAAAGATTTATGGTACTATTTGACCAACTATAAGAGTGAGAATCACTGTGGTTAAACACTAAATAGTGCTAAACCTAGAGTTGATTGAACACAATTAGCCCTAGTACGTGCCGGCCGAGTGTGTGGCCGCCTTAACCGTCAGTTTTGACACGCCATGGTCGTTTAGCGTTAGTAAAGATGATAAATATTTGATTTAGTGTACAGCACACCTATTTTCGTACTGTTCTTCTCGGAACTCTTTCATAGGTTTTTTAAATGTGTATATAGAGGGCAACCCTCACATACGACTTAAAATTTCGCTAGTAAGTCTGATAAGCAAGTAGATTTCATACGTTTGTGTAATGTTTTATAATTGTAGAATTTATTTTTTATTTATTGATATAATTATGATGTAATGCGGAATGCTAGTTGGCGCGATATGCTAGGTGACGGTGTTTGACTCAGGATAGATAACTTGCTATACACGGTCACACGGTGGGTAGGAGAACTTTATCCATTCTGGATTGTAAATAGGGTGTGCCCATATTTTATAACCGACTTTGAAACACATCAAAATCGCAGAAGAATGTTGAACCTGTCCATACATAATTATAATATATTACTCGTATAATTCGACGACAAATGTGCTTGATATGAAATCATTGAAAAAAATCTATCTCTCCCAGCAACAGTCGTTCGTGTAGATGGGTATTCAACCCTTTTGATTTGATAAAGCCATTTCATAACCCGCTGCGTATGATAATATTCATAAAGAAATCCTCTAGATAGAATGAGACTAGTGTTCAGCCAGTCTCGTGTGTATAAGTTTGATAAACCGTTTGTGACCTAGTGTTTCTAACGTCATAGATATGTCGTAGCCCGATCTTAGAATTAATCACTTCATGATGTGGCCAACCATTTCATAAAATGGTCGTTTTTCATGAAGCGGCACAGTACCCGCTGGCCGTATCATGATGTTGATAGGCCAGATCAATGAATCAGTCAGCGTTTGACGATATGACCGACTACTTCATGAAATGGCCAAACGTTGGTGGTCATATCGTAAAACAGTTATATTATCCACCGGTAGAGGCGCTGATGTCGCTTTGTTATTGTGGTACAACATGGCGGCGGACAATTATTATAAAGTTCTTGTGAATTGTGAAAGTAAATAATAAGTGTAATTAGAAGATTAAATTGCAGTGAATTATCGTTAAGACATCAAACTAGGTGATTTTTATGAGTCATTCGAAAAAAAAAAGCGCAACGTCAAATTATTGTGGAGTTCGACATGTAATTTAGAGGTTAGTTAGGTTATTTAAATCTTTTTATTTATTAGTTTCCTTTCAAAATTACAAATATTTATTATGTTTAATTTATTTATTGTCCAAAATTATTATTAAACGAATTCCTGTAACTTGTAAACGTATGTATACCTATTTTAATGATATGGCCAAACGTTGATTTACATATCATCGAACGTTGACGTTTAAATGATATGGCCAGTTTTGTTTGGCGGTTTTATGAAATACGACCATTTTATGAAATGGCCGGCCACATCGTGAAGTGTTTAATTTTAAGATCGGGCTACGACAGATAAACTTTTGGGGCATAGTGTCATTAAATAGTAAATTATCAAACTACATAATACTTTCCCCTTCGTATTCACTGATAGGTAACTTCATTGGCTGAGATAGCTACCGTAACCACGGAACCTTCGATATGCCGCAAGTGTTGCGCAGACGCACTAGTATATCAAAATATCCTTAAGAAGTCATTTCAGGATGCCCTAAATAGTACTATGAAGTTTCTAATCGTCTTATGAGGTTTTTTCTTGATATCTTTTGACTAGTTCGTTGGTACCACCATTTCGTTGGTATGCGTATGATACATTACCGGTCCAGCTTACTTCTTTCTACTCACCTAGCTAAGACACCTTGGGCCCGCAGCTACCTCTCCGTCTCCTGCCCAACCGCACTGCGAACCTGGGATAAAAATAAATTACCTTATAAGGCGCTTATAATATTAAATTTTGACATTATTAACGTATTTTCGTGTTCACATTTAGACGGCCGATATAAAATTAATATAATTTTTATATGATTACAATTTATTAGAAGCGGTTTTTTTACGAACGTTGACGCAAGCGCTTTGACAAGGATGACGTCGTAGGTTCTTTCTGCAATGACGTCACAGTTGTGTTTTTTTATTCGATCGAGTGGTATAAATATACACGAGGATCAAGTTTTAGTACAAAATTACTGCAAAGAAATGAAAAAGAATTCTCTAAAAAATAGTTTGTAACGAGATTGCTACCATGTACCTTATTTTTGAGTTCCCGATATTTGGGCACTGTTGCAAGCGCCATGATCACGGAGTAACTGGTAATAATAAGGTACATGGTAGCAATCTCTTTACAAACTATTCTTATGTTAGTGACCATGAAAGTTTAAAACAATATATTCTTTAAAAAAATCTAAACTTGCCACTGCAGTGTACATACTGCAACGTATTACTTTATTTTACAAGTTTTGTCTTACAACGCGCAACGTCCATTTAATATATTATATTTTATACATTTTATTCTGTTCGTACATGACATTTACTTTCGTTCTTTCATTTCGAAAGTCAAACCACATACGTTGATCAATGACATAGTTAAGTGGACAGTGATTTCGTTCGATTAGTAGGTTTAGTCAAAGTGTCGAGTTTTAAACTTCATAAAGCAATAGCATCGTAGGTATCTTTATTTTAAGGCCTTAACACGCTTGAATGACCTTGACGCGTCGCGCCCATACAATTTCGCACGTGCGGATGACCTCTAAAAATCGGATAAACATGTTTTTTTATGAAATTAATGCCTTTAACGAGAATTTTCAAATAAAACTCTCAATTCAAAACATGTATATTTCCTAAATCTTGTTTTGTGTGAAAACAGTAATGATATAGCTTGTGCCGTTTAAGAGAACATTTGCAATTTATGAAAAAATAGACACTTTTTTGTGCATGTTTTAATCCAAGGGACTTAACGGAAAATAAAAATTATTCAATTCAATATGTTTATTAAATCCTCTTCTAGCATATCGTATTTAAAATTTTTAGATTCAAGTAACAGGTATTCTGACAATTTGATTTTCACATTCGAGATTTTAGGCACTTTGGTGGTGTTAAGGCCTTAAGGTGTTGCTATCGTGACAGTTGAGGATCTAATGGTACTACAAGAAGGCACTACGATATAACACTGACTGATTTAAACCATCAAATATTCGGTTTGAAACGTTAAATACCAGAGTATTTTAAGAAGTGTTTTGTTAATTTCAACGTACTTGTCAGCCAAGGCATAGAGAGTAAAAGTATTTGTTCGTTTGCTATTTGTAGAACAGCTCCTATAGCCTGGGTTGGCCAGTTGTTGGTTTCGGCACTTACGCACGGCGAATGAGCTACCATTGGCCAAATATCACTATGACAGATCTTTCGGGCATACATAGGGCTATTTGTCTGAGGTCATGCGAATAACAGAGACGAAGCTCTGCAAAATCGAAGCTAGCTCTTTCTAAAGGACGCGACGGTAACCTGTAGGTTATTCATACGAACGCTTCGTATTAGATGTATGTGCCGCTGCAGCAATCGCGCCATGAACAGATAGTGATGTCAACTGCTTTTTGTCTTAACAATTTCTTGGCCTTAAGCAATCTGCAGAAATCTTAGAATGGATTTAAATTAATCAAGAGTCCAATATTAATTTACAACCGTTGAAATTGCCATATTTGTAAAAATTCGACTGAACATATAAATATATTTTTGTATTTCCTTTTATGATCTAACAGCTGTTTCAAAAATTGCTATAGTAATTAGATTTGTATTGATCGATTAGCTGATTACTTCTATACTTGTATTGAACTTTTGATGGGTCGAAATCTGCAGATGCAAGATGTTTATTACTATCGCGGGAGAGTCGGGGTACATCCCACTACACAAATGAATAAGCAATAAAAATAACATGTATTTTTGAGTAAATTATTCGTTAAATGTAAAAATACATTATTCATATGTTTAATTAAGTTAAGTGATCAAGCGGTTTGTTCAGGTATAACTGCAGTGACGTCATACACAAGGCGTTACTGACAATATTAGCTATCAAACGAGGATTCAAAAAAGTTTTGTATAAAACAAATACGTGTTTCGTTAATCAAAATTTTGTTAGGCTTGCGACTTATTCGCGAGCATCGGTGATACGTATTGTCATTAACGTCGCTGTGTATACCAGGAGTCCTAGCACTAAAGCGTATCGTTCGTTCGGTCGTATTATCCGATCAAATTAAAATATCCATTCACTTCTATCAAAGGTTTGACAATTTATGAACAATTGAAAACGGTCGGGGTTTTTACACGGCTAATTTGAGTTGTTCATATTTCGTCAATGGATTGACACGAGAGCCTGGTTATTTTAATTTGTTCGGTTTATACGACCGATCGAATGATACACTTTCGTGCTAGGCTGTATACGGTCGTGTTAATGGTACACAGAATGAGTTGTAAGGGCAGGTATTCGATCAGGTGCCGCGCTGACAAGCTTTTAAACATTTTGTTTGTGAATTTTACAGTGGTAAAAATTGACTGGACTATATAAAGTTGAAACCTGAATTTCCTATGATAATTTTCCTATAATTATTTTAATTCAATACTAAATATTCCTAAAATATTGACATTATTGTTTTTTTTTTTTTTTTGCTTAGCATATACACGATATTTTTCTGGACATATTCGGTGAGTTTAACATGATGCGTTATTTTCTTAATTACTTAATCACTTGTTACAAGTGCGGGAAGTCACGTGGAAAATGCTGCCCGTATTTTGTTACATCCAAACTAATTGTCAATCTGTCACTGTTACCCTTAGGACGGCCGCATACCACACACAAGGAAACTATGAGACTGGGACGAATAACGAAGTACAGTCAGCATCAGATATACAGGGTGACCCTGGAAGTATGGATCAAATCGAACAGGCGCATAGCGGTGGTGATTCTCGAGCTTTTTGGCTCTTTGAATGTGGGTTCCATTTTCGACAGGATAAAAGTTATGATTGATTTTTAATTTTTTCGTAACATCGCATAGAGCTTAAATAAACTAACAGAGATAAAGGTTATTTTTTTCTTTAGTTTAGTTTAGTTTTAGTTGAATAACGGTGGTATTCCTTATGGCGCATCCACACATGCCGCCGGGTTTGCCGCCGGCTGACAGACCGCCTACTTGCCGCTGAATTTACCGGCGGCCTGCAGATGCGGTTGCAATTTTCGCAGTAGTGTTGTGACTTTCGTCGAAGTTAGTGTACGTAGGATTGGAAGATGTTGGACTATAATATAGTTGCGTGTATCGATAGTGTAGTGTTGTATGTTATTATTTATAAAAAGAACCGCAAAATCAAACGAAGTTATTGGGTCAGACCAAGTCTACGAAATAGGCCTAATGTGTCCCCGATACTTGAAGATTTTAGAAAGGACGACATAAACCGAAGAAATATTCGTTCGAAATTTAGCACATTCAAAGATCTCTAGTAAAGAATTTGAAATATTACTGAATTTAATTGGACCCATGATATCAAAAACTAAAACCCGCTGGAGAAATGCAGTGTCAGCTTCCGATCGATATATATGAAATGATGTTATACCTCGATATTAATACGACAACACTACCACTCCGTATCGAAGCCGCAAGCAAACTGCCGCCGGCAACCAAAAGCCGCGCGTGCCGCAGGTAATGCCAGCGGCATGGCCGCCGGGTTGGCCGCCGGGCATATGTGGATGCGCCATTAGGAAGTTAATTTAATCAGCTAGCAAACACGTGTGACAAAAATAAAAATAAAAAATTTTTTCAACTTTTTATTCGTCAAAAATAAGACCTACATTTATTTATATTAGACAAAAAATTCAGAAATCATCTCCGCCACTTCCACTTTACTAAAAATGGATTAATTGCCTTTTTAACAGTCAGTTTTAGAAAATTTGCTTAGCTGAATTATGGTCACTTTGAATGTGGAGAACTATGTGGGCACCTGAGCTGCATACCTACTTTTGATTCTGACTGTACAATGTTGTAGTTGAATTTGATTGGCAACTAAAGGACTTTGACGATGGGGACTTCTATTGAGCTTTGCTTTATTTTAAAATATAACAAATAGAAGCAAGATTACTTTGCCTTTTTAAGAATGCTGTTTTTTGGGAATACTTAGATTAGCTCTACTAACAGAAGTCCTCATTTGCACTATCGATAAGTTTAGAAATAAATTAAGGATAGAACTTTATTATCCGTAAATAGGTATAAGACAGTTTTTCTTACTTTTGATATAGAGGGTGACATCTTTGGCCGAAGCTGAACTTAGTTGTGAAGATATAATTGTGCAGCTTTCGCAATAAATGGCCAAGATGAGAGATTTGAACAGCCTCTTTCGCTTTTCATGTATTTGTGAGCGAAAGAGGAAGACCAAGTCAAAGATACTTTAGTGTTCTTCCTTGTCTATTGTGGGCATATAGTCTCGTTTCTATCTCGTGTCTTGAAGATCGTACATTTCAGCGGATATGGGGAGTCGGAAGTAAATGGAAATTAGATTTAGTCGTCTTTTTTTTAAATATTACGTTTATTTATTAGTTGGTCGTAATGAGATTAAATATTTTAGATTTTAGGCCATCAATGAACGTTGATGTGTTACGATGTACAAGCGTCAAACAGTCAGTTTGATTTAATGAGCAATACCACGAGAGTACAAGTAATGCTTTTTACTTTAACTGCAACAATATTACGTTATTTCGACAAATGCAGCGTCATCATATCACAAGACTATTGTATGTGCTAATTTGGTGATTTATTTTGTATAACTTGTGTATATATTATTATCATACACTATTATTTAACTATCCCATTACGTAAAATTTAATTGTTTATGGAATAGACTCATTGATTTATTAATAATGGTTATGGAGTGGACTCATAATTTAATTTAATAAAACATGTTTTTATATATTTGTGTTTTATTTTATAAAAATATTTAACTTCTGTCAAATTTTGGTCTCTGATTTAACAAGTTGTCTATTTGATTCGACCTTATTTATATCTCTAGAACTAAAGTAGCAGGTTAGTTTGCGGGTATGGTACCTCTGAATATTATTAGCCGACGGCGCGGCAGAACAGACATGGGTTATGTTTTTCACGCCTTATGGGATACCCTTGAACCATATCACAAGTTTACAACATTCCCTGCGGCTAGGTGATACGATTGAGCTGTCATTATACCGATATAAGTATGATGCTTTTAAACCGTCGAAATATGAACTTTAAAAGTTGAGAATTACTCGTAAGGTCACGTTTAGCTGACGACACTAAGAATAAAATACAGGGTGTACAAGAGAAAAGGACACTCCTTCAAACCACGTTTCAGCTGGTCATATACAAATGTACAATGTTTTTTTCTATGAGAGCAACATCGAAATCGAGATTTTTTTAGCTGCTCTATACAAACCTACTCACTTACCTCGATGATAATGTATCAAAGTCAAAGTCATTTATTTTTGCAAATTGGCCATCAATGGCACTTTTATATGTCCCAATTTTTTTTTCCTACCACCGCTTCGGTTTACATATCGGCTGGTGATGAGATGAAACGGCGCAACAAACTCAGTCACCTTTGTCAGCCTGGTTTTATTACAGGAAATACAATTACAAGATAGTGTAAGTGTGAGCTAGGCAGGTAATTAAGTCCATGCAATCTTGTCGTTCAAGTAATCTTCAACTTTGTAATATCCTTTTTCCATAAGGATTTTTTAAATGTGGTTTTTGAACTTATATACAGGCAAGTCAACAAGAGTTTGTGGTACTTTATTAAAGACTAGCAGCCCGTCCCGGCTTCGCACGGGGTAGACAATTATCGCTAATAGTTTCGGCAGCGCATTCGACGAAAGACATTTTAAGACTCATTTTTCTACACCTTCGGTTACATTGTTCAAATTTTACCAAGGATCCCTAATTTTTTTCAAAATGAAATGTAGCCTATGTCAAATTGGAAGAATGTAGCATTCTATTGGTGAAAGATTTTTTTAAATCGGCCCAGTACTTTTTGAGCCTATTCATTACAAACATACAAAAATAGGTACAAATCTTTCCTCTTTATAATATTAAGTTATAGATTTTTATACATTTCCCCAAAAATGAATTGCCTACTTTCTTTATTCTGAAGCTCGGAACGGCAAGTTTATTTTTATTTCTAGTATTATAATGACGTGAATCACATTTAAGGCTAAACGAACTAATGTTTTTTCTAACATACATAATATTATCAAAAATGTATTGTGACGCTACTGTTAATATTTTAATATCTTTAAAGACCTCCCTCGGAGAGTCGTGAGGCCCAAGACAATATATTGCACGTAAGTACAGCTCTTTTCTGCAACACAAAGATTGATTCGATGTCAGCAGCAGAGCCTCATAGCAATAAACCATACGACAATAAACTATGAAAATAACTAAAATATACTAGTCTTGCCGTTTCGACATCAGTTAAAAGCCTTATTTTCCTCACAGCATAAGCCGCTGAACTCAGCCTTCCTGACAAGGCCCCCATATGGGGACCCCATTGCAGTCTCGACTGCATCTATGTGATCGTCTGACATATTAATATGCGTACTGACCTGCCTCACATTGGGCATAGTGAATTTGATGAGCTTGGTTTTTTTTGCATTAAAAGATTGTTAGCAGTAAACCATCGTAGTACTTGAGAGAGAGCATTATTTACATCGTCAAAGGTTAAAAATCAATGACGTATCATCTGCACACAATACTATCTCACACAGATCTTTAGTAAAGTAAGGAAGGTCATTTATATATATCAGGAATAATAAAGGTCCCAATACAGAGCCCTGGGGCACACCCATGCGTAATGGAGCCCCGGATGAGTCAGTTCCATTGACACTGACTGTTTGCGTTCTATCTGTGAGGTATGACTCTAACAATTTTCCTGACTCATTTGAGACACCATAATGCCGTAATTTCATTAATAACGTTTTGTGATCTACACAATCGAAAGCCTCAGACAAATCGCAAAAATCCCCTAAAGCATCCTGCTTACTTTCAAATGCATCAAAGACATGCTTAATGAGTGCAACTCCCGCATCAGTTGTGTTTCTCCCCTTTGTGAAACCAAACTGGTCCTCATGCAATAGTTTGTTTATTCTGAAGTGTGATAGGAGTTGATTGAAGATTAACTTTTCAAATAATTTACTAAGAGCTGTAGTAGTAGTATGGAGCATCTGAACGAAAAAACACGATTTCGATGTTGATCTCGTGGTTTTAAAAAATGTCCTATTCTCTCTCTTGTACATTCTGTATAAATCTAGTGCCAACTACGTTATCTTGTTTGCATTTTTTATACAACCGATAGATTACTCTACCCCATCGGTTATCTAGCTAGCTTTAGAGCCCGTGACGGCCAGACCTTCGTTAATTTATAAAGGCTGCAAGTTTTTGTATGTATTGTCCCTATATCTACAGGTAAGAACGATCCCCGCCTATGAAACTTGAGACGCGTTGGTTTCGGCAGTTCAGGTAATAAGATATATAAAATTGGGTCTCAAATTCGTTATAGTTCAATCTGTTATAGTATAAAGCTCAGTTTTTCCATATTTTATTTGAATTAACATTAGAAATCGCGTCGTCAAAAGCCAGACACTAAGTACGGTTGCAAACTTGCAATCCCCTGCCAGACACCTTTAACTATCAAAAACGTTAGTTACTAACTCTGTGGTTATAGTATAAAACATGAATTTTTATATTGTTAATGCAGTTGTTAAATTAGTAGCCGGACAGTCCCGAATCCGATATCGATTAACGATTATTGTCATCGATTTTGTAGTTTGGAAAGTACAGCTGTAATACGTCCATTCCGTCAGTTGGAATCGGGAATGTTTAGGAACCTTTGAATTTAAGGCATCTGGCTGGATTGGGTTCTTTACCATGTATGCTTAACATAAACGGGATTATTGTCAGTCAGACCACTCCAAAGCACTCAGTCGGATACTCCAGACAAACAAATTCCTTCTATAATAAACTTACTAGAGAGATAAGAGCGGAGAAGGTGGGTAGGCAGGCGCTAGGATTTACGTAGACTATACAGAATGTTTGGATATGTATATAATACCTACTTAACGAAAACCGTTTAAATGAAGAATAATATATAGAAAAATATCCCTCAGAAGCATTTAACCAGGATAAGATGATAGAAATATCCTATTATAGTTAATCCAAATCACATTCTATGTAATGCAAAATTTCATTCAATCCGTTCACGCGTGATTTAGTCACTAACATCTGAACACGCTTACAAACTTTCGCATTTATAATATTAGAGGGATTTTAGTAGACTTGTAGAGGCCAGCGATTAGTACCGAATGCTATTGGTCCCGGGCTCGATTCCCGATTTGGGTATAGTGAGACCGATGCAGTTCAGTGAACACAGGCCATGCGGATGATGCGAAGCCGGGCGGGGCGCTTATTAAGAATAAAACCTCTTAATATATAACTATCTTTATTGTTTAAAACACAAACGAGTTTACAAGATTTCACTTCAAAGTGAAGGTAAATAAATGCTTGTAAGTTATAACATATTTTTAGTTCATTCATAGATAATTACCCTTAAAAATAACTAATTAATCTAATGTCACATTTAAACTTGTAAACTTTATTAAAATCTTAACACTAATCAGACCTGATTTGGACGGAATTATTTCAAAAAATTTAAGAGTACACAAGTAATTGCATTCAAAGTAAATTACATAATGTATGAAGTAGGTAAAATGAACTCATGAAAATATTTTTGCCCTGATACAATTGCATTAACATTATACATCAGGGAATTAGTGGTTAATAAACTATTTCCATGATCAGCCCTGAGGCTATAAGCCTGTCCCAGACAGACGCTGCCTGAGTTGGCGGCTTACCGCAGGCTGTGGCTCTACCTGCTATTCATTTACAGCGTCATTTCTTGTCTAATTTTTATCATGGATGGACGTCTAAGCGTCTTTGACAAATAAGATATATTAAGTCAATATCAACGATGTTTATTTTAAATGGGCCGTAACAAACTGATTTAACCAGAGCCTCCGGCGTTAAATCAAGGCGGCGCCAAACACATTTCTTTAAAGTAAGTAAGTAAAAAAACCACTTTCTCTAAGTGAGAAATAATTTTCAAAACTGTTCATTATTAATTAATATGATTTAACCTTACAAAACCTTTACGAAATGAAGGCCCTATAAGAGGCTGTTTATGATAAAACTCAAAACTGGGCAGCTAATACAATTGTAAGGGTTTTTAAAATCATTATCGAACATACCATACTTCGATTGTGCATTATTGTCTAAAAATAGAAAGTAAGTTTGAATGATAATCATTCAAAACAAGACTCCGTTAGTCAAACGAAATCAAATAAAACTTACCTAGATGCACATAAATTGTTAATAGTGAAAAATATATTGGCAGCATTAAAAAAAAACTGAACATGGCAAAGATGCCGATGAATTCACTTTAACTTAGTTTAATAATATTGTAAACCTTTGATATTATAAAAGGAGTCAGTACAGTACAAACAGCATCATGTTCGATTTCATTATAAGCTGCGTTGAGCCCAGCTAGACGCAAAACCGTTGTACTTCTAAACCACAATACCCCATATTCCCAATAAATTAGGAGCATGAGCAAGCCCACACTTTTTGACAGATAATTGCCAAATGCAATGCAAATATTGAAGTTATATGAGATTTACATGAATTTTTAATTATCAGTGTTTTGTTTTCTGTTGACTAAGATAAATACTAATAATATCATCTTATATATAAAATTCTCATGTCACAATGTTCGTTCCCGTACTCCTCTGAAACGGTTTGACCGATTCTCATGAAATTTTGTGAGCATATTGAGTAGGTCTGAGAATCGGCTAACATCTATTTTTCATACCCCTTAGTGATAAGGGTTGTCCACCGTTAACATTTTTACTTAAAAATTATTTATATGGCAAAACAACGTTTGCCGGGTCAGCTAGTAGCAAATAAAAATATTGTAAGATGCATTGGAAAACTCAGAAAATCGATAACCTCTTATAAGGTATTTATCTGTTTAAGGCCTTGGTTTACTTTTACCAGTGATGCTGTTTGTACTACAACTGATGGTTTTCATGGAGCTGATCAAGCATAAGAGACCTTCTGTTCATAAGCCTCATCATCATTCCAGTACTCCTGATCAGAAAATGTGGTGTGGCGCAGCTTACACCAACGGGAGCCGAAGCGTAGTATCAAGATAATCACCATCAGAACAAATAAAGAGAGAACAGCCACAGCTGGGTACATCATCAGAAATGCCATTTTTTAAATATCGCTCTCCCTTTTATGTAATTCTAGGTACTCTTGAGAAGATGTCAGGGGTTGTTGAGACACAGAAGGAACAAACTCTGTTTCACGTTTGTGCAGGTCGTGGTATTCTTCACCGTGGAACTGGTGTACGTACTGCACTTGCTGATGCTGGCCTTCGAGCTCTGTGAAATCCAGGGGTGGCTGCTTATGCGGAGTTGCCGACCAAATTGACACTATCCAGCGGTTGCCTATAAATATACAAGATTTCATTAATAAGTGCCTGAAGGTAATGATAATACCTACTACGCATCATATTACATATTACGACAACGATAAAACAAGGTTATAAATTAGTTTGAATTGGAGATTTTATATTGAAGATTAAATTAATAATTCCTATGTTGCAAAATAGATTGACCACAAAGTACCAGAGAAACATGTGTTGGAACACAGCTCTATAATCTTCAGTAAATGGGATTTAAATAAGGAAGTAAGGACTAACATGTCCATTTGTAAGAGACAAGAGAGAGATAGAGAGAGAGAGAGAGAGAGAGAGAGAAAACTATATTTGGCAAACAATTTCTATAAGAATTGTATAAATGGTTTCTATTTTGCTATATGGCTCCCAAACTTTAAAATAAATAATAATGTATAAAATATTGAAGTAATTCATACTCTCTGAGGTTACTTAATTGAAATTATAGAGATGCAAACTGACAGCAAACAGCCACAATCACTGTTCACTTAATGGAGACACTGCCTTGAAAGCAAGCTTTGACCAGGCAAAGAACAAAAATTATATTTTATTATCAGGTAGGCAGTTGGGAAAACTGATGATTGCCTTTATCTTCTGTTCCCCAGTAGTTACAAGTTTTGTAGATAAATATTCTACACTAAATTTCAAAAAAGTAGATTATAGACTTTCCTAATTTATAATTTATCAAGTAAAAACCCCTGACAGACAGACAGACAGTCAATGAGGTAAAATATTTATATCAAAGGCCTATTAACTGATGTTGAAATATTGTCTCGGGTCTGGGTGTTGTGGCACTGTCATTTTTTTCGATTTCTATAACACAAGTGCTTTAGCTACTTACTTTAGGATCAGAGCAATGTATGTGATGTTGTCTAATACTTATTTATTTATTATATTTTGTAAATGTAAACTAGTGTAATTAAAATATATGATTTAAAAATTAAATGAAGCAGTCTGATGTAATTCGGTCAATCTAGCAAGTGCATACAAAATAAAAACATAGTCAAAGCTTAACAAACCTGTATGTCTGTCTAGCCAGTAGTCTGAATATCTAGAGCAGCAGCAAATAATGTTCAGGATGAGAATGAGCCCCAATATCACTGAACAAATAGCAATGGCTATGTAGAAAGGTGTGAAATCGCCCACTTTTGAGATAATTGGGTTTATAGCTTTGTATGTCCCATTCCCTGTAAAGTAAGGTTGTTGAGTTTCATATGCCGACATTCTCAAATTCAACCTGTAGAAAAAGAAAAACAAGTCAAGATATAGATTTCAACGATGACCGCGCCTACTTTAAATTCATTCTTATTTCCTACAGTGTACAGTAGGGCGTGGTGGTATTCATAAATCACACCGGCCCACAAACGTAATAAAACAATGAATGAAACTTTACCTGCTATTACATACACTGGAAGATTTGTTACTACTTTCGATATGAACAGTATGCAAAATTTATTATATAAATGATTCCCTTATTTTTGTTTGAGGGCAAGATAAAATAGTAATCAAGCAAGCAAGATAGAAAGGCAAGCCAAACGAAAGCCACTGATCAAATAAACTACGTACGTAGAACGAGAGCCACCAACAAACCACTGAACAAGTAATACACTACGTCACTGACCAAATAAACTCACTACGTCACTACGTTATCCAATCCACACCACAGAACCAAACACTAAAATTGACATTTAACGGTCAAAAGTCACTCCACTCACAGATTAATAAAAGTTAAATGTTCTGTGGAACAAATATATGTCTTAGGCTCGATCTATACGCTGCCGGAATCCGTAAGCATTAGCAAGAATCCGTCCAAAAATCAACCTCCGCACAGTGTGATATTTTCGTAATCTTGCTAGACAAAATTATTTTTTGTGTTAAATAGGCAGTAATATAGTATTTATTGAAATTAAAAGGCATTGCAAATATTTTAGATGTATATATAATGTAAAAATATGACCAAAAAACTTAGAAAATAAAAAAGAACTGATTAATGACATGACAATGACGAAACGAAAAATAACACAGCTTAATCGACGACAAAACTCAGGTAATTGACGCGATCGCTTACAACACTCGATTTGAAAAACCCGGATACCCGGTTTTCCTGATTTTTTTAAACGTCAAATCGTCATGTCAAATGAAAACAATCGTTTATTCCGAATAGAATGGTATGTCTTCTAAGTGTGTATTTAACTACAGATCTCGGGGATACCAGTGATAATTTGAATATTGTCTAGCTAGATTACGAAAATATCACACTGTGCTCCGGTCTGGTTTCAAACTGGGTATAGACCGAGCTTAAAAAATAATGTTTGTGGCGCTTCTTTACACTTCTTCCAAGACACCCTTAAGTCCCGGCCAAACCTACGCGTGCGCGGTGGAGTGCGTGGTGGCGTGGGCGTTCAGATCGTGACATAGTATTTGTATCGACGAGTTCCTTAGAGCATTCAACCAATGCTCTAAGACGAGTTCATACCGGTACGAACAGCGGCGGCGTGCAGCTTGACATTCAGCTTATTGCACGCGCGGACATGACACTTGACGTGACAAGCTCAATAGACAGATATTGCGCTACTATGATAATATAAATAATGGGGAGGAACACGCAACGCTTTTTGTAGATGGCGCGATCGGCGCTTGTACCCTGTTGACTGCTAGTGTCAAGTGTGTATTTGCGATTTTATCGCATTTAAAGTTTTTCAGCGCTTAAAATGTATTCATTAATGTCTTTTTCTGAGCTTCAAAGAGGACTTCGTAAAAGGAACAGAACAATTAACGGAAACGTTGTGATTTGATAGAGAGGTAAGCATTGAAAATATTAAAAGTTACATTCTTTTTCCTGTGCATAATAGTGGTTAATTTGGACTATATCTGTTATTTCTTCTAGTTTGGAGGCTTATGAGCGGAACCGAAACTTTGGCGCTGACTATAACACTACAGATGATGTTGCATATGCCTCTCTGGCGATAGAAAAATTCAGAGACATTGATGCCGATTTTCCACTTCCTAGCTTAAGGAAACATGAAATACATCGTTATTTAGAAAGGTAAGGAAGTATGAACTTATATTTAAATAATTTCCTGATATTTATTCAATACACTTTTTAAATAATAAGTATTCATCATCTGATGCTTTTTGATTAACAGATACAACAGCAAGCAAGAAACAGTTCTGTATGAAGCATGTCATCTCCTATCTGTTCACCTCTATTCTGCTGTTGATATCACATACATGAAAGGATAATGTAAAGCACGGATGGAGAAAGTTAATTTTATACCATTGTGAGCACTGCGGATAGTGGCATGTATGCATGATGTAAACATGTATCTCTAATTCAATACCAGAGGTCATGAAAGTTTTCCAGATTATGGGAAGTGTTTTTAGGATATGTGGTGGACAAGCGTTGATTGGATTGTGAATTTCTAAGGAGTCTTGATAAACTTCTAAGCAAAGATACAATAATTAAATAAAGCACCCGTATAAAGCTAAAAAAAACTTGATATATGAAATTACTCCGCCTTAGTTAAGTATTAGTGTTAGAGAGTTGTCATTTAAAAGGAAAATTCCTTACTATACACAAACACATAGATATTTATTTTGTACTGGTAGGAAATTCTGCAATTTGATTGATGCATAGCATGTAGTCGTGATACTATTTCTTTATTAATAAGTATGATACTCATATTTGTGAAATGTTATTTTTTTTATAATTATCTTTATGAAGTAATGGTATATTTAAAGTAAGTAACATGTTTGAAGGTTATTTGAAAATAATAATAAAAAAACAGATATAACTTCCTAGACTTTTATTGATTTTTTTTATAAATAGATTCCCTAAAATTACTGCACTTAAAAGTTTCTCAGTTCTTCATAATAGTGAGGCCTAGTAAGTAATTGAGATTTTTCTTTATGAAAAGGAGGTACCTGTTCTAACTATTACATTTTTTTTCTGTTTCTTTTGTAAGTCCATTATCAGCGAGTATATTGCCTCCGCTTTGTCATTTAGTTAAAAGTTCACAGCACTCTACAGTAGAGAGACAGGCAAGTAGTAGAGTCCTTCATAAATTCAAGAAGAAGACAGGGTAAAGCACTAACTAATATTTTCAATGTATTAGTATGTTTAAAACTGCTCCATGAAGCTGGTCATGATTTGGGCTTTTTAGGTTTCTGTACTTTTGTTTCAGTGCCAGTGAATTCACTAAACTGTTACCCGTTTAGTATATTACACTTTTTCCAAAATAGTCTTCTTCCATGAAATATGCTGTGAGTAATAGTGCATTTTTTAATCCGTAAAGCAGATTCCCACTGATTTCTGCGTTTATAGTCCTAAGGGAATAAATGAACTACTTCAATTTTACAGTTTAAAGCACCACACTGTTGTATTGCGACTTTAATCCTCGAAAATATGGTAAACAAACAGAAATGATTGCAAATTTCCATACAATCTGACAGATGTTATGTCAGATCTAGGTACAAGACAATAAGCGCCCCTGACGTGATAAAAATTAGTTTTTCTCCCCATTGAGTCTACAGCTGCTAATTTTTTTCCGAAAAGCAATGAGTGAAGCCAACTAGCTTTTTTCTTTCCTACATCTTCAAATAGTTTCGCTCGGGTAACCGCGTTGGAATAAAATAATGCGAAACTTAGTAAATAAATAAATTAAAAATTTTAATAAAATTCTTTGCTTTATTTATAAAAGGGTTGAGCTTTTATATTCGTAGTATATCGGAAAATAATCTGATAAACAAATTGTTAAATCAAAATTTTTACAGCATCATTAGATATCTTTATTATTACTTACATTTTTAATCTTCTTTGACTTCATTCATAACTAATCTCTTTTTTTTAGGTTTATACATTCGAGCGAAAGATACATTTTTGTGCCAGGCCTCCTGAAAACGTAGCGTGTTTGGTGTGAACTGGCCTGCACGCCCACGCCACCGCGCAAGCCCAGGCCCCCGCGTTGATTTGGCCGTAGCTTTAGTGCGCTAGTCGCGCGCTAACCCCGTGAAGGTCCGCGAACACGAAGTGTGGAGCCGAATCGCGTAAGCGTTCGCGAGACCGTTGCTTGCTTGTAAAAAGGATCTGCCAAGTAGCTTACGTCCAGCAGTGGGCTGAAGAGAAATATAGATGAATAGCTGCTCTAAAACAATTTCTTTTATTCATTATTATTCAAAACCTCTTTTTTTGCTCGCAGGATGATGACAGGAAGGTCCTTGAATGGCGGCCGCGGGCCGGAAGGCGTAGTGTTGGTAGGCCCCCTACAAGGTGGACCGACGATCTGGTGAAGGTCGTAGGAAGCCACTGGATTCGGGTGGCACAGGACCGATCTTTGTGGAAATCCTTGGGGGAGGCCTATGTCCAGCAGTGGACGTCTTTCGGCTGATGGATGGATGGATGATGGACTTAAAACCTAATCAATGACTAGTTCTAAAGTCATTAAAATTAATCCACCCACGACTTTGGTAAGTTTCCAAATAAATTCCCGATTTTATTCGGGTGTTTGCGCGCGATCGCGCACTAAGGCTCGGTCTATTCCCAGCCGGAAACCGGACTGGGTTAACGCGGATTCAATACATCGCTTATGCAAAAAACCAGCCAAGTTCAAGTCGGACTCGCGCACGAAGGGTTCCGTACCATTTAAAAACGGCATAAAATCACGTTTGTTGTATAGGGCCCCCTTAAATAATTATTGTATTCTGTCTTTTAGTATTTGTTGTTATAGCGGCAACAGAAATACATCATCTGTGAAAATTTCAACTCTCTAACTATTACGGTTCATGAGATACAGCCTGGTGACAGACGGACAGCGGAGCCTCAGTAATAGGTTCCCGTTTTACCCTTGGGGTACGGAACCCTAATAAGGTCGTTTTTTGAACGTATTCTTGCGGATGCTTACGGATTCCGGCAGCGTGTAGACCGAGCCCGAGTCGGGAGCCGGCTTATAGCAATAGCTTAAAAATCTAAACCTAAAACAAACAGTGATTACCTGGTCAGTGACCAACACCAACCAAAGACATTTGAAATGTCTTTGATACCAACTGCTGCCAACAGCCTTACGTCAGTGCCTATTGAGATTTCTATGACAGCCAAATGTCAGCTCGACTTACTTTCGATGACGCCATGACAGATGTTTTCTACCCCTTTTATAGCTTCTTAAGCGTAGCCAGTATTGTTAATAAGATCTGTCACCTGGCTGAATGAATAAAATTTAATGATGTGAATGAATAAAATATTTTTTGTGAACGAGTATAAAGTGTCGAAGCCCCATCCATAATAAGCACGATTTGATAACGTAATCTATCATATCTGCAAGGCTCGGATTATAATACTTAATTTCATTTACTGCATACGCAAATTTGATCACATTTCCACGTACCGCTCTCAGCTTCAGTGGCTTCCTCTCTCTCTTCGACGCAATGTCAGAGTTTTAACCGCTCTCTTTTCGATATTGAATGATCCTAATTCTCCCTCCTACCTGAAATCTCAATTTTGTCTTCTTAGTTCTACGCATTCCCGTAACTTACGCTCCACTAATAAACTTACTCTCTCCACTCCTTCCCACCGCACTGGCTTTATTTTCAACTCCTTTGTTCTTCAATCCATTCGGCTTTGGAACTCCCTTTCCGAAAATATCAAACGAGCGCCATGCAAATATTCTTTTAAGAAGCATGTTCGAGCCCATTTTCTTCGTCAATTGTAATCATCCACTTGAACTCTTTTAATCTCTTACTTATCGTCGTCATATTTATTTATGTATGTATCATCAGGTCTATGAAGTCTATGTATGATAGTATTTAGTTTATGTGTATACATAAATGATCGTATTTAGTTTATGCATTTTTATGTAGTTTATGATTGTATTAGTTATAAAAAGTTAAATTGTGTGTCTTTATCGCACCGCCCACAAAACATCTCTGTTTAGCCTAATGGTCGACTGGTAGAGAATGCCTCATGGCATTAAGTCCACCTATTGTATGATTTTTCTTAAATCTGTGCAATAAAGTTAAAATAAATAAATAAATATAATTAGTTGTTTCCGGCCGATATTAGAACCTTTTTAAAAAACGACCTTAGGCTCGGTCTATACGCTGCCGGAATCCGTAAGCAACCGCAAGAATCCCTTCAAAAACGACGGTTTTCAGTTTGACCCGTATGTTTGTATGTATGTATTTAAATCGCGGACAAACGTTCTTGATTTTCTCGCGTTTGGCTCATCCGCTTTTGATGCGGTTTTCAGAAGTATTTGTTACATTCTGAAGAAGGTTTTAGTATGCATATCATACTGCTGAGCTGATGATGGAGGCCACAGAACTCCTTAACATTTAGGAGTCAAATAGATAATACTGCGATTTGTCTTCAGAACGTATTTCGTAGTGTATTAGACAGAAGTGGCGCTTACGAGGTACCAGTCAGTTATTTTATTTACTGGGGGCGTAAACCAGTACACCCAGAAATAAGAAAAAAAATGCTAGTTTTTTTAATGAGGGTATTCTGAAATGAAGCTCACTAGGTGGCAGCTCTGAGACGTCAGGTCTAGAAACCTGTCACAAGTATCAGAGCCCCTATATTTGAAGTGTTGAAGTTTTGTATTTCTTAATTAAATACAATAAATATTTTATAAGAATCGAAATCCCACCATGTTTTTCAGTTCCTATGTGCTTAAAAAACGGGAGGTCATGTTTCCTAAAGATAAAATACGTTTATTAAAACAATGCCTTGTAGCCATTCGTAGAGAACGTTTGATAATAGTCTTGTATGCAAAGGTTTCTTTAGTAAAGATGATTAGGTACGAGCTGCCGAAAGACTCAGTGGTAGAGATACGTAATATAATTAAAGAAAAAAAAACTATTTTAAAAACAAGCTTTTATTATTTGTTAATAAAATGAACTAAAATTTTAAAAATAATTTTACCTGATGAGAAAAATACCATTATAAAGGTAGCATTTCAAAAAAATAAAAGCTTGTTACATTTTGATGGAACACTAAACAAAATTTAGGTTATACACCATTATTTTTCTTCTGCAATTGCAATTATTCCCTGTTTTAGGAATTTTCTGTAGTTTTTTAATTTTTTTAAAACAAACCACTGTTACACCATAGACAAATAATGTTGCCAACTTTCTCATAAACTTCAATTTAACGTCGAACGTTCATATGACTCCAATTAGAGTCATGTTTTTCCAAAGTGACAAGACCACGACTCCGAATGGAGTCACATTGTTTTTGTTGTTTTTTTTTAAGAAATTCTTCTTTTTACTTTTCCGAACCAAACTAAGCGTTATTGACATCAAAATCCAACTCGTGTTAGGTATAAACGTTACAACAGTAGAATAAGCCGCGCTTAAAAAAGGTAGTGATTTTAATTTATTATTTTTAGTTTAATGGTTTATGTTTTAGATGTGTAATATTCATTTGTGGTAATTACTAGTAAAAACATTTCTGTTCCGCCCTGTGCCTTTGTCTGTGCACTGTGTGTAGTGCCTTATATCATCGAATCAGGGTTGATTTTACAAAAAGTTTTTAATGAACAGTACATACTTTTTTATAAGATTTAATACTCCTTTGTATTTATATTTTGTCAAAAGATATTCGGCGTGTCATTGGCGTCTGTCAAGTGTCAAGTCATTAAATTAAATTAAATTCTGAATTGTTGAATTTCCACGAAATATATTTTAAATTACATTTAGTGCTCCTAAAGTGCATGCTCATACAAGTTGTATGAAGCTGTATAAAATTAAAACAGCAGAAAGAGTTCAAACTCTTGTTCATGCAGATATATGGACCAATCGTGTATTTCTTATTCTGAGGTTCTATGACATTCTGTGATGTACTTATGTGAGTCAATAAAATTGATTGGAACTATCTTTGCCTTCTGGATCTGTTTGTTAATGCAAGTTCCTTTTCGGCTACAGCTACAAGAGAACGAGAAGATAATCTGAGACTATGAATCTGTATTTCTGGGACTGAACTAAGTGTATTTCTTATTTTGAAGTTCTTAAATATAAAATTTTCGTTTAACTACAGTTTTATTGTAAAGTACCCATTATTATTATTATTGCAGGTTCTGATAGCTACTATACAGCGCATACTACCTACCAACCGATTATAAAGTATCGATTAACGATTATCGATTAAAGTGCATCGATATCTCGTTTATGTCTAGATCTATGCGATATTATATAGCCTGTGGACATTTACGGTCATCAGACATCACATCACTATTAAGTATCTCACTCTGAGTTTTTTCTTTTCTTTTTTTTTGTCACTCGACGAAAAAGTTTCCAATCAATTGAAGTAAGTGACGTTTACTTTCTTCGATATTCCTACTCCGCTATCTTCTACGTAGTATTATTTGATCAGTGGCTGCCAACTGTTACGTTTTGAGCTAGGGATGTACGCAGGACTCATGATAATTACCTGAAATGTTCCGTCCGTGGCTTTACTGATAATTGGAAGTAATCTTATTAGGTAGTCGGCCAGTAATAGCTGGGGATTTAGTGCAACCTATTGTATGGGATGGTAACCGTTTCATTTTTGACTAGGTGCTTATACTTGGCATAGTTATTGATCCTGAGTGGATTTAACCTGGGAGTCATCGAAAGCCACCCTGCAGAGAGTGGGATGAAGGGGCGGGAAGTTTGATGTTGTCGCGCTTTACTTAGAAGCCTCATCATCATCATTATCATTACAGCCACAGGACGTCCACTGCTGAACACAGGCCTCCCCCAGTGACTTCTGTAATCGGGGGGGTTTTGCCATACTCGCCACGCTTGGCAGGCGGGTTGGCGAGCGTAGTTTTTTTATTATTTTGCACGCAAACGCTGCTCCTCGTCTCGTGCTACAAGATTTAGTCGCCTCTTACGACACGCTTCCTTTTGGCGGTCTGGAAGTGTATTTTTTACGGCCGTCCTCACACGGCACTTAGAAGCCTATACCTCGGATAAATCCCATAGTCCCAGGACCCATACTACAGGTACAAGTGCATTTATCGTGCATACGTATCATGCAATATTATTATAAATTTAATTTTATGAAACTTAATACAAATTATAGTAGTCTTTAATGTCTTGGCAGTAATTAGGGCGTAAGTTTCCTATATTAAAATTTACTCTGTGGGCGAAATGCTACGGCCACACTACCGTGATATGGCAATATAATTATGGTCATAATTGAAACAACACCTATGGGTAGCCACGATTTATGGCCATAATTTTACCATGTCAATCAATAATATAGTCAAAGATAGACGACCTCCGTAGCCGAGAGGCGAGTACGCCGGACTTTAAATGGCGCCGCCATCTCTAAGGTTCTGGGTTCGATCCCCGGTCGGGTCAATGTAGAAAACGAACTTTTCTATATTGGCTCAGGTCTGGGTGTTGTAATTACCTCGTTGTTTCTGATTTTTATAACACAAGTGCCTTAGCTACTTACCTTAGGATCAGAGCATTGTATGTGATGTTGTCCCATATTTAATACATTTAATGACGTGACGTGATAACTATGTTTGCGGTGTACTAACGTGCCCCTTATTGTGCACGGGAGTTCGCTGTGAAGATCGACTACATAAGCCATCTTTGGGTGCACCAGCGCCCGTCCAATTAGGAGTTGAAGTGGTCGCCATGGCCGAAAACGGACGGAAAGATCATCATCATCAGTATATGACGGCAGTAGGCAATAGCTCCGGTAATGAGTCCGGCAAGAAAGTATGCCAATAGTCTGTCATTCAGAAGCCAAAAAAAAGTTATTTTTCGTGAAAAAGTACGACATTTTTTCTCAATAACAAATTAAAAACATGCCATGGTTTAGGTGTGATATCAATATCAAGTTTTTAAATGAAACATCACTAAACGTCGTGTGTTTGACATGACATTGACATATAGTTTTTTTTTACAAATGGCAGCATAGTTGTTTGATCTACGTAGTATTATTTGATCAGTGGTTTGATCAGTGGCGTGCACGCACACCAGGGGGGTCACAGTTAGTTTACCCCAATTTGACAGGTTTAAAGGCCAGTTTCAACGCCATCTAGTGAGATAATTTGACGATTGTGCAATTTGGGACCCGACTGTTAACAATGTTTACCGATAGATGTCATTAATTAAAATCGTACCTATTTATTTCTAAAAAACGAACTTATTTATATTAAATAAGTTAGTTCTTCATTTACGTTATATAAAATCACTATTGAATTAGAAAAATTTTATTTAAAAATAGTCGTTGTTTTTCCACATCACGATAATATTATCTTTGTTTGTCATCTGTATTCAACTGTCAAAGTCAGATCAAAAAATACTCACAAATTGGCTGCCTCTCTGCGTATATGCACGTGTTGGAGTTTAATTTGTGTCTTCGTAATCCCGGCGTTTTCTATTCTGCCAGCGTTGAGTTGAGCTTTGGTTCCTCCGCTTAGTGTTGAATACTTACCCGGTGATATTTGCGTTGAGTTGAGCATGCTCCTCCGCAACTTGTGCGCAAGGACGCTTTTTAGTTGTTTTGTGATTTATGCGATTTGGACGCTTTGTTTTGTGTTTATTTCCGTGAGAAAAATGCCTGGTCGATGTGCACTAGGCTGTCAGCCAAATGGTAAGAACTTAGTATTACATGTAACTTAGCTCTACAATAAAATTGGTGTATGCCTACTAGGTAATTGTATGTAAAACTTTTGTTACACCAAATTTCAAAAATTAGTAAGTACATCAGAATCGATGATTACTCATAAGCTACACCAATTTTCATAACTTGATCTAGGGAGGTTGTATTGGTCTGTTCTGTTATCAGTCACAAAATTTTATAACCATAATTTCCTTAGTTAATGAGTCACTTTCACTTAGAAATAAATAGTTGTAAACTGGTGTTAAAACATTTACTGCAACTTGCATTTTAATGTGATACACAGACTGTGTCTTCTTAATTACGCCATATTTGTTTTATATGCATATGTGTATATAACTCACTAGGACAGTCTAGTTTTTACTGTTACTATCTTGATAACAGTTTAAATATGGCTAATGTCTGTTCTTTTACCATTAAATGTAAATAAAATAAATATTGAATTGTTTTCAGAATGTAAACAAGTGAGTCAGATTTCAGAGTTTACATGTTATTCACAGGGACACCACTTCACCGTTTTCCCAACGCAGACAAATTTCCTGAACAATTCAAAGCGTGGGTGAAAATTGAAGGTGGAAGTTTGCTATCTCCGGAAGAATTTCTGCAATACAGAAATAAAAGAATATGTGATATTCATTTTAAACAGGAAGATCGGAATCGAAACAACCGACTCAATGCCTTGGCAGTTCCCGCCTTGCATTTACCCAGTAAGTGGATTAGATGCTTATTAAGTATTAAATATTAGTATTCTTGTATGTTATAGATACAATCAGAAACGGCTCAAATGATTTCCATGACATTTTCTATAGGGGGTGATAAATCTAATCTAGCTTGGTAAAATTTTTAGGAAATATTTTTTTATCTGTGTTTTTAGGGTAATTAAAAATTGCTACAATATCATTACAATATGAAGGTAATTTCACTATCATTGACTAGGTTATAATAGCTTAGGTTGAGAATTGGTCTGTCTTGAAACCATTATTTTAATAAACAGTTCGTATTTTTTTTATTATTTTGTCGATATAATTTGTAACAGGTCGATCTACAAAAACTAGACCTAAACAGTTATTTTATTGATATGTCCACCGGTAGGACGAGTTACGCTTGACTAGTTAAATAGTTTAATATAATTTCCAAATTATGATGATTAAGTAACAAAAAAAATTATACCAAGCAAAGCTTGGTCAACCAGATACTTCTTAATTATAATATGTGTGTATTTTAGAAAATGTTATTGTTTTTTCACTTGTGTGGATGAGGCAAGCCAAATAGCTTTAGTAAGGGAACTACCTCAACACATTGAAACATCTTTTGAAAAAGGTAGGTACATAGTTGAAAAATCATTAATTCTATTTATTATAATGTAATGATCGCAAATGCAAAACTATCCTCACATTACTTTATTACTTCATGGGATTTGTGAGTTTGGGCCTCTGCTTAAAAAAAATATTTTATCATTTTCAGACACTGAGACTTCTAAATTGGCTGTTCTTGCTCCAACTGCAGATCTACTTGGTCCAGTAAAGTACATTGAGGATGAGCATAACTATTCTTTTAGAGATGAACCTACAAATACCGGTAAGGATAGCAATCTTTCTTTGGATCTTATTACTGTCAATATTGAAAATAGTACTGATAATAATGTTAATCTAGTGTAACTAGTAAAAATAAACATCCTTTAATCCAAGGCTTAATTAATAGATGTTCATTATTGATATGATTAGTTCTTGTTTGTGCAAAATGCACATTAAGAAAAAAAGTTTTATTGCTAAAAAAATATTGTATTTTTTTAGTTTTTTAATAACTGTGTCTTGCCAAAATTAGTAGCATTCAGTGTTCATGCCTAGTAAGTATTTTACTATGGAGTTTGACAGTTCAATGCAAGTTAGGACGAACCTAAAAGTTGCAAAATGGGCATTAGTCCTTGTCCTAGCCTTAGTCCTTGATGATACAATAGTGTTTATTGTTACAATGGGAGCCGGCTTCCGCTCAGGGATGTAAATTATGAAAGTGTTTGATTCGAAAACCTTACTTTTTTGTAATAATAAGCTTTTCTGAGGTATCTTGTAATAAAATGAAATAAATATATTGGGAAACAACATTACTATTATCATAAGGTAAGTAGCTTAAGCACTTATGTTATTAAAATCAGATGCAACAACAACAGTACCACAACACTGGACAACACACGCACCCGAGACTGTTTTTTACATTGACCTGACCGGGAATCTGACCTGGAACCAAGATTATGTTATGTCAATGATGTCAGATACCACACTGTCTGAAAATTTAAAACTTAATCATTGTATTTACAGACATGGCTCCTGAATTACCTGATAATGTTACAACAGACTCTCTTGGTGTAACAAACTACATTGGAAATGAACATAACTATTGCTCAAGAGATCAATCTTCGAAAATGAGTAAGTATTAGGAGTACAATAACAATAGTTATAAACTTCTTTTTTATGTCACTAAGATTTTAATGTGTTAAAAATTATGTTAGAATAATAATTTTAGAGTATAATCTTTTAAACTTTCGCGTTGCATTATTACTAAAACTTATAATCACGGGTCTAAACTAATACATACTATAGACTATAGTACGTCGCGTTTAGACCCGTGATTATAAGTTTTAGTTATAATTTTAGAGTGTTTATGTAAATATACATATCTACATTGTCAATCCATAAGTAAACAATACATGGTTATTACATGGTTCTAATGCTGTTAGAACTATTTAGAACGAACGGAACCTTTTAGAATGACTCCAATTGATGTCCATTGGTACCTTTAGGGAACTTCCTGCATGAGTCGGTGCGTTTTCATTTCAGTATAAAAAAAAACATTTGCCAATTAATAAAAAAATGCAGGACGTAACGTTGACACTCAAACAAATATTAGGTCGCTCAAGTATTATGAAGCTTTTCATTTTGTATTTAAGGCACTTTAAATTTATGTTTGTAAGTCGCTGTTCTGTTGATTTCTCGTCGCTCGCAGCCAGTCGCTCACTTAGTAATGTTATAACATAAATTAATTATTTTTAACACTTAAAACTTTAATTTACAGTCACTCGTTTAAATACTACCCAATAAAAATTAACTTAAAAACCTCCGACTGTACTTACAAGAAAACCTGTCAAATATAAGTAAAGTACTTAAATAGGTGGTAAACCAATAAAATATCTCCAATTTATTAACGTTACTATAAAACTGCAAAACTATTTCATATAATGGCAGCCCCCGACAGATTTTCTTGTAAGTACAGTCGGGGGTTTTAAATTTATTTTATTATCATTTTAAAATCGGGGGTTTTAAAATTTTTAATTTATTTTTTGTAACTAACGAAATGATGCCATAGCACTGTCAGTAGTAATCACTGCTGTGTAACGCAACTCTAAAATGTAATATCCTAATAGCATTTATCTAGGTAATAAATATTAGAGTGTATAAATGTCTTAGGCAAAATATTACTTTGTTTAAATTAACTATACTCATTTTCAGTTGCTGGACCATCTGCTGGCGAGGTTACTGCTAATGAGCATAATTATTGTCCAAGACCAATAACTGCTCGACGAGGTTGGTATTAGTTAAATAGCTTTAACTAGTTAAAAATTAGTAGAATATTCTAGATTAAAAGACAATGAGATGATAGTATGATAGTTTTCATCTTGCATAATTTGTCAAATTATTTAATTGTGTTAAATTGTGTTTAAAGTTCAGTTAAATAATTAGTTTATTTAACTAATTTATAACATTTTACAGGTAAAAAAGCAACTGTTCCATCATACCTGACTACCCAGCTCAGAGACTCAATGAGACAAGTTAAAAACTTAAAAAGAGAAGTAATCAGGTTGAAGAAGCGAGGACTATCATATAAGGCCAGACTAGAAAATGCCCGCAAAATGACGGAAAGTGTGGCATTCCAAATAGTGTCAAAAAATATGTCTAGAGTTGGTAAAATTTTTACCAAAATGCAACAAACGCAAAGCTCAAAAAAGCCAAAAGGACGTCGATTTTCCTTGGAGGAAAAAATTATAGCGCTCTCTTATTATAAAAGAAGCCCTAAGCTGTATCCTTTAATATCAAAAGATTTTGTGCTGCCATCGAAAAAATCTTTAAAAATGTTACTATCCAAAATCAATTTAAAGACAGGTATTAACGCACTTATTTTTGATAAAATTGCAAAACAGGTTAAGGCCATGAACACCGAAGACAAACTGTGCACGTTGATATTTGACGAGATGTCGATTACTCCGCAAATTACTTATGACGCGGCAAAGGACGTTTTGAAAGGTTTGACAAGCCAAAAAACATTTGCAGACCATGTCTTGGTGTTCATGGTTAAAGGCATTAAAGCCAATTTCAAACAACCCGTGGCCTACTACTTTACAAACTCTTTAAAGAAAAGTCAGTTAAAAGATATTGTAGTGCAAGTCATTGAAAGTGTACAGGCCACGGGTTTACAAGTTTTAGCAACTATTTGTGACCAAAGCACTGTTAATGTGAGCACTATAAACAGTTTGATCGAGGACACCAAGTCTGACTATTTAAGAAAGGGACAGGAATATAAATTCATACATTTTAAAATTAATAAAAAAGCAATAATACCTTTGTATGATGTCCCTCATTTGTTAAAAGGTATTCGAAATAATTTATTAACAAAAGACTTGGTTTACCTCGATGACGAAAATAATAAAAGAACTATAAAATGGGAATACTTCGAAATGCTCTATTCAGCGGATAAGTCTTATGGGGAATTGAGAGTCGCGCCCAAACTTACAGAGGAACACATTAATAAAGACAAAATTAAAAAAATGAAGGTGAAAACAGCAGCTCAAGTGTTCAGTCACAGTGTTGCTGTTGCGACTGAACACTTGAGCGCAAGAGGTGATTTACCTTCAGAATGCCGCGACCTAATTCCCCTAGTATTATTATTAGATAAATTATTCGATTCGCTGAATAGTAGCACATTTCACATTCCCAATGGAAAATTGTACAAAGGGTGTGTTAGACGCAAATCGCCTCACCATTTGCTATGGGAAAAGTCAATAAAAATGTTAAAAACAATAAAATTTATAACAAAAAAAAAAAGTAGGAGACAAAGTTAGATTTGTTGAGTGCACTGTGCCATCCACAGAAAATTTTATTAAAACCTTAGAAGGAGTGCAACGTCTTTGGAAGACCCTTAATGAGAAATTTGGTATTGACTCCTTATTAACTCGAAATTTGAACCAGGACCCAGTCGAAAATTTTATTTGGAAACATTAGGAGCTATGGATGTAGGAATGTGGCACCAGATTGTATTGCCTTTGAAGGTGCGTATAAGTCATTATTATTAAATAATTACAGCACGCCACATTCCATACAGGGAAACTGTGAGGAAGATAATAATGATTGTTTAGAAACATTAGATTTCTTCCTCACAGAAAATCCAAGCTCTAATGTTTCTAACAAGTCCAACGGCGATGATATTGTTATAAATAATGAAATTATGTGCGATAGCGAGGTTGTGCCCGACAAAGGACAAAGCAATTATGTGTGTGGCTGGGTCCTAACAAAATGTTTAAAAAAAGTTGTCAAAGGGTGTAAAATTTGTAAAAAAGACTTAATAAAAACCAACGCATTAGACAGCATTTCAGACGAGTTAATAAGGAGAAAAGAATACCACAAAACTAAAAAATGGTTATGTTATCCAAATGAAAATGTTACAAGGGTCTTTCAAGAAATACAAAAACTGACGTGCAACTTTTTAAAAAGAGACGTTCCAGAATGTGGCCTTCTTAACAAATTGAAAATTTTGTGCGATATTTTTATTAAATATCCATTTGAATGTAGTACGCACAAAGAATTACTTAAGGCCCATTTTGAGAACGTCACCATTAAAGTTTTAGTTTATAGTTGGTGCCGGTCTATAAATAGGATACTTAACGGAAAAATTTGTTACTCAGAGAATGATGATGAAATGAAGTTAAAGGCACAAGTTTATTGTAACAAACATAAAAATAAAAATCATAAATGAATACATTTTGTTTTATTTTCCTAATTGTTTTGCAGATTTTCACGATATGCTTAGTAAATTTCATTCTCAGTCCGTTTTTAAGCTTAATTTTATTTAGCGAGTTATCGTGAAAGTTTGAAAAAACAATCAGTACCTAGGTAGGAACCAAATTACCAAACCTAATATGAGGCAGTAGTAGTAGGTACCTAGTACAACATTTGAATAAAAGGCGGGAAAAGAAGTGTCATTACTTCTTTTACCTCAAATTGCAGAGAGCAGCACTGTCGCTAAGCAAATATGGCGCGCTTGAAAAGGGGTGGCAACAAAACGCATTGAATTGGCTCTCTATTCCTTTTGGTATATTTACTGTACTCTATGACGCACACACACCAGCACAGCAGACTACGACTAGTGCAATTCGCGGAGGACGAGCAAATTTACTGTATCACCTCATGAAAGTGATATTTTTGTTGTAAAACTTTAAATTGCAAATAAATTCTGTGATTAAATAAGCTTAATAATCTTTTGAAGCAAGTATGGAATGGGTAATATCGGTTAACGAGATGCTGAAGGACAGTAACAATATAACTAAATTAAACTACACCCTGATACCCCCTGGATTTCAAGGCCATGTAAGGAGCATGAGGTGCGTACAATAATAACTAATTATATAGCCCAAAGGCTTACTTATCCGAGCAACACGGGCGAAACATTAAAACTTAGTGAGTATTCCATGGCGTCATAATGACACACCTACTCAAGGTTTTCAACCCATTCACAGCGCTCTCATGCAATAAATGGCAATGAATTCTTATTTGTCTCGAAGTGGATGGACTTATTAGGAAATAAAAGTATCTCGTTGGATGTAAGGTGACCTGGGGTAATATCTTAAATGGTTTGTGATGGCATGGAGGAACTAAAGTCGATGTCATTTTGTTAAAATAAAAAATGTAATTGCTGATTTTTCTTGATAGCTATACTCACTTAAGGTTTTTAAACATTAATTCTTAAAATTGCTTTTTTAAGAATTGCTCTGATTTATGCCTTAAAACAGTTCTAGGGGTGTCTGTTTTCATGATGTTTAGAGTTAGAAAATTATATAGGTATTACACAAAAAGTAACATTAATAATAATTCTAAGTTACAAATTAAAGATCTGAATACATCTCTATTGGACTTTTCTCAATTTCAAAACTCATACTTTAGAGGTTTACAACCTTATTCAAAAATGTGAACCTTGGTCTAAAATTATTAACCTACTTCTTTCCTAGGGGTTTATTCTTCTACCTATATACACCAACTGCCTCTAGGTGACCAACTTTAAAACCACCAGGAAGAATAAACAGTTTAAAACATGACTCATTACTGTTAGTTTAATTGTTTATGTATTATAGTCATTAACAGATTAGTATTAGTATATTCTTGTATTATAAAAGTTAGCCATACAACACATCCACTGTCCTCTAAGCATGAAATATTTGATTTGAGTTAGGGTTTCTATCTCAAAAGTTTGGCAACCAGGACTAGATGCATGAAAAACCCAGATTTTTGGAGCCCAGAACCTGAAGATGAGGTGATGGTTAAATCTAGCAAGTCTGTGGTCTCAACAAATATGCTAAATATTTAAGGTGAAAGTTTTTGATTTGTTCCCCCAAGTCCAGAGCTTTTATGCATTCTTACATTCCTAAACTTATGCCAGAGAAATCCATCAAATACCTAACAAAAGTTCTTAATTTGACCCACCCTTGAAACAAATATTTCAAGGGCAGAGTAACAGCTGGTATCCTGTTATGCCGTCGACAATCCTTACAATAAGGTTGTAGTATTTTAATACCAGTAGTATCATGCTAATTATGTTAATGTCAAGTTTATTCAAACATTTCTTTTGTAATATTGAATGAAGTAAATTGTAAAGGTATGAAAATAGCTATATAAAATTTTGTTTGCTTTCCAATACATATAGCATTTTGTGATAGGAAATGAAACAACACATAATGTCTATTAGCTAATGAATTTTATTCCCGAAAAGCCAGAAATTACCTTTTTTTAATATAAAATCAATTGAAGTTTTATGGAAGATTCGCTTTTACTCATCGACTTCGTCCACATGGAATAGTTTCTTTTTATCAATATAATAATAATATTATATCCCTTCTAATTATTATAAACTAGCTGACCCGGCTAACTTCGTACGGCCTTACAGTTTGTTTTTGTCAGTTATTCCAATGCTTTTATTATTTATTCTGCTATTCGGGACGGAGAAAACTCCAACAATTTATAAACCATGAACATCGACCCAGCCGTTCTCGAGTTATAAGTGTTGTAACAAACACGACTTTGTTTTATATATTTAGAAGATTCAAAAGTCCATCTGTTGATTACGCATTCTCACTTACACTATAGATTTTCAGAAAAGATAGACTGGAGCTTGAAAAAAAATATGGCTACATTTTATCACGAAAAAAAAGCTTGAAGAGATTGAAATAGGGGATGACATTCGTCAATATTGGTTGTTTCATGGTTTTATCTTCAATATTGACGAATGTCATCCCCTATTTCAATCTCTTCAAGCTTTCTTTTCGTGATAAAATGTAGACATATTCTTCTTCAAGCTTCAGTATATCTTTTCTGAAAATCTGTAGTTTAAGTGAGAAGAACAGATGGACTTTTGCATTTAAAATAATTAGAAGGGATATAATATTACACTTTAAGAAACCACACTTGGGATAATTGCAAATGCAAAATTATTTTAAACCTTCAATAAAGGTCGTAATATTACTCAGACAAAACCGTAGTACTGTTTAGGGTATACCTACCAATAGTAATTGGCTTAGTGTGCCTAAATATCTATCTAGCTGAAGCCCAATAAGTTTTCTAAACTATAGTCAGATGTAACAACAATTTAACATTATCAAAGTTGGATACTTGGAACACTGATGAAGTAGAGGCACATTACTATGGCGAATTTGAAACGATCTAGTCTACAAATGAAACAATATAGGTCGAATTAATTTAAATAATGCCATAAACTAAAAGAAACAAAACAAAACATTTAAAAAAAATGAACTGTTTTATAAAATAAAAAAAATAAAAAAATATTCACACCCTGCTACGATACTATTGATAGTATTGCTATCGATATAGGAATACCGATAGTGGGCTTTCGAGCGGGAACACTAGTCCAATAACTATTTATTTATTGTGTATACAGGGTGATGCAAGAGAGCCTCTCTAAGCTGATCGACGCGCTGGGCGAGCAGTCGGCGCAGGCGCAGGGGTTGAACAAGGTGATCACCACGGCGGAGAAGCTGCGCAACGCGCCCACGCACATACTGTACTTGCTTAAGGACCCCAAAGGGATGGGGTAAGTACTGGCTACATTGCACTGTAAACATATATTACAGAAGTTAAAAAAAAAAACTAAATTTGAGCCGTTTAGTTATAAAAGATTATAGCACACTCTCTTCCAACACGCACGACTTTGTGTACAACATGTATAATATTATAAACTAAATATAAATAAACGGGATCCAAACAGACTAGTGTTAGACATTATCCCAAGATCAGTTAAATTCAATAAAAGCTGCCTTACAATGTGTTTAAAGATATACAATAAAATTCCAAATGACATAAAACAATTAAATCTCAACCAATTTAAATCTAAATTATATAAGTGGCTTATTGATAGCAGAATATATGACATGAAAGATTTTATTTGACCATTCCTAATACAGTTTATTTTATTTGACATATCTTAATTATTTTGTTTAAATTTAATTTGCTGTAATTAGACACAAAGTTTGTCATAATATTTATTGATAATAAGTTATTAATTAGAAAAAGTACTGTAATTTTGCATGCTATTTGTAATAGCGAAACATGTGCACTCCCTTATCATGTAAGATCCTCAAATACTATGTTTTACGCAAATAAAATATTCTTATTCTTATTCTATAGAGAGATGGCGCTGCCATACACAGTAAACATTAGCTCCGTATATTTTTTATAGTATAAAATATAAAACAAACATTTTATTTATTACTTTTATCAAAAACGTGTGCGGTATATAACCAAGATTGCGTGACATTTTTATCGAAAGTGATTTTTGACGATATGTATTAGATATTAACAATAATACTGTGTGCAAAGTGATCAACATAATAACACATAAGACGATTTCAATCAACTGAGGCAATACAAAATCAAACCTGGAAAAACATTGTGTACAAACAAACCAAGTGACTATCGTAACTTTTTTTTTTATTATTATTATTAAAGGATACAATATAAACACAATACAGTTTCAAAAATACCATGAAACCTTATTAGGTTTGAATTGGCATTTACATTCGAAGCTACAATTAGTATAAATTTATATTAATTACATCGTTCAACGTACATTTATTAGTAGGTATTATTTAATTAAGATAAAGAAAAAGAAATAGGTAATTTAAATCTACACACAAAACCCAATACTGCTCAACAGATTGTAAAGGCTACAAAATGTAAACAACAAAAGTTACCATCGAATGCGCTGATCATAATTTAATCATGGAGTAAAAATTTACTATCAAGTCGATGTTAAAACTTGACCAAGTCGCGGCGGGCGCAGCGGCCCGGCTAGTACCTACGCAAATACCTAAATATAATAAAGTGCATTAATCTCAATAAATACTTGAATGACGTTAATGTTATCATACACGCACAAAAGAACATTAACCGATTGGAAGTAGGGCCATCTATAGGCATTTCACCTCGTTACATTTATACCACCATATTCCGGTAATATCCATATCTAGTAGCGACATCTAACAAAACCTAACCAAATCTATGCAAAACGAAACTGGTCAAAATATTCGCACAGAATGTCAACTAGTGATGTACAAACCTCGAGACGTCGAGCTCTACTTTTGAAGCCTCGAGGCGTATTGGCAGGACTCGGTGAGCTCGGAAGGCTCGTAGACCCGAGCCTAGCCGAGACGCGAGCTCTCTAAGCCACGCCTCGAGGTTTCAAAGGAGTTTGAGCCTTCAAAAGAGCTCGAACCTATCGAAAGAGCTCGAGCCTTCAAAAGAGCTCGAGTCTTAAAATGAACGCGAGCCTTGAATAAGAGCTCAAGTTTAGGTTTACAACTTTAATATCTGACTCGAGTCTCCAAAATTAGAACTCGAAAAGATGAAAATCTTATGTCATAAAGAGCACCGTAGATGCTTAATCTATTGTGCTTTACCTCTAATTATTTTCATTCATAAGCAGCCCATCACAACTAGAGCGCAGAAAAAGACTCGAGCCCTGAAAAAGCCTCGAGATCGATCGAGCTCTCAAAAAGACTCGAGCACTAAAAAAGGCTCGAGCTTTGAAATAGATTCCAGAGTTATCGAGCTCCATAAAAACGAGGCGAGCCCTGTAAACGACACCGAGCTCTAGACAAAAGGACTCTTAGGAAGGAAGGAAAGAAAGAAGGAAATTTAGACTTCTGCTTAAGAATGCGACGAAATCGTGTACGACAAAAGTAGCCATAAGCCAAAATTCCAAAAGAAGAAGAAGAAGTAGGATTATTGTCATGTTAGCCCGCTAGCCTAATACTATCTAAAGAATTCTAAAGAGACCGAAAATGGTGGAAAGGTCCAAGGTAGATTACCATAACGCTTTTCTGTGAACCCCGTCGAGTGAGGTACGGACAGCGGACATTTGCGTGTCTACATACTGATTAGAATAATCATGTGGACAGTAGCGTAAACGAATGAACGTTGAGTTACAAAACCGGCAGCGAGCAAGAGTTATGATTTAAAGTATTTCTTGGTAAATTATCTATCTTTGCTATAGATGTAGTGAGGTGTAAAATGTACATGTCAACGAGATGAAGATGTTGAGATGGGTGGGAGGTGTGACTCGACTCGATAAAAGTGCGCAACAAATACATAAGAGGCAGCTTCTTTAAAGTCGCACCAATCACCCAGAAACTTATTGAAAACCGCCTCTGATGGTACGGACATGTAGTACAGATTGCTTGAACCTGAACAGAAGAAAGGTAGAGGCCGCCCGCCACAGATGTGGTTGTCTAAACTGAAATACAAAGAGACCTCAAGGAAGCCCATTCGAAAAGGCAAACCAGTATAGATTAGTGAGGAAACCCGACCCCAATAAGGGGCCAAGAGCAGGACAAAGAGAGAGACAGTTATAAGAGAGGTGCCTGCAGCTCAGTGGCGGGAGCGCTTATGGTAGTGATTACCAAAGTTAAGCAACCCATGCTGCGGTTGTGATTGTGAGGGTGACAAGTCCAGTCAACGATCGCCCAGACTAAGGGTGCGTTTATATAGAAGCAGGTTTCCGGCACAGACAAATCTGTGCTGATCGGTACCGATCGGTACAGGTACAATATTTTTATATTATCTTATGCGCTCACTTATAAAGAAACAGGTACACATGTAAACAGGCATCACCTTCTTCTTTATAAGTGAGCGTATAAGATAACATTGGAATATTTTACCTGTGCGGACCGGTACCTACCCGTACCGGTTCGTCTGCACCGGGAACCCGTTTCTTTATGTCCTCACATTTAAACAGTAGAGACACTAATTAAATAATGGAGTAATTATTGTTAAACGAAATATATGAGATATTACATGCTTCGGCACCTCTACATGGAATACATAAGATTTCCCCACGAACGATTGAATGGGGCGCACTAATGAGCATTGCTTGACGTGACCCGAGCGTGGAAACCCCATTGGTATACGTCTGCACGCAATCTTTAGCTCGATAAAGTAATTATAGTGCATGCAGTCTCCTCTCTGCACAGGGTGGCGGTAACACATATATACAAAGCACATAAAGAGAGAGCCTTTTCTTTGTGCGTAAGGTGGATAGCGTATATAGGTACATAGCTTTTTCATCTTTCAAATTGCTGATTCTTGTTTTAATTGCAACTTTTACATACCTCCTTCGTAGTATCACCATTCTTTGCTAAAACTTGGGTCGCTTGTGATATGCTTTTTGTTAAATACTAAAATAAACACGTTTTGTATTCGTAAAGGAAAAATTGTACCGTGTGGTGCCGGCACGTTAAAAGAATTGCACCACCCCTTCTCTTCCTATGGGTTTCGTAAGAGGCGACTACAGGAGAACCGCCATAAGAAGACGGGCAGCAGCGTCTCCTCTCCACCATCGGCCAAACTTCGATCGCCAACCCGCCTGCCAAGCGTGGCGATTATGGCAAAATCCCCCTTTTGGAGAGGCCTGTGTCCAGCAGTGTCCAAATCCCATACAGCTAAGTCTTTAAAAACCTACACACACTGATAGCGATAGCTTACCAAGACGGCGCTGGTTGCAGAGGTTAGTAGGAAAATGTTTGCAACAGCAGCAGCGTCAGCATGTTTTAGGACGGAACAAGACTTATTTAAGAAAATGAAAACCTCCATTTACCCTATAGTGTTTTATCAATGGTGTTTATTTTACAAATGATAACTTGAGTAGGGGAATCGCATCCTTGGAGGTTTACTTATTCAGATGCTTCAAATTATTTTTTCATTAACAATCAGTAATCTCAGCCGCTTGTAATTCGAAAGTGATCGACCCTTACACAGCTAAAACTCGATTAAAGACGTTTCCAAATCAGGTATCCTTTAAAGTACAGAGCGCAGGGGGCTTAGACAAGTGGCAATTGCTCTGTAGCGAAACGATATCGAAATTCATCATCGCCTTTCAGATATTCCCACCACGTGATTTCTCATTTCACGATGGCATTTTTCAATCCCATACATTATTACTTTCGACCTTCGTTGTCGTTTTCAAATTGTTACTTTGTCTAGCTAGGGCCTCTGGAGTCCCTTCAGAGCTATCTGATAGAATTTTACAGCTTGAAGACGCACGACAAACAAAATGATCAGTAGTGTGGTGAAATATCGATAATATTTATATTATTTATCGCAATCTTTCAGTTCTGTTTCGTCCTACTTTAATGTGAATCGATATTATTGAATATTCTATGAGTTTGTGACACTTGCATTTTGCTACGTTGCCTTGACTGTCTATCAAATGGTTTATTAAAATCGCAATGTGCAAGAATACGAAGGGGGTTTGTTAAATCCATAGCTCTCTGGAAAGAAAAAAACACCTCTTTCGATAAACTGGGTTAATTTGTTGAGACGCATTCATAACCTTCACTTGAAGTAACTAAATAACACCACTTTATGTAATCAAATCATGAATTTTCGTTTTTATTTATCTACTACTGACAGTCGTATCGATTTAAAACGCACTTAGGTGGGTTTCCGATGACTTTACAATAATAGGGATGACGAAAAACTTGTTTTCTTCGTCTATCTGGTAGATTATTAAAAGTATTGGACACGTATTTTTTTCTTTTTTTACGTAATCAAAATATTACCTCGAATTGAAGGTTAGGTTATATTTTACTTGTCGTCGTGTCTTCACTAGCCCCCTGTCCCGAATTTGGACTTTATCTTTGTAATTTTGGGATTTTGCCAAAAAAATAAGAGCTCATTATTTTTTTAATAATCTGACGGATTAAATAAAATTTCATTTTGTTTTCCCAGTCGTCATTCATATTTGATACCGTCATGCTGATTCGAAGATGGAGTCTGTATCAGGATAGCAGAACTCTTCAATGGCTACTGGTAAAACCATCATGTTTGGGCTCATTTGATTTGTGAGCTACCTTTTACTTTTTGCCACCTATTACCATTTGACGACCGTCTGGTGTAGTGGTTCGCGCTCCGGACTACACAACCTGGCGGTTACGAGTTCGAATCCCGATGGGGCATTATGTTTGTGTGACGATGAGCACGAGCATTTGTTTGTACACATGGCATTGATGTTTATAAACCTATTTAAGTATGTTTATCCGTTATCTAGTCGTCATAGTAGAAAATTTGCCCAATTTAGATGTAGCTTATTGGTGTGACTGTGTTAAAAATGTATTTTCATGTATGTATGTACCTACTTGCACTAGTCTATTCTATTTCTATTTCTATTCTATTGCAACATGCCTAAATCATAATTCCTTACACAAAATTGTAAAGAATTGTTATCACGAACTGGGTCAATAGCAAAACTGTGTCAAGTTAAAAACATCAAAACGCGTTCTTTATTGCGTTTTCTTGTTTGAAAACAAAGGGTCTGTCGGCATAAAGCGGGTACATTAAGACTTAGCCCCGCCGGGCGGGCTGCGCTTAATCTCGCATCGGCGCTGAGCCTCCGCCTCGGTGCCTATTTGCATACGTCCGTGCCTGGCACCATGACTCGCAATTATTACTGCCACTGCGCTCGCCTTTCCGTGAAAGAAAGTGTTAGAAAACAACCGTAATGAGCGTGATTATTACGTTGATGGATCGTTACGCGCCGTTTTAGTTCGGGCTTCTCACTCACCGTCTACTTAAATTGATAGGTACCAGTAAGGCTTGGGCTAAACGTAGATTGCACGATTGCTCTAAGTTTGACTATACTTACTTCTATTTGGGTTTAACTAATACATTAATAAGTTACAAGCGAGTATAACATACATTTACTTAAATAAGACCCTACCAAATTCTCATAGAGACATTTATTTTTATACAGATGTACATTTACTCTTAGTGTAATTTCTCAATACCGCCTCCGTCAGTGAACCAAAACCGAGTGAAAGCTTTCTAATAACTAACCACCAATCAATGGCCCTTTTAAAGTACATTTAAGAAAGTCAAACCTAGCGGTTCGATGGTATGTTTAATCTGGGTTTGAATACTCTGAATGAAGTTTAACGAAGGGGGGAATGACTCATAGCGCCAAGTTCGGCCTTCGTTTGGCTCTAGTTTGTACTTCAAAAAATCGATCAATTTTTATGTTTTCTGTCATATCTATGTTTTAAAATCTAAACAATTCGTCTGATTGCTCGTGCTGAAAACTCTAGTGAGTGGCGCATGTCAACCAACCCAGTTTTGTTTAACTTTAAGTCACTTATTATAAATGCTTGCTTAGTACAAATCATTTCTCAATATACATTTTGATAAAACTCATAAACTGATCAAATGTGTTTTTTTTTACTTTGTCACCCAATATTCTAAGGTTGCCACCAGACAGACTGCAACACAGAAACTGCACGCAGTCAATGTAATCAACTGCATGCAGTTGTACGTTCGACTTCGTGCAGTCATGATATCAACTGCACGCGGTCGGCTGCAGTCGAGTGAAGTCAATATCAACTGTATGCAGTCGTGCCTTCAACTTCGCGCGGTCGGCTACAGTTGTGTAGTGTCGCGGGTCGCCGCATGCTGTCCATCGCTAACCGCATACAGTTAATGTGTATTTAGTCAAGGAGCAGGACGCACGTATGTCGCGTTTAACGTCTGAAGGAGTTTAAATAAAAATGGATGGAATGAATGGAGCAGCAACTTACATTCTAAAGTAGTTGTAAAATGTGCTTTCATTTTTGGGATACAGTATGAAAAAAATCTCCTTTTGTAACGCAAAATAATAGCAATGGATTAATCCGCGCTGCACGTTGCAGTTTTTGAATTGAATTACACCGCTGCCGGCGGCGGCGCCGTAATAATAAGAGAAGTAACGTCTGTGCTTCCATAGTGACATACACATTTACACTGAGCTCCTGGGCTAGATGCTTGGCATCAACTGCGTAAAGTCAGATCCGACTGCAGACAACTGTATGCAGTTGAATATAGTGACTGCGTGCGGTTGCTGATGCGACTTCGTGCGGTTGTTGTGGTGCAGTCCGTGTGATGGCGGCCTAAAGCGCGTCGAACAACTCTATATTCTTCTAACTTTTCTGTTTCTTTTTTTAAAACCTCTGTATTTTACTTTTAAATTAATTGAAGTAACCGAAGCGAACGATATGAATCCAGTAAACTCGCCAATCTCTACGCGATCGCGTTGTCCATATTTGTCGCGCTATTGTGCGGCGACTTTCCAACGGCCTTATTTTGCGCCCGCGCAAGCTACGCGCTCTGTCAAGCGGAAACTGCTCTTTTTATACAAAACACTATGGCCGCTATCGAATTCGGTGATGGTGTTATATCGATGTTTCAGTATCGAATTGGGTTTTTGTACAGTATTGCATCAATTGTATATACTCATTTTGATTACCAATTCAATCATTTATTACATGCTACATTAGTGTAAGTACGCTTAGTAGTTTTACATAATATGATATTTTATGAATACAATATAACCTTCCATTTGACCTTTTCTTTGACATCCTCAACGTTTGCAGAATTCACGGCAGATTTTTGTTTAACATTTTTTTGATATTGCCCTACCTATTTTACTCTTTTTAAAATTACCTAATTTCTATCTGTGTGGACCTGTAAGTGGTTTTTTAAATGTTATTTGTGTATAATTATTGAAAAATTTTAAACCTTGGTCGTCCTAATAAAATAAAATACAAAACATACTAGACGATAAGATTTTTATTTTATTTTGTTTTGGTATTCACTTTTTATTTTAATTTAGCTTAGATGTGGTTTGCGTTACGAATACTATTTATATCGATATTTTTGAATACTGTACATCACTATACCGGCGTCTGTGTCTACTGCGCGGTCATTGCCCATCCCGTATTAGTTTTCAAGTAACCCCCACTTTTTGTCGGTCAAAAACGACTGCTTTCTAAGTCATCTTTTATAGTTTTTACGGTCTGACTAGTTGCTGTTTGCGGCTTCTCCTTTGCAGATTTCAGTCTCTTTTCATGTTTTTCCAACATTACGCAATAAATTTTAAACTTGACATGGGCAATTACTATCATTTAAATTGAATTTATTAATTCAATTTCAACAAGCAAACACCTTCTGCGAACCTGAAATCAGACGATGAATGAAGCGCTATGACGCAGATGGAAAAGATCTAGAAGAATACCAACATCAACATCAAACGACAAACAAAATAAACGCTTTCAAAATGTCGTGCTTGGACCGCTCTCCGTATAAATGAATCATCCTGAAACAACTACGGATAATGGAACGCCTCACAACTATCCTTCTCAGGTGATATCTACGGTACTTTGGGCATCATGCACAGAAACCACCTGATATCCTGGAGAGAGCTATCCTCATCGGGAAAAGACAGTGCAAGGGGTCACGTGGCCGGAACACGTTGATTGAACCAGTTTTATGGAGCAGTTGGTGTTATCATCATCATCATCACCAGCCTATATCAGTCTACTGCTGGACACAGGCCTCTCCAAAAGGAGGATTTTACCATAATCGCCACGCTTGGCAGGCGGGTTGGCGATCGCAGTGTGGCCAATGGTGGAGAGGAGACGCTGCTGCCCGTCTTCTTGTGGCGTTTCTCCTGTAGTCGCCTCTTACGACACCCATAGGAAGAGCAGGGTTGGTGTTATCACTGCTCAAGAATTGGCCCCTTTGTCCTAAGCTTAGTTTTCATTGACCGTTACTAGCTTTAGGCATTCTTTAGTTCTTATGAAACTTTATAAAACCATTTGTGACGTTAGTTAGGACTGTTTTGAACTAATTTACAATATACTTTAGTGTTAAATTAATTTGTATTTTTCTTTTATTTATTGGTCATAACTTAGTTCACGTTGTTGAATTCCGCCATTCAGCCGTGTCACTCGTAAATAGTGTGTATATTTTTCTATCCGGAAAAGAGATAGCTAGATAAGATCAGATTACAAGAATACTTTCGAAAAACAAACAAATTTATATTGTAACAACAACTTTACCTCTTTAAATGTTGACGTTGTACTTATAATATATTAAGTAAACAAAAATTAGCACGACACGACTGAGTAGGTATTCCAATTTGAAACCATTTAAAAATAATAATACAAATTAAATTCTGAAAAGGTTTCAGATAAAATTAAAAAAAAAGATACTTCTGACTTCACCTACTATTTATTCTATGCATAATTATGTCAACAGGCTAGTTTCGGGTAAATATACCATTTAACACCCTTAAAAGAATACTACCGTATTTTCACCGTAGACACTGCAGTTTTTACTTTGTTTCAAGCATTGCGATATCATAATTTCTTTTATGTACCTGATTGTGCTGCCGGCTTCGTCTGCTTGCATTTCAAAATGTTATAATTACTTTTAAACTTTCGCGTTGCATTATTAAAAAATACTTAAACGGGAATTAACGCGATTTATTTTATTGTGTTTAAATTTTAGAATGTTGATGATTTGGGCATGATGATTAAAACCTCGTTAATAATATAAATCATAATAATTATTAAAATGTAATAAACATAATAAAACTATAGAAATGCTAATTTAAGGCAGTAAAATTATATCTAAATCGGTTCAACCGCTTTGCAATGATTCGAGGAGACTGTTATCTGACTGATTTTTGATGTATCAGATGTGATCAGTATAAGACTATACAGAAGACCGTACTTCTTAAAAACACGTCATCGGCTGCTGAAGTGCAATAACTTTTGCTAGGGGTCAACAAACAAATAAAAAAAAGATACTAGACTACCTCCGTAACCGAGAGGTGAGCACGCTGACTATTATGTATATGGCGTCGCCATCTCCGAAGTTCCGGGTTCGATCCCCGGTTGGTTTTTTTCTATTTTTTCTCGGGTCTGGTTGTTGTAGTACCGTCGTTACTTCTGATTTCTGTAACACAAGTGCTTTCGCGACGTAAATTGCTGTCTTAAAAAAAGTGTGCTGAGGCGTTTCGTAAGGAGCCCTATGTCTAGCAGTGGCCTTCCGCAGGTTGGATGATAATATTAAAAGCAACACGTCGCCTTTATGAATTTAAGGAATTCACTTCTTTGTAGTACGATTTCCCAGAAAGTCGTTGGAATTCAGAAGCTGATCACATAGTTTTGAAAAATGTCCTATATTCTGCATTCCCTCGAGAATACCTCCCAAAACTTCAACCGCTATTAATGCCTAGCTAGGGGATAGCGGTTAAAGATTTTCTCTTAAAAACCCTGTTGGTTTATTTTGCTTTTGAAGTTGGGAATTTGAGATGTTAATTGTTCGCAGCGTACCGTAGCGAATTTTAATAAAAACGCTTTTTTTATTTAATTTATTGTCAAATATTATTTCAACAATCGTTTAAAACGTGAAACCTTTTGGGTTCCCCGCTTAATTTTGGTGAAACATCAAAAGGCTGGTTTATGGATAAATTATAAATAAATTTGCACCAGACAACACACTGGGATCATGACCTCGAACTCCTCGAAGTAAGAATTTAATATTCTTGTGATGTGTAAAAAGTTTGTTTTCTGAATTGACCCGAACTGGATATCGAACCCAGGGCCTCTTGCATTAAAGGCCATGCCATAATTACGTGCCACTACTCGGACCCAATGAGAGACTTTTGAAGAGGAGCACTAATAGCCTATTTAGTAATCCTGCTAAAATATCGAAATCATATATTTTTTTAATAACTGACTTGTTTGCTATGTTTAGACAAAGCGCCTCCAAATGTTCTATCACTAATGATGAATGCATGACCCAAGTCCAACTGTCATGTACGGGTTTCATGAAAGTTTGACTTAGGTCAGCCTTGCTAAACGAGACAACAGAAATGTTATTGTTACGCCGTCCTAATCACCGCTCGGCAACTAATAAGTTAAATTGCTTGCGTTGTAAGTTGTCGGGCCTCGGGCGTCGGTCGGGCACGGACAGTGGTGGTGCAGGTAAGCCGCCGAGACGACGCAGCTCCTTTTGTATTTCATACAAAATGTATTGTAGCAACGTGGTTACCCGCCCGCGCCTCGCCATTGGCGCGCTGCCTATGTAAATCTTCGCTTCCATACATTGAGTATGAAATACGAAAGGAGCTGCGTCGCGTCTACTTCACATCCGTGCCACACCGAAACCAGATGTATTTCCCGCGCCTAATAATTCCCATCGCATTCTGTCGCAACATGTCGCTCACCTAGACCAATTAGTCGTGTGGTGCTTGACTGACAACATACTCTGCCTTTTGCAGAGGGCGAGGCGAGGTGATCGGCATGCTGAAGGTGGGCCGCAAGCACCTGTTCCTGTTTGACGAGCACGACAAAGTGTGCGAGGTGGAGCCGCTATGCGTGCTTGACTTCTTCGTATTGCGCGACCGGCAGCGGCACGGCTACGGGCAGCTACTGTTCGACCACATGCTCGAGGTGAGTAGCGGACCAGGTCCAACCATGTACAGGGCGGCCCCAGCAGTGACGCTGTGTGTATGTCACTTGTTCGTGCTGCGCGACTGGCAGCGGCACGGTACGGGCAGCTGCTGTTCGACCACATGCTCGAGGTGGGTAGCGGACCAGGTCCAACCATGTACAGGGCGGCCCCAGCAGTGACGCTGTGTGTGTCACTTGTTCGTGCTGCGCGACTGGCAGCGGCACGGTACGGGCAGCTGCTGTTCGACCACATGCTCGAGGTGGGTAGCGGACCAGGTCCAACCATGTACAGGGCGGCCCCAGCAGTGACGCTGTGTGTGTCACTTGTTCGTGCTGCGCGACTGGCAGCGGCACGGTACGGGCAGCTGCTGTTCGACCACATGCTCGAGGTGGGTAGCGGACCAGGTCCAACCATGTACAGGGCGGCCCCAGCAGTGACGCTGTGTGTGTCACTTGTTCGTGCTGCGCGACTGGCAGCGGCACGGTACGGGCAGCTGCTGTTCGACCACATGCTCGAGGTGGGTAGCGGACCAGGTCCAACCATGTACAGGGCGGCCCCAGCAGTGACGCTGTGTGTGTCACTTGTTCGTGCTGCGCGACCGGCAGCGGCACGGTACGGGCAGCTGCTGTTCGACCACATGCTCGAGGTGGGTAGCGGACCAGGTCCAACCATGTACAGGGCGGCCCCAGCAGTGACGCTGTGTGTGTCACTTGTGCGTGCTGCGCGACCGGCAGCGGCACGGTACGGGCAGCTGCTGTTCGACCACATGCTCGAGGTGGGTAGCGGACCAGGTCCAACCATGTACAGGGCGGCCCCAGCAGTGACGCTGTGCGTGTCACTTGTGCGTGCTGCGCGACCGGCAGCGGCACGGTACAGGCAGCTGCTGTTCGACCACGTGCTCGAGGTAGGTAGGTGGGTGGTTTTCATAGAGATAATGACTTACTTTTTGGTTGACCATCGACCATATTTAGTGGCATTTATTACAAGCATCTTCGTGCTTCAAAAGCCACGTTTAAAGTTGGTCCCCCTTGATACTAGTCGTAAAGCCTAGTCCACAGAGACCTTAACAAGGCGGCTTTATTAAATCTGACGGTAAGTTTTAGCACTGCCTTTACAGCAATCCTTCATCAATCTACCCTGGGGTAGAGTACCCAAACCATCTTATAATTGAGGTAAGGCCCTGTGCCTGCAGTGCGTCCATATAATATAGGCTTGGGTTTACTATAAGCATTATACGAGTACCATAGCTTACCTATGAGTAAATTTTTTGAGACCAACCTAATAGATAAAGGAATTACGGTCTATAGTGTCCATATTTTACCTAACGTCGCGAGTGGCCGCTACTCGCTACACGTTCGGCGAGTCCATACAAATTGTATGATGAAAAATGTTGTAAACTGTTTGTCGCTTGCCATCAGTGGCCGCCCCTGGTGGCTCGTTTGCGCTGAGCCTAGGTTTAGTTTACTTAGAGTTGAGGAGTCTAGTGTAAGCCTCATCCCGCCCCCAGGACACCGGCACGACGGCTGCTGAGCTGGCCATCGACGGGCCCTCGCCGAAGATGGAGCAGTTCCTCGCGCGGCACTACGGCATCCAGCGGCTGATGCACCAGAACAACAACTTCGCCGTATCGCCGCAGTTCTTCGCCAAGGCCGGCGAGATCAGGTAACGTGACCGAGATCTAAACAGAATCCCAGGGAAATATTACAGCATAATTTATATCCGGATATCGAAATGTACAATCCACATGCGTCGTCGCGCACACGCCTCTGGAGGCAAACTACGAAAGCGTTTCGTTCGTTCGGATGTATTATCCTATCAAATTAAAATAATCATTCGATTGTATCAAAACTTTGACAATTTATGGACAATCAAAAACGGTCGGGTTTTTTATAAGACGGCTAGTTTGTGTTGGTCATATTTTGTCAAAGGATTGATACAAGGGGATGGTATTTTTAATTTGTTAGGTTTATACGTCCTAATGAACGAAATGTTTTCTTAGTAGGCCTTCTGATACGAAGATCGTCTTGTAAGATACGCGATCCCAACTCTTTTCCCGCGCTTAAGATCCGTCCCGCTAGTTGGTACGTCGATTGACACAAACGGTATTTCTTGGCGGTGACGCTTACAATTTACCAACCCGCTTTACTTTACATAAGGCACAAATTGATGTCTTAAGTCATATGTATTATTATAACAAAATGCTCTTTGAATTATTGTCAATATCCCTATTCTGCAAATAGCAAATGGCTGAACTGTATGAAAGTATTGCTTAAATAATGATATAAGTTAATCAAAAATTGAATTTCGATTTGCGGGTGTGAATTGCTTTGTATTTTTTAATCTTACACTCGTATTCTGTTCATTGGTTCTAAAGTTCTTAATTCAGCCTTTTTATTAACATGACGTTTGTAAAATTTAGAGCCAACAAACAGAGTGAAAACTGCAATATGAAATTTAGGTCCTAATTTTAAAAATAATTCGTTAGCTTGCGATTGTGCTTTTTATTTTATTATTATTGCTCTTTGAAATACTTTAGAATCAATACGCTACCACAGTATATACACCGTGAATTTTTAATTACCCGAGAAAATTAACTAACATACTCAGATATCGATATACATCGAATTGGGCGAATAAAAAAATTTTTTTATGAGAAATTTATTTAAAAGGTCCCTAACATTCCCTTAAAAAAATATGCACCATAAAAGTCCTGCTAATTCAAATAGTAATCATTATCATTCCAACATTAACGGAACCAAAATCCACCTAATTTGGTCGCGTAATATTGGCGTACGGAAGGAATAACTATGAATGATTTTTTTTTCATTCATAGGTATTCCTTCTGTATGCCAACGCCGTACGCCGTTCCGTTTTTTTTATTCGCCAATTTCGATGTATATCGATATCTGAGTATGTTAGTTAATTTTATCGGGTAATTAAAAATTCATGGTGTATATCTATACAGTATGGAAACTAGGCCTTGTTTGTCGAGATACGTCAAACACGTCAATGGAGCGTTAGGGTTGTCTTGTAAAGTTGATTAAAAACCGCGCGACCTGAAAAACAAAGAGTTGACCGAAGAGGATTTAAATACTACGTTTTTACGTTCTGCAGCGACAATGGCAACTGACAGCATCTCATCTCGTATCGGTTGTATTCGGCAACCACGACTCTTAGTACACTTATTTTACTGAGATTTCTTGTTGAGGCGTGCCCATGTGTGAGTACGTCATTTTGACCGTTTATAGGTAGTTTCTTTACTGTATAGATATATATACTGTGACGCTACGCAGAGCTCTACCACTGAGACATGACGTCAATTTGACTATAGTGGATGTGTGTATTATTTGTGGATATAAAAACCATATTATTCCAGCTTCCAGTATTAAGCAAGCAGAATTAAAGCTTCCTTAGAAGCATCCTACCGCTTGGCAGCGAAGAAAGCAAAGCTCAACCGAACATGCGCCTACGCACATTAATTCACGAGCATTAGTATAATTTGATAGAGTATTTGTCTTGTTTATTCTTCTACAATAAATCGCTGACATGCTGACGTAAGCACAAGTCAAACTACCTCTCACCATGTAAAAAACCCCCCACCCCCTCTGATGGTCACATTGGCTTTATGTAAGGATGACATGCAAAATAATAGTATTTGAGCCTTAGCTATAATTAACGTTTTTAACGATTTCTCTCTATTTTGCCCAAAAATCCCACCGTAGGATGATATTGTAATATTTGCATTTCTTCATTCTAAACTATTGAATATTATTACCAACTATTTACATTAAATAATTAATAAATATTTTGTTACTTAACCAGTAAATGTCCACGACAGATCTTGGACAAGAACAAGAAACATTTTAAGTTAAATCCGCTCATCGACAGGTTCGTATTCGTACTGTGCTGTCATTAACGTAGACTAGACGGTCGAGTGGGGGGTATAAGCCGAAACACACCGCCCGTGCGCCCCAAAGACACTGCTGCTTCACTGTTCCAGTTAAAGAGTTAACGTGACTCCGACAGCATCCTAAGGCTGGGTCTCCATCAAAGCGATAGGAAGAGGAATAGAGCACTCTTTTCAAACAAAAGACAGATTGGACACGCGTTTTAGGCTGCCCGCCCACCTCCAATAATCGGTTACCGATTTTTTGTAAGAGAAAAATAAAACGTACTGATTGGAATAGTGCATCGCCCACACAAAAAAAATTGGGACATGTAAAAGTGCCATTGATGGCCAATTTGCAAAAATAAATGACTTTGACTTTGCACACGTCCTACAAAAAGTGGGTCAGAAATCGTAAGAAAATCGGCCCTACAAAAAGTCTGTCGTAGCCGGGCAGCGTTGGTGTAAACCCACCCTTAATCTCAAATTTCTGGAACAAGCGATTTAGTATAATTACTGCCGTTGCCATTTCAATGTGGCTCCCGTAGAAAAGTTGATGTATTCAAGCTGTAGAATCACACTCTTAAGAGGTTTTGAGTTCAATTACATCTTGTATAAAAAACAGTGTTTCGGCTTGTGCACCTTTGATTCGCTGCCTACTTAGATTGAGCGTGTGAGCTGCAGTACTCAGGTCGCAGATGTACAGTGTAATAGTTAACTCAGTAATACCTAGCATATTGTAATAAATGTGGCTTAACAAACACGCATATACAGATACCATGTGGACGTAGTTTAACTATGGCAAACTGCTTAGACGTAGTTAGTGCTCGCTCCAAAATGGAATGGACTAAACTCATAAAATCTGTCATTTGTTCATGATTGAACCCTATACAGCCGTAAAGGATAAGACGGCAATTCATTTCATAATCAGACACTTATCGTTATAGGTTATGTTTGCCATCTTGCGCAAGACAAGCGCCCTAAGAGTCCCTTCGAAGACATTTTAAATCATTTAACTGTACTACTACTATTTATTCTATGACTTGAAAGCCTAGACGCAACTGTCAGACTCAGAACCGAACATCCTATGACTATCGGGCCAAGTAAATTCGTTAACCCACTGTATATTTATTACACTGTGGAACTAGTGCGAGTCACGTGACTCTTAAGAGTGTGCTTATCTGCGTCCAGAATTTGCGCCCATACGCTTAGCTAAACAGGGTGTACAAAAGAACGGTGGACACTCCTTAAAACCACGTGATCAGCTGGTAATATACAACAACTTTTCCTATAGGAGCAACATCGATATCGTGATTTTATTTTCAGATACTCCATACATTATCATAGAAGTATGCAAGTAAGTTTGTATGGAGAAGCTGAAAAAAATGTATTGATTTCGATGTTGCTCCCATAGTAAAAGTTGTTGTATATGATCAGCTGATCACATGGTTTTAAAGAGTGTCCTATTCTCTTGAACACCCTGTATACGTATCATTGCACTCGTAAGCGCACGAGTGGCTCCTGTTTGTAGTGACTGAACTGTGTCTCTTTCTCGCATATTGCTAGATTGAATATGGTTGTCCTACTCTGTTCTGAATGCACACCACTGCAAACTAAGGCAATCCGCTCTTGTGAGCCGTCAGAATAAAATTTATCGCTAGTCACATTTGGTACATAGGTAGTTCAAAATCACTAATAATGCCAGTATATTAATAAATAAATAAATATTGTACAACATCACATACATTGCTCTGATCCTAAGGTAAGTAGCTAAGCACTTGTGTTATAGAAATCAGAAACAACGACGGTACCACAACACCCAGACCCGAGACAATATAGAAAAGTTCGTTTTCTACATTGACCCGACCGGGAATCGAACCCGGAACCTCAGAGATGGCGGTGCCATTCAGTCCGGCGTGCTCGCCTCTCGTCTACGGAGGTCGCCAATAAGTCATTATACCTTCATGTAATTTGTCATGAAACGCCATTATTATAATACTAAATACGTAACTTGCGTTATATTATCATTAATAGAGGTTGGTACTCGAGTAATAGAACACAAATGAAAAATTTCACTGCCACTTCATACAGGGTTATTAGTAATCTGATGCAATCCTCTCGGAAATTATTAAAGGACTTATATTACAACCACTTAGCATAACCTCGAAATAAATAAAAAAATTGCTTTTCACCTATATAGTCACAGGTTAACAGGATGAACACTAATAAAATCGGTCCTTATATGTATGAATTGCTAAGTTTTTTTTACATTCTGATGTTAGTTACTAAAAGTTAATGCATTTTTGTTGCTTAATCATCTGAAAGGAGTGTATTAATTACCCATTACCCTAAATTTATTAGTTTGTATTTCCTCATAGACAAAGTGTTGCATCAGTTGTGTCTAAGAGTGTATAGTTTGAACCAATCGAATAAGATAGACCTCAGTGTTCTCATCGTGATATGTTTTACGCAATGGAGCCTACTCTGAAATCGAAAAAGTAATTGTTTAACCACGTGCATTATATTTATAATTTTATTATTAATATAATCTTTATCACTATGGAAAATTAACTTTAATTAACTAACCTCTCACTGTCTTATTCACAGTACATTTACTAGTCCAGACTAAGGTTAAATTTCTCATTTTGGACGTTAAACAGTGGTTTAACGTTAGTCCCGGAATAGCAAATGCACCCTGATTAAGACAGCTAGATTACTGGTGTTGGAATTTGATAGGTAAGAGTAAGTATTGAAGCCTTGAAACGTTTTCAAAAATCTATTTCTTAAACACGTCCTATTTTCTTTACACTATCATCTTTTATTGTGGGCTAGAGCCGAGAAGAAGCAGCGCAAACAAAACTAATTGAAAATCAGTAAAAATCTGTGGTGACATAACGTGTTAATATAACACTACATACCCTGTCATACGCCTGTGGTCATGTATCAGTTTTTCTCGAATTCAGAGTAGCTCGCATCTCGCATCATACCAACTCACATATCGTTAACAGAATTAACCTTTTAACCTCCCGCAGCAAGTCCGGCCGCACCACGCCCGTGGTGGCCGCAGCCGTCGGCCGCTTCGCCGCGCCCCAGCCACCGTCCTCCATCGCCACGGTAACTACTGCACTTAATCATCATCATCATTCCAGCCACAGGACGTCCACTGCTAAACATAGGCCTCCCCCAGTGACTTCCAGATCGGCAGGTTGGAAGCGACCTGTATCCAGCGGCTTCCTGCAACCTTGACCAGGTTATATGACCACCTTGTGGGTGTCGAAATTTCACTGATCACTCCTTTCCCAACTTAGATTAACCCATTCACGGCCTAGTTGACGCTATAGCACGATTGGCATACTTTTCATGTCATGAGTTATCGTATCAAAACACAATTTTTACATAATTTATATGAGAAAAAAAAATATTTAGTTGCATTGCATATTTAACCAATGTTGATAAAGGACAATTCAAATCTTGCTTTTGTCTTTGTACCCAAAATAAGTTAATGTGCAGAAATGAGACGTATTCTACGTGAAAGAGCTCACACGCGTCATCACCTTTTATGATGAAGTTACTATGATCTGACCCAGGGGGAAAATGTTACCGTCCTTAATAATTTAATATTTTAGTGAACAAAGCAACTGTACTTTTTTTCTTGGGCCAATTTTGTTTACGCCATCATAAAAGTTATAGGTGTTTATTGGGTCTACATCATAGTCTATGTCCCAAATCCGCACAACATATTGTTTTTGGGCCCATTCATTTGCATTTAACTTTAAGCTCTTTGGTTTCCTTGAAAAAAAAAATGTATACACGATGGAATTGAAGTATTGTAGCTACCTTATAAAAGAGAAAAAAAGTCTTAAGTATTATTTACAAATGGTGTCAACATACCAACAATTGTTTATTATTCATTCATAGCATCCACCAATTTATCGGTGAAATGTTAATAAAATGAACTTCCTAGTTCTAAATACTTAAAACCTTTTTAAGTGTAGTCATCGTTGTCTAAGTCGTTTTTACACATCTTTTAGGATATCAAAAACAACACTCGTATAATAGGGATGACTACTGGACAAAGAAAATGAAATTCTATTTAGTCAGTCAGTTAGATTATCAAAAAATAAGGGACTGTGAATCAACCAAATTCTACAGATAAAGCGCGTTAAAGTTCGGGAGAGGGGGGGGGGGACTCGTGACGTCACCTCTAAGTTAAAATTGTACGTTGGCGTGACGTCATGCGACATTTCAAATCAATACATCTCTGTAATATTTTGATTGTGTGAAAAAATAAAAAATACGTCTCCGATATTTTTTGATAATCTAGGTAGATTGCGTTCGATGCACGTATGCGCAGCGCAGACGTCGCGACAACGCAACGCACGCGTCTCGTTGTCGCAGCGTTTTCTCTTCAGTTAATTGAACGTTGCGTTACCGCGGCGCAGACGTCACACAATTTTTGTGATTGTAAATGACACCGCAGTAACGCTGCGCTAACGTCGCGCACCTGCGACGCTAGCGCAGCATACGCATGTGCCCAGCAGAGACGCCGCAACAACGCGACGCGTGCGTTGCGTTGTCGCGACGTCTGCGCTGCGCAAACGTTTATCGAACGCCTACGCTGGATAAACGCAAGTGAGAAGGCGCTCTTAGTTGTCTTCCCTATCATAGCAACAGTAACGTAGACAGAGAGTCAGACTACTCGTATATTTTGTATATTATTTTGGATAATGTCTGACCACGGGAGCGCCACCACACCAATTGCCTTAATATTATATTATGTATTCTTCACAGATAATGAATTGGCAGTAAGATACTCGTACTATCATCGCGGATAACACTCGCCAAGCTATTGTATAAGTTACGTGGTAACTAGTTTTCCTGATACAAAATAATCATGCATAGCTTTTGTATAGGATTTGTAGTAGAGCTGAAACATCTTCTTTTAGAGAACACTTCATTCGTTTTAGTATTTAATCATAAACTATTTTGCCTACTATAAATAAATAAATATATGAGTACAGTGTATGAGACTTCTATTTACTCATTTTGTTATCTTATTAATAGCTTTAGATTAAGTAGAAAATATTTAATTTGGTACTTGTCAAGTAATACAATCTTATACAGTCTGATACCAAAATAGTATCCGCTCAGTTTACGGCCGTGACGGCAGTTAGGTATTTTTGGGTAGCAGAATCGCTCCCTCAAAGATTAAATATGTATGTAAAACGAATTTTGTAATATGCTACGCCAGGGTTTCTTCAACTCATTTTTCCACGTACCTCTATTAGACTATCAAGATCACAGCGTACCCCTTAAAATATTGGCTATTGATAGGCATTTTTAAAAAAATACAATAAACCCCACCCCACCGTCATTACTTTCAACCGGCGTAATGCACCATCGCGAGCGAAGCGAGCGCGAAATTATTTACGTCAAATCTTTAACATAAAGGTGTTGAAGTACAATTTTATGTAAACGGAAAAAAACTGGAAATCTTATGGAGTTATCAGGCATTTCTACACAACGTTCAATACAATTTCATACATTTACTACTCTGTCAAGAAAGTACAGGGAAAAGATTAATAATACACAAAATGTTAGTTATTCACCCAAATTTATTTTATCACCTTCAAAGTATGCTCCTTCAGAAGCGATACACTTACGCCAACGAATAATCCAATCATCAAAACATTTTTAAACGCTTTTTCCGGAATTGAGTTTAGTTTTCGCCGCGAATTCTCCTTTATGTTTTCTACCGAATGAAACCGGGTGCCACGAAGTGGTAATTTGAGTTTAGGAAAAAGAAAGAAGTCGGCTGGAGCCTTATCTGGTGAATAAGGTGGCTCCTCTATGGTATCTGTTGAGTTTTTTGGTCAAAAATTCGTTCACAATGATGGCCTTGTGGGAAGGCGCATTATCGTGGTGCAAAATCCAAGAATTTTCATTCCACAAATCTGGCCTTTTCCGTCTAATTTGCTCTCTTAAACGGCGCATAACGCTTAAATAATACTCTTTTTTTATCGTTTGACCTTCTGGCAAGAATTATGAGTGCACAACACCGCGACAGTCAAAGAAAACAGTCAACATGACTTTGACTTTCGATCGAGATTGGCGCGGTTTCTTCGGCTTCGGTTCAGTTGGAAGGCGCCACTACAAAGCTTGTTGACTAGTTTGCATGTCAAACTCGTAAACCCAGGTCACGTCACCAGTAACAATGCGTTTCATGAATGTTGGGTCGGAATTGACTCGTTCTAGCATGTCCTCAGCGACTCTTTTGCTATTGAGTTTTTGGAGAAAATTCAGGTCTTTTGGAACTAGCCGAGCGGCAACATGTTTCATACCCAATTGATTATTTAAAATGGTATGAATCGACTCGTGTGACACAGAAAGTTCGACGGCTAGCTCTCTCAAACTTGAATGAGGATTTTCAGTCACTATTTCCTTCACTTTTGCGATGTTATCTCCAGTAGCAGACGTTGATGGCCTACCAGAGCGAGGCAAATCTTCCATTACATCTCGACCGCTTTTGAACGCTTTGTACCACTCATAAACACGTGTTTTTGATAAAGTCGATTCACCGTAAGCCTTCTGTAACATTTTCAGAGACTCCGAACACGAAATCCCATTGGCAATGCAAAATTTAAGGCAAACTCTTTGTTCGATGTTTTTAAAAGTCCATTATGAAATTCGCAATACACACTAGATATGGTATAACTAAAAACTATACTGTATTTAATCTAATTATCAGATGTAACTCAAACTCCGCGCCAAAATGGAAAACAGTTGTGCCAATCTAAAAACAACAAGAAAAAAATTGAATTTGGAACCATAAACAAATCATCAATTCCCGAAACTTTTTTGACAGAAAGTATACATTAAATACCTCCTACAAGCGAGCCCAATTTTTTGTGGTGGGTAATTTATATAAAATTTTGAGAAAACGGTGAAATATTCGCATTCCCCAGGTACGCCAATGATACCAGGCAGCTTAGCCGCCGCCATTACATAAATCTTATCGCGTACCCCATATATATATGACTTAAAAGCGTACCCCCAATGGTACGCGTACCCCACTTTGAGAAACTTTGTGCTACGCTATAGGAATCGGGCTGAAGAGATTCAAGTAAATGTTAGTCTTGCTACCTAAAATGTTTTATTAGTTTTCTCGACATGTATTTATTAACAGGTATTCAGTCTTATTAGGCGCTGAATTGCCGTTAAAAGTATTTGTTGCGTTTTGGAATTCCCGCCAAAACCAACGCCACGCACACTGCAGACTTTAGATCGGACGACAGTTGGACGGTCTTAGATACAAAATACATGGTTAAATGTTGTGTATTTACAGGTAATCCATGGCGGCAGTTCTTATTATCACGAAACTAGTAATGGGTACGTAAAAATAAGTAAAATTTGTTCCACACAGCTTAGTTTTTTTATTTTGCTTAAATTAGACTATTAATTGAATACTTTTTGTTTATCCCACTTTCGTTTTGGTTGCTTCCAGCTACTCGCGTTTAGGGCGCGCGGCGAACACTCACTGACAGGCCCTGACTACGTTCGATTATGATTTACAATAAAAGACAATCAAACTTCTTTAGCGACTAAATTCAACGATATTAAAAACCCTAGATGCAACAGTATGTACAAAAACGCGGCCAAAAAGTGTCCCGGAAGTAGCTAGCAAGCACGCGCAGTACATGCATGTCGAAAATAATATCAAGTCTTACTTAATTATTCAAAAGTCGACCCTAAAAAAAAGGCAGACGGATTTAACTTTGTAACATGCGGTCCTGAGTTAAGACACTTCAGAACGCGAACAGGCAGTTCGGTCGTAAAATTTTATTGCTTTTTTGATAGAAATACCAATTTAAACTTTAAGTCTAAAGAAATTTGGTTTAATTTCGTATGCGCGGTTCGAAATTTGTAAAAATGACTTCAAATGGACAGAGTTAGATGGAGTCGTCATCGATGTAATATTTTTCTTAAGTCGAAAAATTAAGACATTTGCCAAAAATATGCACAGACCGTACAAATAGCTATAGTTACGAACTATTCTTTTATCTAAAACGAAAAAAGTAGTACTTTAAATTTACATTTTTTTTAGAAAAAATAGCGTTTAAAAAAGGTATGTAGGTTAAAACAATGTTATTTATTTTAGTGCCTTGAAATAAATTAAACTTAATAAATAATTGTTTTTTAGATGAGTATTTTTTTCGCCTTTTTCTGTATCTATAATTTTTCTCTTTCGATTTTTTTTTTGGAAATATGAGATAATGTAAATCGATGTTTTAAAACACACCTAAAATTAAAAATGAAGTAATATTTTACAAAAACAAAATTTTAAGGAGGGTCTACTCCATTAGGCCCCTGTTCCAAATACGTTTCAATGCCATCCTCTTCTAAAGCGGCGCGAAAAAAAGGGAAGTCTATAAAACTGGCCGCGTGTTTGATAATTTAATATTTTTTTTAGAAAACTACAGTTTTAGCATGTTTTAGGACCAATTTTACACAAAATGCATTCAATTATCAAGCATTGATTTATTACCTACCGGAAATATGACTGTTCATCCTGTTTTAGAGTAAATAAACCATTGTTTTTGCATTTTTTTACGGAGCACTCCGGCATACTATGTCATGGACGGTCCGCGCGCGACTGCGAGCGAAAGAGTGCTTAAGACGAGTTTAAGCACTCATTTTTCTGGACATGTTTTGAGCGCTGCCGGTGTATCTAGGGTTTTTATTATTTTTTATTTTATTTATTTAAGGACATCCAACAAAGCATACACCATACATTGATAGTCATATAACTTAAAAATTAACATTACAAGGTGTTGCCTTAATTAAAGGCTGCCACGACATGCATAACAATATTAAAGTTGGAAAATAACTTGAAATATCGTTGACTAAATTCGAAAGCTGTCTGAAAACGACATAATAATAAATAAATAAATAAATGAACAACATGACATACATTGCTCTGATCCTAAGGTAAGTAGCTAAAGCACTTGTGTTATAGAGATCAGAAACAACGGCGCTACCACAACACCCATACCCGAGACAATATAGAAAAGTTCGTTTTCTACATTGACCCGACCGGGGATCGAACCCGGAACCTCAGAGATGGCGACGCCAATACAGTCCGGCGTGCTCGCCTCTCGGCTATGGAAGTCGTCAGATTATACCTGTCGATCGACTATTGTGATATACTTTGATATAAAACCTATTTTACACAGTTGTTAGAATTAAAGTTGTGAAGTTTCATATACAATTACTGTCGTTTTTATATAGGTTTCTAATTCCGCCGCTAGAAACCTGGAAAGTTCATGCATAAATCTGTTTGTAAATATATTTCTTAACCTGAACGTCGTCTCTTAATTAATGAAATTTGAACATTGTTATTAATAAGCCTTTGATGTAATTTTTATAGTTTCTTATTATGGAAGTCTCGACTCAAAGGTTAAGGAATTATGCAATAGAATTTAAATTTATTTCACACAAAATGAATTAATAAAAAAACTAAATCTTCGTACTTGTAGATTCCATGATCTTTCCGTTTTAAAAATCATGTAATATTTCATAAGTGTATTCTGGTTTATTTAATTTATTTATTTCGCTTTCGATTTCGTCGTTTATATTGTATTTTGTAAAATATCATAGGTATTATAATTTATTTTTGCAAATTACGTCATCATCGAATGTTTTTTATTTTAAACTCAGTTGTGTTACCTTTTTTTACAATGACGCATTTTTGTTCATATACTCTTATGATTATTTTAATTAAAATGGACCTAAACAAATTAATAGAAAGTGTATTAATTAAATAATTTGTTTTGTCTATGTCCATTGCAAATGTAAATTTTAATGAGCAAGGACACGATAAATGTTGTTTAAATGTATGATGCACTGTGATAATATTAATTTTGTTTTAACTTTTATTTGTAATTTATGATATTATTTACACTTATTTATAGATGTAGTGAGTACGTTAAGCAGCTGAGGCACTAGTGTTCGTGCAGTTGTGGCAGCTCTAACTTCAGTTTTAGTTTTGTATCTCTTTTTCTCCTTAATGGATGAAAAATAACATTAGAAATTTAAAACTGTCAACTTTTAAGGCGGGTTGCATTGTGTATTTCCAAATAAATCAGCCATCCATCAGCCGAAAGACGTCCACTGCTGGACATAGGCCTCCCCCAAGGATTTCCACGAAGATCGGTCCTTTGCCAACCCGCATCCAGCGGCTTCCCGCGACCTTCACCAGATTGTCGGTCCACCTTGTGGTCGGCCTACCAAATAAATATTTTCATTAATTGTAGTTACTGTCTTCTGTATGAAATTGTCTAGTAACTGTTGGACAGGTTTTAGCTAAATGTCCTAAAAGAATTTGGGTGTTGTCGCGATAACGATCCGAGTAAATGCTTGTTGAGGTTCATGTACAAATGCGAAGTACGGCAACGCAGCCTGCTTAGTTGACGTTAAAAAAAATTTGTTATAAATTTACAATAGATGAAGTTAACGTTCCGGATATCCGTTGAACCGTATTCACATTTGACAGCTGTTTGTTCATACACTGACGAGAAAAAGAGACACGTCGAACTGTTGGTTATAGAAATACTTTTAATAGCTGAAAGTTGTGTTGTGTAGTAAGACGTCGGGGCGCGCAACGCCGGACGAGGCCGCGCCAAAGCCGATGCCGGCGCCAGAACCCGAGCGCGCGCCGACTCCGGTACCGGAACCGGAACCGGAGCAGAAACCGGTGACGGAGCGGCCGTCGTCGCTCAAAGTGGAGCCGGCGGTGGATGCGGCGTCCCCCGCGGGCGCGCGGTCCCCCGCCGGGTCCACCGTCTCGCGCCGCGAGTCGCAGCTCACGGACCGCGGCTTCTTCGACGTCAAGTTCTACCACAATAAGCTCTGGTAAGCGGGGGGACACCACGCGCTCCGATTTTACTTTCATTTTCACTACACGTTAAGCAGGGCGGATTTTGTAAAGTAAAATTTCAAGGTTAACGAAACTAATGCACTCAAATTATTAATAACACTCAAGTAACAATTAGTTACTTTTAGCTATACTGGCGTGTGGTTTGAACAAATTAAACGTGATTCGTGATGGAGGTACGCGCTCCTGCTGACGAGGTTCAACAAAGGGCTCAATCAAGATTTATTATCCCCTAGTTAATTTCGAACGAATATAATGTCCTACATTTTTCTCTCCGAAAACACACCTAGCTCAGTTAAGGCAAATAAACCAGTCACTGGTTTTGTAAAGGTTAGGTTTCAATAATTCAAACAACTTCAAAAAATAGTTATTCCTTATTCGCGTTCTTACGCTCCAAGGCGTTTTGGCTCAATGGTAGGGAGCTTAGAACTGGGCGACAGATAGACGCGTCCAGTCTCGCAACTTTGCTTGGTAAATACTAGTACGAAAGGGGCCGTCCATAAATTACGTCATCGATTTTTTCAGATTTTAGACCCCCCCACCCTACAATCATCCTATCGTCATTTCTTAATGACCCCCCCCCCCTTCTCCCAAAATTGACGTCATTACCAGTTTGACAAAATTAAAACATTGCAGATTTGAGAAAAATAGGGTATTAATGATTAAAACACTTGATTATAGAATCACCTTTTATTGTAGTTATTATTTAAGTATTGTGTTTATTATCAATACATAGTATAAAACAAATTAAGTCGCTTTTGCTGTCTGTCCCTATGTATGCTTTAGTACTGTACGCGCCTTAGCCGCCTCTCACATTTGCAGTCTCACTTACTAGGTGTGCTGGAAGAAATTTCTTTTTAGAAATAATCTTTTTGTACGTGAATAAATAAACTATAAATAAATAAATAAGAATGACGTCAATTTTGAAACACCCCCCCCATCTATCATTTGCCGTCATCCGCAGACCAACCCCCCCCCCCCCCCCCCCCTAATTTAGAATGACGTAATATATGGACGGCCCCAAAGTAAAATTAAAACGAAATTAAACATGGACATTTCTTATTTCTTTGTAGAAGCAGAAACAAAGCTACCTAGGTATTACAGTTCCGCCTGTAAGCATTTCAGAGTTTTAAGTTAGTAATTTGCAATTCGTTGATCTCTAGTTACGGAGCTTACCCAAATTATATGGAGCGTGCACAAATATTTATAGAAGGGTTACGTTAAAATTGAAAATTAATTGTACACTTACAGGTGAAGGTCGTAAACGTCACTTACGTTTTTTGTTTATTTATGTAGATTTTTATAATATATCCCACGAATGCAATAAGTCTGAATTGACTCTAAACATTCCTTTTGTGCGACGCGTGGGCGATGTATTGAAGTTTTGGTAAATTTCCATAAGTACATTTGTCCTTTGTCAAAGTTATACTATTAGTGCGGTTATTAAGTATATGTTAAAAATGTGAGATGAAAGGAACCTGCTACTTTTGTACAAATCAATGGCTTCCTTTATGACGCGTAGTTGACGAATGTGAAGGAATGACTGGGAATATGATACGAAATGAAAATAATACTGTAACACCAGAGTTAACAGTTTTAATTGAAATATACCAATTTTGGCGATGCAGAAATCAGGTTGTCTGTGTTGTAGGTATTAACCTTCTGATTGCCTGAAGCGTATTAGGTTTTGCAGAATGTTGACTATTACATAACTAGCAACTAACAAAAACTTTGTTAAAATGCAAAGCAACTTGTCTAGGCTTAGAATAAATTATAACTTTTCGAATATCGTACTTACTCTTCTATCGCTTTTTATTTTTATAATTAGCCTAAACTTGATAATGCAATATTATCAAGCTTCGATTGTGAATTAGAATATTTGCAGTCAATTCCTACTTAATCCAAAGTTCTTTTCTGTTAACTACTCATTAACATAGGTTTATTTACTTATACTTAGTTATTTTTAAACAAATGAAATGTATATTGGATATCAATTTACATGCGAACAAAATAATATCACGAACCAAATGAACTTGCTAATGATTTTTAATATAATGGTAATTCATTATTATTAATTTTATTTTTTAAAGTTGTAATTTTAGTTATAACGGTCGTCTTTGAATTTGTTTGCACTTTGTTCACATGTTTAACTTACTGTAATATACTACACTATGTATTATGTATAGTTGCATTTATGGGTTGTGCTGACGTTGGGCGGGCCACTCGGGTGATCAACCATACTGTACAATTATATTATGTTTGTGTATGTATCTCGTTTTGTACACAGCGATGATGTAGGTTTAGCGATCTTAGACAAACAGTAGACTTTAAAATTGTCATTGGATGCACCAGACAAGTTTAATTAGAATATTGTCCTAAGAACTTCGCTAAAACAGTCCCATCTAGTTTGAAATAATGTATTCCATAATAACAACAGCACATTATGTAGCTATCGTTGCGATTTGGTAACGTCTTGAGACCCGAGCGGTACTTCATGCGTAAATAAGGGCTAGTTTCACTTGCATATCAAGATTTACTTAATTCCTGTCGCTCATCAAGACGTTCCCAAAGCCAGCTGCAATATATGTGTTTTCGATTTCGCGTTGGCAAGCTATGGACATAGTAATGGTTGAACATAATAATAGTGAGATACATTTTGAAGCATAATAATTCTATAGATACATTTCCTGGGTTTTCGAATGGGAAGTAGAAAATTCTATAGCTGTCGTAAAAATACGTTTTCTGGTCTCGTGTAGACATAAGTCCAGTTGACTAGCCACCTGTCCATATGAAAGTAATTGAGAGTAACTTACTGCTGTTGTGTCAACCAGCCACTATCGGTCCTTAAGTCCATAAATATAATATGCTGCTGTAAGAAACCGTACCTAAGTTACTGTTGATCAGAAAATAATTGTGTGTTTTGTTTGCATGATGTATGTTGAATATGAATAAACGCTATGTAATCCGTTGTGTTTGTTTTATTTCTTTCTTCAAATGCCAAGTTTAAAGTTTGACACTTCCTGCAATAACCCTGCAATGAGATGAATTTAGCGGCCAAAAAACGCTCGGTAGCTGTTCGACCGATATTTTGTAAGTGTTCTGAAAATTAAGAAATTCCGATGTTGCTCCCACGGTAAAAAGTGTTAGAGCAATAGAATAATCTTCATAGTTTTGATTCTGTATATTAGTCTGAATGTCAACACAATAATTATACAGGAGACGTATTTTTGAAGCATTCGAAATGAATCTTGAATTCGAACACGAATACGATTCGTGTGCGCATTCTATTTCTATCTCTCCCGATTTTACGCATTTTTGAATCAATTCTGTGTTGCTATTATAAAATTCTTTAACTATTTTCGTTTCACGCAAAAAAATATTTAAAACCGTAATGCAAAAACTTATTGATTTTAAAAACCGGTAATGAATCGCATGGAACGGAACGAAAAAAAAAGTTTTTAATCTGTGAACCATATATTTACTTGTCAAATTCATACTTCTAAACTTTCTACTAGTAGAATCGAAATACGAGTGAGTCGGACCACTCGTTGCGGAATTCACAGAATGAATTTTCAAAAATAGCGATTTTAGTCATTCACATGCGAATCTTGCCATTTCGTATTCGAATTGGAATTCGCATGATTAAAAAATACGTCTCCTGTTTTGTTGTGAATAGTTCTTATTGCTTGCGAAGCTAGGCTATGCGAGTGCGCTACACTTTTTAATTGCTACACTTGCGAATTGCGAATAGATGTTTGAAGTAAATGGTAAAATAAAACTTGTTGTTCATAAAGAAACATTTTATTTCCATTACATTTTGACATGTGTGTATCTTTGGATTCTATTATTACTATAGAGGAGGGAGGGCGCAGGCCCGGTGATCCAAGCGAGGGTAGAGGAATGTATGCGTGTTCCGCAGGGAGGTGTCATAGGGCCAGCGTTGTATCTTGAGGTGAGCTTCCGAGCTGTTGTGAAACCATTTTTAAGTTTTACAAAATGTCTGTCCAATTAAATAGCTTTTTGGATATTAGCATTTGCTGTGTGCAGGTTTTAGGTTAATGGACAAAAGCTCACCTCGTGATTGATCTTTGGATGGGGAGTCTTACAGGACTATCATAATGTTAATAAAGAACCAGAACAATTTCTCCACTGCGAGTTACACTAAATACTGAGTAATAAATAGTTCGCGAATTATGCTTTTAATTTTCACATATATATTCAATTTTTAATACCTAATTCGTTAGTGAGTTACTGATAGTAACCTCACGTCATTAGTAATAATACAACATTGGGCAGTCCTTTGTAAATGCATCATGGTCACTCCCAAACCTATTCAACTAAAATTAATTTTAATAAAATAAAGCTAATGTTATTTTGTAAAATTAAAATAATAAATTCATTAATTTCAATTTGTATTCAAATTATAAACATTAAAATGTCATTGATAATTATAAAGATGCAGTTTGTATGTCTTCGCTTGGTGGGTCAAAAGTATAATAACCTCTTCTGGAGAAAAAAAAATTGTAAAACACAATATGTTAGAGAAACATAATATCTTCCCTACAACACCGAGTGGAGAGATTGCTTCGCTTTCACAAAGTACAGTGGTCTACCAATGTTCAATAATATACAATGCTATACAGGTTATATAGACATACAATATTATATGACTGTAGACACTCTGAACGCAGTTCACGAATGTACCCAATAAACTCGCCCGCGATCCATAGAGTCGACAAAACGGCACAGATAAAGCATAGATTTATAGTCTATTATTGTTAAAACCAAACAATAAAATGCGTAGGTATCAATAAAAAGAACAATTAAAATAAATGAAGTATTTAGTTACAGAAAGAATGAAAAATATATATTTTAGTACTAGACAGGGTTACTTTTGGACCCCCCACCAAAATTAAATACTCTTATAATTTAAGGGAAGTCGCTTTTTAAATCCTAAATTCCTAGGCGCGTTTGATCACCGTTTGCGCTTGACACGTTACTCGTCACAGAACGTTCCTAGCGCATACGAACAAACGAGTGGCAACAATTTGTTTTGTTTGAAAAAAATGACGTGAAAAAATATGGTGGGTTGTCCAAAAATAACCCCGTATAAGCTGTGTCAAAAATATCTGCCACGACTGCAATGGTGAAAGTATTACGTTTAAAGATCACAAAAACAACATTCAGTCGAATTGAGAACCTCCTCCTTGATTGAAGTTAAATTTAAAAATGATGTTAAACTAAAGATTAAGCGTCATTTGGCTAAAACCGTCCACACCTGCCCAACTTGCCCGCTCGTACTACATCACACTCTTGCGCATTGTCAAATGCAAAATAAAGCAAGTATTAATTCTTTACAGTCTCTTCTTCTTAGGAATACTGTAACCCAATTCAGCTGTGGCAGATATTTATAAACACCTTATATACAGGGTGACTTATAATTTATTCACTTCTTTGCAAAAGTGATGGCGTAGATAAAATGTAAAAGAATATGTTTACGTTCTATAAAAATCGCTGAGTTAAGTTTATTAATATACATTCTTATAATTTCGAAGTGTACGATGTCGGATGTTTAATTTTTCCATCATCTGCTGCAAGGAATTGATCGATTTTCTACTCAATGAACATTTTTTCTATATCATGGTTTATACATCCATACATCGGCGAAAACACTTATCGACCTGTTTACTTTAAAAACGATCGAATATTATGCTGCCAATTTGTTCTTCATTTTAAAATAATCTTCATAATAAAAATACAAGTAAATTATAAGATTTGACTGTTTTATTAAGCTCGGGATGGTATATCAAAATACTTACCCTAAAATCACCCTAGTGTATCTATAAAAGGAACATTACCGAATTAGTTGGTACTGTTATATATCAACTAAGTGGTTTATGGTCAAGTGTTTTGTGGGTACATCCATGTTTACTTTGTTTTTAATAAACTCAAATATTGTAGGTATGTTGATTATCTTCACTCGACATCTAGCCAGACTCGACAAGTAGCCTACATAGCCTAATAAACAGTTCTCAAATATTTTCGTTATCATAATAGGTACAAAGAGAAATATAACTTCTTATTTTAAATTTAAAGAATGTAGGTTAATCAATCTGATGTTCATTTTTAAACGGTTTATATTTACCTTTCCGCATTTGTTTGTTCTTACGGCGAAGGGTGTTTCGATATATCATTCAAGAGCTTGTTTTTATCGCTTAAGTCGAAATCGAGAAGCGTTCCGAACGATAGTGTCGTCGTATCGACTCCCGGTCCCACCCGTCTGATAAATTCGATCCACGCTGAGCGGACAACACACCCCAACTGTATTCAGAGTGCGAGCGACGCCGCGCGGCGAGCTAGCGGCGCCGGCCGGCCCCACTCGTCGTCAGCTAATACAAAACACTTAAACCTTAACGATACAATGATTATTAAAATATTTTTAGAAGAACTTACGTATATTTTTATTTCAATCTTACAACGAAATAGATTTATCATAATAATAGAGACTAGCATAATGCAGATACTTAAATAACTTGTATATGAATGGTTTAATTACCTATACGAACGTAGTCGATAGTAATAGTATTTTTAATAAAATACCCTATTTTATCAAAGAAATAATGAAAAAAAACTTGAGCATAATAATTATATTAATTTTAAAAGCCGTATCACAGTAATACTAACTTAAAATAATGTGAAAAAACGTTGTTCGTATGATACAAGAACAATGGGGCGAATAAATGAGTGATATAGTGTAAATATAATAAAACAGGCGCCTGAACGTAAGTTCACGAGACTAATGAAATAAATTCGTCGCAATAGTAGGCCAGCGCGCGGCCCGCGAACCATACGAGGCGCCCTTGGTCTGACAAGTGTTCAGCACGAATTTAGTTAGGTAGTGGGGAAATGCGGCTGGAAGAAAGTTCGTGATTGGGAAGACTAGCCGCACTGGAGTCGCCTACACTACGCACTCGTAAGCGCGGCCCATCACTACTCTATACACCGCCCGCGCAGGTTTGATACTTGATTAAATTACTTTCATGTCAATACCTACCCTTCAAGTATCCCCGCTATCTAATCCTCGAAATGAGTTGAGCCTTACCTATATGTTTTGCGCCGAGTAACACAATATTTTTCGGTTCAAAGCATTGCCTACTCCTATCTACCTATTAACATTATCCTTCTCGGCCGGGTCCTTCACTGAGCAATACTCCGAGGTAAGTGCAGTCAAACAGAAAACACCTAACTAATATTATTTGGCACTGAAAAATAACGACCACTAGTCGTGAGTTCAGAAGCATGTTGAGACGCCGTCGAAGCATCTGCGCGCGTCTCGCTCGAACTAACAATATACACACGCGAGCGCGAGCTCATTAATCTCAAGTAGTTTCTGAACACCAGTCTTCATACGTAAAAGGAATACGATCGCAGTGACGGCCTAACTACGTAATACATACATAATACTTGTACACATGGAGTCGGTCGGATTGTACTCGCGAGCGGATTCGCCGGCAATCGCATGTATACACGAACTCGGGTCAAAGTTCGATACACTTTCACTTAAATTCTAAAGTTCTTTAAATAGCGTATACATGTCATTGCCCGCGCATGCGCAATGTTTGTACTGATTACGCAAGCCTACGTTTTGCACGGTTTAAGGACGTAGCATATAAAGGGGAGTCGATATAACAAGTATAGGAGAATGTATCGACTTCTAATGAGTAAGAAGGCAATCTGAGGTGTGGCAACTCCCTCAATTGGCTACGCCCGTAACGTGATCGGAACTCACAAAACTTAATTCTAATCATATACAACTATTTGAAATGTAAGAAGGAACAGACAATGACGATTGCGAGATTTAGAATATCGTGAAAATGTGATGATAATGCATACATTTAAAGAACTATGAGCATGACTGGGCATGGGATTAGGGACGATTAAATACTGATTTTTAATAAAAGGTAATAATCTCGCGTTTTCAGTCTACACCCACCGTTAGTGCGAGGCCATTGGGCGCACAAGCGTGGCAACAAGCGTTCAGATTAATCACGCTCTTCACACAAAACTCAACGATGAATACTATAGTTTTGCATAATCTTGCGAATATTAATGCAATTGACCTAACCCGCCTTTAAACCATCATTATCACTCATACCATTCTTACACATAAGTAGGACACCATTGACTTCTTAAAAGTGGAACTTAAACGCGTTGAAAATTATATCAGGCCCAAGATATTATATATATATAGTATTATATACCGTTAGAATAATAGTATGTTACTACAATATAATTATTTAGTTTCGAAAAACCGTTAAGTATATTGTTTCATTATAGACACCACGTATTTCATAACTATTTATATACAAAAATCACTAAATTAATTTGGTATCCACGACCAAAGCTTCTCGGTCGGCGTATAATATAAAGTGGAAGTGCAAGCGAATGTCGGTAGGTAATCCTTTCTATCTGCAGACGTATTATAGAACTATCAAGACTACTTATTGTTATTATTATATTTTTATAATATAGTTGAGAGCAATATAAGATATATCGACCACAAATATTGTTCGTGTCGATTTAAATTGATATAATACGAGATATCCTAGATATTTAACATATTAAATTACATAGTGTTGCTGTATACAACGGTTATTTGATTCCGAGAGTATCAAGTCAGTCAGGTATACAGGATATTAATTATCAGAAGTGGATCCCTAAGCCGAGCTTATTGAATAGAAGGATCATTTCTAATAATAATGTATAAACATTTGTAATATCGTATATAAATACATCTTCGGAATTAATACCCTGTATATGAAATAGCCGTGGCGCGACAGTCGCGGTAGTGTATACAAATACATCTTTCAGCGACGTGATCGTCCGCGACACTGAATATTACAATAGTTTTGTCAATTCCATCGCTTCGTCCATGAGCCGTCGTAACCCACGCCAATTTAAATTATATAGTTATATACTCGTATTTACAGTACCTTACATTGTATATAGGTACAAGTAGATCTCTTGCTAATTTATTTGGATATACGCATAACTTACAATCGATTTTACATTATAACTCGAAACGGCGAGCTTGTTTTTAACTGTACAGTATAAAAATTATTTACCGTAATATAAGTTTATATATGACATAATTATACAGTTTATTCTGAATCGAGTTTATCAAAGTTTGGCAAAGTAAATGCAAAATATACCGGAATGTTTGGGAACTGTTTGGAATTGTTTTCACTACGTAATATATTCAATTATTCACAACTTACGTTTCTAAGGTAATGTATTGATCATTTACATTATTTTATTCGTACATTTCGTAATTATGTTACTGTTTTAAACAAAACTCGATCAGAATTTTTACTTATTGCAATTTGACAAATATCATGTTTAAGAATACAAAATAATAAGTTCATCATCAAGAAACTTATACCCTCATAGTTTTAATCGATTGCATTTAAATACATTTAAGTCAAGTAAATGACTATAATAATATGAAAAATTCATTAATTCCTGTAAAACAAAATCAATATCGTCAGAATAATTTAAATAGCTATCCGAATAATTAAAAAATTACTGTCGTCATACACTTTTTATTTAAATAATATATATTTAGTGTAAAAATATATTTTTAAATAAGTAATCCTGAATTTTCAAAGTGACTAAACTTCTAATCTTATTTTTATTGTTGTATACCTAATTACTTATTATAAAATAAGCGTGTTAAGGTACAATTTCACCGAAATCGTGTGCAAACAAATACATTTTTCGCAAAAAATTGTACCGATGCAAATCTATGGTCCACTGTAATAAATCGATTTAGGCGAACACTGCGCGAAGACGGTGGAGTTCTACCTTCACGCGTGTAGACGCTGGTTACGACGCAGGACGTGGGCCGAGTGGTCGGGACAGTGTCCCACAAGTGGGCATGCGAGGTGAATTGTCCCGCCGCCGCCTGGGTTGCCGCTGTGAGTTATCCTGATATGGGTTGGTGTTGCCCGTTTACCTGAGAATAAAAGTATTTAAGTTAACAAATAAGCTTAGTTTCCATACTATATTAAATAAAATAGTGGCACTGATGATGTGCGCTGGCGAAATATGCTCAGAAGACGATTACCTGATTGAATAGTAAACCCTATTAACATGTTATTTGTGTATAATTATTGTATCGTCGGGCATATCACATAGAGCGCCTTACGATCAACGACTATCATACTTCGGCATTGACCACCTGCGGCATCGTCGGTATACCAACGACCTGGCGTTTCTTCACGGGCTCAGCGGCTAGCTGGAGTGCAATGATCTTTATAACTTTTTAAACTATCTTGTTGCATTTTTAAATATAATCATTACACTCTAACGGGATTTCATGCAACTACATACCTAAAATGATTTGTTTTTGTCCCGAGACGTTTCGGCTCGATTACACGAGCCGTGGTCGCGGGTTGACTGGCGTTGCGCAACGTCGTCTCAAACGATTTGAAGAAATTTCTCGATGTACCGACATTTCTTCAACATTTTCGTCACTGGTACAGTCAATCCGGCAAAATAAACTAACAGTATCGGGAATTGTTTGAGACCGCCTAACGCGCGGTTTGCACTTTGAAATCACGGTATTCGACAATGGTGACGATTTTAATCCATCTTCTCGATTGAAATTTTTATGCTTCTTAATTTCAATGGCTTCACGTAACGTCGGGAAAAAACAAATCGTTTTAGGTATGTAGTTGCATAAAACCCCGTGAGAGTGTAATTTATGCAATGATCTTGTCTCCAACAAATAGGCCTGTTTCGGATCGTCGTTTCTGATTTCTATAGCACGAGTGCTTTGCAATTCCCGGCATGGATGTTGAACGCTGAGGCAGAGTGGGGATCGCTTTGCGCATCCTACGAGACGATTATCGTATCAGAGATGCCTGTGCACGAAGCTAACAACCAATCCCGGCCGGCGGTGCAGGCAAGGCGTTACCTTAAAATCAGAGCAATGTAAGTGACGCTGTCTAATATTTAATTAAATTTGAGCAAAAACACGTTGAAACAAATGTAAATCTATCTTCTATCTGTGTATACCAGTAAGTGATTTTTTAAATTTATGTGTATATAATTGTTGGAAAATTGTAAGGCTTGGTCTACCTAATAAAAAAATAAAAATCCGGCCAAGTGCGAGTCGGACTCGCGTACAAAAGGCCTCGCATCATTATCTATAGAACGAATCACGTAAAAAAAGTTACGTTTGTTGTATAGGACCACCCTTAAATATTTGTTTTATTTCAGTTTTTAGTATTTGTTGTTATAGCGGCAACAGGTATATATCATTTGTAAAAATTTCAACTGTCTAACTATCACGGTTTATGAGATACAGCCTGGTGACAGACGGACAGCGGAGCCTTAGGTCCCGTTTTTAACCGACTTCAAAAAAAGGAGGAGGTTCTCAATTCGTCTGAATGTTGTTTTTTTTTTTTTTTGTATGTTTGTTACGCGATTACGCCGTCAATTATGGACCGATTTCAAAATTTATTTTTTAGTTTGAAAGGGTATACTCCCGAAGTGGTCCCATTTCCACCAAGTCAGTTTCTGATGATGGGATCCCTGGGAAATCGAGGGCAACCCTCAATTTTTATAGGCACCCATAATGTTTTGCATATATTTTCTGACTCGATGCTGATTTTTGGGTCTGGTAATCATCATGTCATGTTGCTGACCTGATGATGGAAGCCACAGAACTCCTTAACGGATAGGAGTTAGAAGATAATACTGCAATTTGTCGACAGAACGTATTTCGCAGTGTGTTGAGCAGACGTGGAGCTTATGAGGTACCAGACCGCCAATTTTTATTTACTGGGGGCGTACCTGCACACCCAGTAACGAAAAAAAAATTGAAAGTTCCTTTCTTAATTTAACCTGTTATTTAACGCGAGACCTTATCCTATGGTTACGACACCAAAATAGCCGCCGTTCTGGTTGGAGTGTAGGTAAACCCTTTTCTTAAGACTTAAACATTTTCGTCGAACAATTGACCCTATATAACACCTTATTTTTATCATACCATTGGATGGGGGGTCCATAGAGGACCAATCAAGGACCAGTCAAACAATTAGTTTTTAGGGTTCCGAACCCAAAGTTTAATAAAAAACTAAAAACCGACTTCAAAATGAAACTAAAAAGCGAAAAATAATATTGACTAAAACATACCTAATCAGTTCTTTTTGGAGTCGGTGCGAATGAACACATTCTAACTCTCGATGGCTGGCACCGACTCCAAAAAGAACTGATTAGGTATGTTTTAGTCAATATTATTTTTCGCTTTTTAGTTTCATTTTGAAGTCGGTTTTTAGTTTTTTATACCCTTTGGGTTCGGAACCCTAAAAACTAATTGTTTGACAGTCCAAGTACAACTGTTTCCGAGATTAAAGTTTTTTACAACATCACATACATTGCTCTGATCCTAAGGTAAGTAGCTAAAGCACTTGTATTATATAAATCAGAAACAACAGTGGTAACACAACACCCAGACCCGAACCAATATAGAAAAGCTCGTTTTCTACATTGACCCGACCGGGGATCGAATCCGGAACCTCAGAGATGGCGGCGCCATTTAAAGTCCGGCGTGCTCGCCTCCAGGCTACGGAGGTCGTCCTAGAAATACATCATTTGTAAAAAATACAATTGTCTAACTGCCACGGTGTATGAGACAGCCTGGTGACAGACGGATAGCCTTAGTAATATGGTCCCGTTATACCCTAGGTACGGCACCCTAACTAATTAGTCATCAAATTTTCTCATTTGAAAATGAACTCTATATGTCAGGCTTAAAGTTGAAAATCTATTGGAGAATTTTTGACTTTTTGGGTAGGTCGACGTGCTGTTGACTGTACAACAGATTCGTAGACTGACCTGTTAACGATATGCGCTAGTTCTTTAAGCGCCTGCTCGACCCCGTCGGCTAGATGATGGCGCGGCGGCGCGGGCGAGGCGAGCGCGCGCGCCTCGCCCTCGAGCCGCGCGGCCGCCGCGCGCAGCTGCACGCGCAGGTGCGGCCCGACGCGCGCCGCCGCCGCCGCGGACGCGCACGCGCCGCCGAGACGCGCGAGACGCTCCGACGTCTGCAGGCGCCACAGCGAGCCGCGACCGCCGCCGCCGCCGCAGCCGCGACGCACCTGCGTTTTTTTATTATTACTTTTTAATTTATTTGATAAGGCTTACCAAGTAAATACATACAAAAAGATTACAGTTAACAGGCTTTATGTACGAGAGTGTAACGTATATGCATTTAAATTAATGGTAAGCACAACATTACTAGTATAAAAAAATACGTTTTAAAACTAAATATCAACATTGGAACAACTAGTAGTGCTTCTTACAAAATTCCGATATAGATTTCTTAAAACTAACAATGTTATCACGATTCACATCTACATTACAATTTTGAAAAATATTGTTAAAGTTTTTTAACATGGACAAAACGGGCGAATAATTGTGCCATTTTTTTTTCTTTTTTTTTATATATTCCACACACATAATAAATGTTACAGACAATGTACTCGCCAAACTGTAAAGTTAAATGGCGAGAGGCACGCATTTTTACACTTACTTATGTAATAGTACTACTCTGTCAAGAAAGTACCGGGAATCGAGTTCAGTTCTCGCCGCGAATTCTCCTTTATGTCTTCTACCGAATGAAACCGGGTGCCACAAAGTGGTAATTTGAGCTTAGGAAAAAGAAAGAAGTCGGCTAAAGCCATATCTGGTGAATAAGATGACTGCTCGATGGTATTTGTTGGGTTTTTGGTCAAAAATTCGTTCATAATGATGGCCTTGTGGGAAGGCGCATTATCGTGGTGCGAAATCCAAGAATTTTTATTTCACAAATCTGGTCTTTTTCGTCTAATTTGCTCTCTTAAACGCCGCATGACGCTTAAATAATACTCTTTTTTTACCGTTAGACCTTCTGGCAAGAATTCTGAGTGAACAACACCGCGACAGTCAAAGAAAACAGTCAACGTGACTTTGACTTTCAATCGAGTTTGGCGCGGTTTCTTCGGTTTCGGTTCAGTTGGAAGGCCCCACTCCAAAGCAAATCTTCCATCACATCTCGACCGTTTTTGAACGCTTTTTACAACTCATAAACACGTGCTTTTGATAAAGTCGATTCACCGTAAGCCTTCTGTAACATTTTCAGAGACTCCGAACACGAAATCTCAATGGCGATACAAAATTTAAGATAAACTCTTTGTTCGATGTTTTTGTCCATTATGAAATTCGCAATACACACTAGATATGGTATAAATAAAAACAATACTATATATAATCTAATTATCAGATGTAACTCAAACTCCGCGCCAAAATGGAAAACAGTTGTGCCAATATAACAATAACAAAAAAAAATGTTTTTGAACTTGGAACCATAAACAAATCATCAATTCCCGATACTTTTTTGACAGAATGTATATAATTATTATAAAACTATTTTTAAATACATTTGCTCATGATGAAGGTTGAAATATTAAAACATGCAAGTTGACATATTGCAAGCAGGTACTTATTAATCATTTTTGATGAATAACCAATATAATTGATATAACTGGATTTCATTTCTCGCAGTGCATACGAATTTAATTGATTTGATGTATTTTTATTTTATTTTATTTGGTATTTATTTATTATTGTCTATAACATAATGTTACTTAGGCGTCTGCCTGTCGACAAATAAATTCTTTAGCTTTGATTTAAGTGTAATTTTAGTTAACTTAGGTCTTTGCCTCAATTTTTTGGCTTGTTATACGACCGTCTGGTGTAGTGGTTCACGCTCCGTTTTTCAACCTTTTTTTTTGCCGAGATGCTCGCTCGCAATCGCAAATGGGATTTCTGGTTATATTAGTTATTATACCGTTTATGAAAATTTATTTATTTTTAAAAGTGATTTATTAGATTTATTTATTGTTATTTATGCAGTTCACTAAGCACGCAGTAATTACGAACTGGGCCACCTAGGGCTCCAGCTGAAAATCAGCGCTGCAATTTTCTGCAGCACATGCTGAGCTGGTGCCCATTAGACACCACATCGATGCGGATCATTTATTGCAATCTTTTGTATCATCATCATCATCATCACCAGCCTATATCAGTCCACTGCTAGACAATGGCCTCTCCAAAAGGAGGATTTTGCCATAATCGCCACGCTTGGCAGGCGGGTTGGCGATCGCAGTGTGGCCAATGGTGGAGAGGAGACGCTGCTGCCCGTCTTCTTGTGGCGGTTCTCCTGTAGTCGCCTCTTACGACACCCATAGGAAGAGAAGGGATGGTGCAATTCTTTTAACGTGCCGGCACCACACGACACGAATCTTTTGTATATATTTATTTAATTCTTTTTGTCTATTCTTGTTTTTTGTCTGCTTTTTCTTTTTATATTTTTTGTATTTTGTATGGATTCTACTTTTGTATTGTTGTGTGTGTCTAATAAAAATATTTCTCTCTCTCTCTCCGGCCTACAAAGCCTGAGGGTTGCGGGTTCGAATCCCGCAAGGGGCAAATGTTTGTGTGATGAGCACTAGCCATTTGCACCTTAGTCATGGATGTTTATTAAAAGTATTTAAGTATGTTTATCCGTTATCAAGTCGCCATAGCACAAGCTTTGCTTAGTTTGGGGCTAGATGATTGGTGTAATTGTGGAAAACAATTTATATTTATAATTTATACAATTATCCTTAGTACTAGGCCGCACTACGGTTTTTTTTACGCAAGCGGGTAAACCGCGAAACCGCCCGAGCACACACGTGCGATTAAAAACCGCGAAAACTGGGCACAATTTTCCACAGTTTGAAAATGGATTTCAAGAGAGCTGTATGTATTGTTGCCATAATATTAAGAATCAGAAAAAGAATAAGTCAGCACAATTTTCTCAAATATTGGGCCCATCCACTAACTAGCCAAAGATTGAAATAATTACAAAGACAAAAATGACTATTACCGGCGGGTCGGTCGAATAATGTCAAAAACCACCTGCGGTTATCGCGTCAATGCGTGCGCGCCAATATAAATCCTATGGGCTACAATTTCGGCGCGGTTTTTTTCCACGCGCCATTCTGTATTCTGTAACAAATCGCGATTTTAAAATCAATCGCGGGAAAAACCGCCAGTGCGGCCGCTTGCAATTAGTTTTACTTGATTATAAAGTCACACGGTTTAAAACCGCGGCGGTTCATGGTGGCACTTCACGCTCGGGCGAGGCACTCGGCGAGTGGTACTCTTCTTCACGCTCGGTTAGCTCAGTTGCCGCCGAACCGTCCACCAAGATGCACGATAGAAAGGCGTTACGGCAACGGCTTCGTGCGTTCATCGACACCAGTCGAGCGAGGCACGCAGTTCAAACAGAACGTCAGCGTGGCGTAGATGCCGCTCTTCGGCTTGTGGCGCACGGTTCTGTTAGCCCAGTGTCCCAGCTAGCTGTAAGGTGGGAGGGGAGGGGGAAGTCACAGTACGCACCTCGTTAGTGCACCAGTCGAGCGAGGCGCGCAGCTCGGACAGCACGTCGTCTTCGTCGGCGGGCGCGAGCGCGGCCAGCGGTGTGGCGTAGATGCCGCCCTTCGGCTTGTGCCGCACGGCCGGCTTGCTCGGCACTGCCGGCTTGTCATCGCGCCGACTGCGACGCTCTTCGGGTGACGTCTCTTCGCTATCGTCGCCGCCCTGGGGTCAAACAGATTGCTTTTTAGCTGTATTTTATCAGTTATCACACCTTTTGAAAGCTTTCTGCGTAATCTAATGGGTGCCCGTAGAATGCTTCTGCATTAATTCCTTATAAATGTCACCGTATAATTGTAAAAACCGGTAGATTATAGCCTAACCCGCGAGATTGTAAACTCTCGAAATATTGTGAACCGTAACAAACTGCTAACAATTTAACGCATTAATTTTCGGTAGATTAGAATCTAACGAAGTAAAAACGGTTAGTTTACAATCTAACACGCGTTAAATTGTCAACTCTCCGAAGGCCGTCCCTGATTGGTCTGTCTTACAGTAGGTTGTTTTGTGTCTATTGAGTTAGGCATCAAACACGTGTGTCAGTCAAATAAAATAAATGCACTTCAAGAATCGTGACATAAAGTATGTATTTATTATTATGTAGGTATTCGTTTGCTTTTGATCTAACGGTTTTTACAATAATAAACACTTTATAAATGTTATTATACGTGCGTTCCCTGACATGTATGTAACATAACGCAATTTCAGCATAGGTATGGAACACAAATCCTATACATGTGCAATAAACCGTGTTCGATACAAAAGTGATTCTGGAAAATTCAACATCTTTTACGATGGGAACGTCGCAATCGCAGAAAAATAATCGCTTTCCCATACAAAAACTTTAATGATTTCGATATTGTTGTCATAGCAAAAGTTGTTGTACAGTCAACAGCACGTCGACCTACCCAAAAAGTAAAAAATTCTCCAATAGATTTTCAACTTTAAGCCTGACTTATAGCGATTATTTTCTAATCAGATATTTTTACATTTTGCGGTAGGTCGACGAGCTGTTGTCCGTACTTATAAATTAAATAGATAATAAATAGATAATCATACCTTAGGCTTCAGTTTCGGGCTCAATCTTTCCTCGGTTTCCTTATTCTCCCACAACTTCTTCAAGCTGCTAATACTCCCGGTGCTGCGGCGCTTATCTTCTTCGTCCGCGGGCCCCGCCTCCAGTGACCCGCTCTCGGACCTCTTCCTCTCCTCCCTGACCTCCTCCGGGAAAGCCTGGTCCTTCTTCACGGTCCCGTTCGTCCCCGCCGACCCACTATCAACTTTCCGCAACCTAGCTTTAAAGTCGATTATCGAACAACTCTCCTCGTCCTTACTAATCTTCTTGGCGTCAACCTTCTTCAGCTGCGACTTGAAATCTGTTGATTTGGATTCATCCTTTTTCTGATCCACGTTGTTGTTGTACGCAGTTTTCCTGAGACTCGCCTTTAAGTCGATAGGCGATACGGTTTCCTTTCCGTTATCGACGGGTTTGGGAGGCGCTTCGGTTTTTTTGTCGGCCTTCCTCAGAGCTTCCATGTTGAGGCTCTCGGACAGCTCGGAGACGAGTCTCGTGACGGGGTCGCCGAAGGACGTGTGCATCTCGTTTAGCTCGTGAGGCGGGGGCGAGTCTTTCTGGCGTTGCTTCTTCTTATCGGCGCGCTCCTTGATTTCTGCGACGAGTTTGAGTTCGAGCATCTCCTTCATAGTTTGTTTGGCGGGTTTCTCGTCGGGTTCCTGTTCGGCGGTGTCGGTGCCGGCGTCGCGGCAGCAGTCCGGCGGTGGGGGAGGTGGGGGCGGTTGTGTTTCTTCCGGTGGAGGCGGGAGGTCGGGGGGAGGTGGGGGGAATTCGAGTTCGGCGAGTCTGGGTCGCGGTTTGGCGGGGCTGTTGAAGGAGCGGAGGGTGGGTGCTGCGCGTGTCGTGCGAGGGGAGGCCGGGGCGGGCGCGGTGACGCCGCCGGACGAGTTGGAGCGGATCATGTGCGGTTGCGCGCGCGCCGCCCGCGGGGACAGCGAGCGCGCGTCGTCGGCCGCGGGGGCGGGGGTGGGGGTGGGGGCGGGGCCCGACTGCCGCAGCGACTCGAGGTACGCGCCGATGCGCGCGCCCTTGGGCAGCGTCCCGTAGCGGTTGATGGCGCGCTTCACGTTCTGCACCTCGAGGGCGGCTACTTGGACGCCTTGCTGGAATTTAGGGAAAGACAATTCGCATGAACATCTTGTGTCACTTCCACAATGATTAGGGAAGTACAATGATGATTCGATAAATAAAATTGATAGAATCAGGCGTTACTTTGCGGAAATCTATAACAAGTTTTAACGTCGCTCGTAACGTTGCGTGCGAGTGACGTTTGATACTTGCGGTGGGGAGGGGGTATAAAAGGCCTATTCGCCAGCTTCACAGTTTAGTCATCGAAACGCAGCCCAAAGAGGATTAAGTACTACGCAGCCGAGGCGAAAACATCTCTCCTGAGAATGCCACGTGAAGTGGCGAAACGCGCGTCGAGGTTTTTATGTCGGTGTTGGGTACTAACTTTTGCATTCATCTGTTTCGCATGCGATTTGAGGGAGCGAGGGCGGTGCTCTTTGCATGTGCTTGTGTTTGTCCTCAAATTGTGGGAGAAAGGTGGTGTGATTGGGGGGTTCTTATACCGGCGTAACTGAGTGGAAGTTGTAAGCAAAATTATAACATTTTCACACTGTACGTTTCGGCCTAATTACATAGGCCGTGGTCGCGTCTTTCCGCGATAATTAGGCCGAAACGTCGGGACAATCTTATATATAAAATTCTCGTGTCACAATGTTCGTTCCCGTACTCCTCCGAAACGGCTTGACCGATTCTCATGAAATTTTGTGAGCATATTGAGTAGGTCTGAGAATCGGCTTACATCTATTTTTCATACCCCTTAGTGATAAGGGTTGTCCACCCTTAACATTTTTACTAAAAAAATATTTATATGGCAAAACAACGTTTGCCGGGTCAGCTAGTAATAAATAAAAACAGGTATGTTGCATCAATACCCGTTGTGTACAGTGTTATAATTAAAAAATGCAACAAGAAAGTTTAAAATGTTAAATAACATTTTTTATAACTATTTAAATACAATTACCGCTAAACACATTAAAATACAATTCGGAACAAGAGAATATTATGCACACTTGATTGGTGTACGTACCTTCGGCTGCGTGTCATGCGGCGTGGCGTGGTGGTGCGCGGCCGGCGTGTGGTGGTGACGCCGCTTGGCGCGGTGGCGCGGTTCGCCGGCCGGGCCCGCCGACTCGTCCGTGTCCGGCGTCGCCTCCGCGAGCGAGCCCTCCGACGACGCCTCGCGGGCCCCGCCGCCGCACACGCGGGCCCCGCCTAACGACAACCGCTACGTGATCAAACGAATCGAAAGCTTTGTGACCGCAAACGTTTCACTAATAAGGGGCCATCCATACATTACGTAATGCAAACATGCCCTAGCATGGCTAACAAAACACGATATTATATAGAGGTTTATCGACACTCAACTGTCTTTGAAATAATTCTGAAAACAAAAGTGAAAACAATTGCCTGAGGCAGATAACGATTTACTTTAAAGACATTTATGACAGATTATTAAAAAGATTTGGTAATCGCATTAAATAAAAGCCTTGGAAATATGAAAAAGTTCTTGAGGTTAATACGTCAAAAAGCTAGTGTCCATAAAAACCGGTGTTCGACGGACACCCGCGGAATATTATGTTAAGTGCTAAGTTCGACATAATTATTATTTTTGAACAAACTATCATATTCAGAAGATGCATAAACAAAAGAGCTTTTCTAATTTTAAAGTTATTTTTGTTTCTTGTGTAATGATTTATGTCCTTGTCGTAAGTAAAAAAAAAATATCGACACCCAACTTTCAAAATATAATATACATAGATGCCATCTTGAACTTTTATCGAAACAGCGAGCATGTCCGTGCCGGTGACGGCTCACTGTTTCGATAAAAGTTCATATTTTGGCAGTTGGGTGTCGATAAATCGTTATCATATCGTGTTTTATTGGTCATGCTAGGGGGGCTGGTGTGGTTTATCATCGCTTCCGTGGACGTTTGCAGGCTGGTATCACTAGAACAACTCCTAAGACGAAGCCCTAACAAATCTGATAATTTTATTATTGTATGTATGTTAGATTTTAAGGTATTTATTATGGGTGCTCCTTTTTTCACATAACTTTTTAAGTCCTATTATCGGAAGTCCGAAAATATTTGTCATACTATTTTACATCATAATGATCACTTTTCATAATTTTTGTTGATACTAATGATCAAAACTCATAATCATCGGAATTCATAATATTACTAGTAATACAACTCGTTTATACTAATATTTGTTTTCATATAATTCTTAATCATAAGTGTTATTCATTTCCTAATTGTTGTTATTCATAATGTTAATAATCATAAACTTGTTTGCACTAATATTTATTTTCATATAGTTTTAAATCATAAGTGTAAATGAAACTGGTTGTCTGGTTAGTAAAAATAACCTTACGGGTGGAAGGCTTGATTTTATGATATCTAATACCGGCTAGGACCGTTGTTAGGTCTTCGTTTACAATGTTTTAATTTATGTCGTCTCACGACAAAAGAGCACTTGATGTAGTCAAATCAATTTATGGTTAAACTTGTCACAAATCTCATCTAGGTTAGGTTGGGTTAGAACAGTGACCACACAAAGCGCGAAGGCGACCGGCGAGCGTTAAATTACAATATTAGTCCAAAAATTGTGTCATTAAAATTGGTACTAGCACTCTACTAAATACGTAACAATGACTTTATTTTTACACGAAAAGTTTATTTTACCAATAATATAATTATGAGTTCGAATAGTTTCTTAGTAATGCAATTATTAATAAGAAAATTATGATTACTGACTGTTATGAAGAAAATTATTATGAAAAACAAAATTATGAGTTGAACCATTTCTTAGTAATGAAAGTAATAATAAAAATAATATGAGAATTGACTGTTATGAGTTCCGATAGTAGTAATAAATATGTATTCAATGAACAAAAAAAGTAAGATTAAAAAAAAATATGAAAAGTTATTATTATGAACACAAAACGGTAGTAAAATCAAAAATAGGAACAAAAATTTTATGAGAGCCAATATGGACCCATTATTATAGTGTGATCTGTAATAATTTTTGCATGAAATAAATGATATAACTTATTAATTATCGACATTTTAGACCCCCCCCCCTCAATGTTACACTTTCCCCCCATCTCTTTAATATGCACTGCCTTGTTTGGCTTAACCCCTTATTCCCTTCAAGACCGTGACGTAATATGTGGATGACCCCCAATATGGATTCAGACAAAACCACTAATGTTTAGATATTTTTATACTCATTACATGTATTGAATAATTTGTTATCAAAAGCAACTAATTAATAGGGTAAAAATACTTCTAAACTAATAGGATTTCTCTCGATTACACTTTTTAAAACATAAGATTAGACAGAAAAATGTTATAATTGGAAAACATGTAGGCGTTAATTGTTAGCTTACAATATGATTACACCCACACAAAAACATGGAACACATATTAAATACATACAATTACCACTTACATAAAAACATTAACTAAAAAATTAACAAACATATACGTGGTCCAAGGTCTAATATGAGATGAGTTTTGTAAACCTTTAAATTATAACTACAAATAAATATGCCAAAAAAATAGAATGTTCGTTTGTCAGCCTAGTAAACTATGTAAAGTCCTTTCCAGTCTTTAAAACTTTGACGCGACATCATATTAAATAAGGGACAAACAACCATGCATTTTTAGGGTTCCGTATGCAAGGGGTAAAACGGTACCCTATTACTAAGGCTCCGCTGTCCGTCTGTCTGTCTGTCCGTCTGTCACCAGGCTGTATCTCATGAACCGTGATAGTTAGAGTTGAAATCTTCACAGAAGATGTATTTCTGTTGCCGCCATAACAACAAATACTAAAAAACAGAATACAATAAATATTAAAGGGGGTTCCCATACAACAAACGTGATTCTTTTTGCCTTTTTTTATAGATAATGGTACGGAACCCTTCGTGCGCGAGTCCCGACTCGACCTTGGCCGGTTTTTATATTTATATCGATGTTTTTTCCAGTCCCGATAAATGCGAACGGCGTACTAAATAAAATTTGTTCACTCTCAGTTCAAATGCGTTCTCAATTCATAAAATAGATAAATATATCAAAGCACTGATCACCCAAGCGATGACTAAGGCCCGTAGCACAGCTCCGCTGCGAAACACGAGTAGCGAAACCACTGGATGCGTTCCGCTGCGATCTAGTGAAGAGTGACAAGCGTTCCGCAGTGCGGAACGTAATACAAGTCAGTCAGTTTAGTTGAGACAATCGAAGTGAAATGTCGTCATTATAGTGTGGATGACTAAGCAAGTACAGAGTAGGTCTATTTCTGACCTTTTAGATCAATGATACAGCGAATTTGATGTTAATTTTAATTAAAAACGCACTTTCGCTTCTTAAAAATTGTCAACATTGACAAACACATTCTGAAACTATGCGGTGCCGTAACAAAATGGCGGAAGTGTGACAGGCGTCGGAGCAGATCGGCGAAAACGCGAGGGGAAAGAGACAAATCAATGCGCTAGACCAGGCAATTTCGCTAACGTTCCGCTTCTTATACTTGCTGACAGGACATGGCGAAATCATTAGAACCGCAATGATTTCGCCATGTCCTGAAAGCAAGTATGAGAATGATTTCGCAGCGGAGGTGTGCTACGGGCGTAAGGGAAGTAGATGCAAAATAGCAGCCGCATTAATCCGAACAGAATATATAAGTCATTCGTCTTTTTAATGGGGTAGGTCTATATCCAGCATTAGTCTGATGATAATGAAGGTTTGAACAACCCAATTGGTACTTGCGAAGGCTTGTCAGGTGTTTTCGAATATGAAAAGGTTATATTAGTACTATATTTTCTGTCCAGATAATATTTAACTACACATAATAATATATTATGAAATGTAAAATTAAATATTTATAATAAAGCGCATACATCAATTTTCTACCCATTCATCATGAGGTTTTGTTATTATGATGAGTATTAGAACTGATATATACGCTGAAATATTTATTTGATGCTAGTTTATGAAAGGTGAACATGAGTTTAATTATTTTGTTTATTTATTGCTAATAAACCATTAAGGGCTCCACAAAAGAAACATATTTAAAAGGGCAGCATCGTCTACCCAGATCAGGTGGTATACTTACAAAGGCTTTCGACCTAGCGCTACACACCTGCGCGAGCAGACAAACAGACAGAAAACGCTAGTTTAAACTGATGCAAACACCAAACATTACATACAAATATACATTCGTTTAGAAAAAATGTTCACGCAAGATAAATTAAATATAATTCTCATATAAACACAGCAATATAAAAACATATCGCATTATTGTAATGTAAATGAAATCGAATGCAACATATGGCACGAAATGAAATAAACAAATAATGTTATAGAAGCCAATAGCGTAAGCGAGAGACTTTTGGAAAATCATAAGGAAGTGACAAATTACTGCGATTCAGCTTGCTTTGTTTATGGACATATCTGTTATCCATGGCGACGTCTCTAGCAGCCGTCATAGTACATTTAGGAAAATTCTAAGATTTCCAGTCTTTTTCTTTTGATTCATACGCAAAAGACAGCGAAAGAAATGTACTTTACACTTTTTTTTAGATTCACTGTAACAGAACTATCAGCAACAGAAAGCTATAAAAAAAACTTGGAAGACCTTTTCAATCTACTTCAAACGATAATATTACTACTCTCAGTCGGCTCATTTTTGTTGTGATAATTTGACATAGTATAATGAACCTTACTCGTAAGGATTAGAGACTAAATTAAAATTGTCAAAATTATAAAGTGCGCTTTCTTGTTACTTGTATAATGTCTTCGCAATGTTTTTTTACATTTTATACGCTCATTATAAGCTTTGCCTCTGTTTCTTTGTTTACTCGTATGCTATGAGAGCGCTGAACGATACAACTGCTACGAAACTTGATATTATGTTTACTATGATTGGTACTAGTTCCAGATTAAAATTTCATTAGGGTCACTCAACTGACGGACGCCATTTTGGCTTTCCTGAGTAGTGATAAAAACAAAAAAAAATATTGCAAATAGGCTTAAACTAAGCCCTTTTACACGTCCAAGTTTTTTACCCTACCACTGCTTCGGGACTATTATGGGCTAGCACCAAGTAGAAGCAGTGCAAGAAACTCGGTCACTATACACCGTGATTTTTTAATTACCCGAGAAAATTAACTAACTTACTCAGATATCGATATACATCGAATTTGGCGAATAAAAAAAACGGAACGGCGTACGGCGTTAGCGTACGGAAGGAATAACTATGAATGAAAAAAAAATCATTCATAGTTATTCCTTCCGTACGCCAATATTACGCGACCAAATTAGGTGGATTTTGGTTCCGTTAATGTTAGAATGATAATGATTACTATTTGAATTAGCAGGACTTTTATGGTGCATATTTTTTTAAGGAATGTTAGATCATTTAAATAAATTTGTCATATTTTTTTTTTTATTTTTTCGCCAAATTCGGTGTATATCGATATCTGAGTATATTAGTTAATTTTCTCGGGTAATTAAAAATTCACGGTGTATATCACCCTCTTTTTATTATATAGTATATTATAGTTGTTATAACTTTCGATGAGAATCGTCAAAAGTTACATTTTATGGGCGATCTAACTTCGACAAGCACCTCGTCTGGAGGCACAAGTACACAGCATTGATGTTGAGCGCTGGGACAAAGAGTGGGGATCGCTTTGCGCATCATACGAGACGGTCATCGTATCAGAGACGCGTTTGCGAGGAGCTAAGAACCAATTATGGCTCTGTTGCACGCGCGTTTCACGGCTAGCCAATCACGTAATCGTAATGTTCTGCGCAACTCTCGCCCAGGGCTCAACTTTCGTGCCGCTAGTCTCGAATTAATCTTGTACTAGGTTCGTTCTCAGATCTGTCACTTCTGTCAGTCCCGAGTGGCCGCGGTGTCCTGAGACCGGTCGCGTGACTCACCGTTCAGCGACGCGAGCGACTCGTCCTGGGCGGACTGCTCGTCCGTCGCATACTGGGACTCACGGAATGAGCTGCACGATGACAGCAAGCTGGGGACAACAGCACAGCTTAGTACTATAGATAGACCATTATATAAAAAAAAACCAAGAAAATAAATATGTGCATGCAATCGTCATGTATTTTGAGTGGTCATTACTTGGATGGATGGATGGATTCGTGGTAGTAGTGCTTTTAGCGCAATTCGGAATACGGGGTTAGTGGAGTGGACATTACCTGGTCCTCTTGGGCCTGGTTATGTTCATGTTACGAGTATAATGATAGCTACCTACACCTTATCAACTGTGTGAATAAGGTGTAGGTAGGAATCAACATTCCGAATTGGCTAAAAGCACTTTCAACGTGAAACCGACAAAATATAATAGTCACAAATATTAAACAAAACAGGGTTTTTCTACCCACCTACTGCATTTATATGGATTCGTGGTAGTAGTGCTTTTAGCGTTATTCGGAACACGGGGTAAGTGCAGTGGACATACCTGGTCCTCTTGGGCAGGGTAGGGGTCTGCTTCCCGCGGCGGTTGGTGGCTGGTTTCTAATCGGGGGCCTGGTTATGTTCATGTTACGAGTATAATGATAGCTACCTACGTCCTACACCTTATCCACTGTGTGAATAAGGTGTAGGTAGGAATCAACATTCCGAATTGGCTAAAAGCACTTTCAACGTGAAACCGACAAAATATAATAGTCACAAATATTAAACAAAACAGGGTTTTTCTACCCACCTGCTGCATTTATATGGATTCGTGCTAGCCTGTCAGGCGAAGGTCAAAAGACACATTGAAAATTTTATTGTTACTGAGCGGCCGGACGGTCTTTGCCGCTCGATAGGTTAGTAGTGCTTTTAGCGTTATTCGGAACACGGGGTAAGTGCAGTGGACATTACCTGGTCCTCTTGGGCAGGGCGAGGGTCTGCTTCCCGCGACGGTTGGTGGCTGATTTCTAATCGGGGGCCTGGTTATGTTCATGTTACGAGTATAATGATAGCTATCTACACCCAATCCGCTGTGGCATCGATGTTGAGCTCTGGGGCAAGAAGTGGGGATCGCTTTGCGCATTGAGTCGATCATCGTATCAGAGACCAACCAATCCCGCCCCCTTATTTCCTAAAAATTAGCAATCAGCAATAATCGCGCAGTCATCGCCCGATTGATACTTAAGTGTTAAAATGTATGGGCAGCAATGAGAGTAGATTACTTTGCTTTTTTTTGCTGTCAATTAGCCAGAATATCCCAGTTTTCGCTATCGCATTGCATTTTCAAGATACCGTACCTGATTCCGTATCTTGCAATTGTCCAATTCTGGCTTTAAAATCGCAAATGGACAGCAAAAACCAAAAACAAAGCAATCTACTGTCAGTGCTGCCCATAGGTTTTGACACTAACGATCAATCGGGCGATGACGACGCGATTATTGCCGATTGCTAATTTGTAGGGAATAAGGGTGCGGAATCAGCGACGCAGGCGCGGCGCGCGTCTGGCCAATCATGTAATCGTAATGGTATTCTGCGCAACGTCGCCCAGCGCTCAACTGCCGTGCTAGTACCTGGTCCGCTTGGGCGGGGTGGGGGCCTGCTTCCCGCGGCGGTTGGTGGGCCGGCGCATCTGCACGCCGCGCTCGCCCAACGACGTTCCGCTCGACTTCTTGAGCGACATCTGCGGTGTGCCGCCGGAACCGGTGCCTTCTTGCAGCTGCTTCTCTACCTCTGTTGGCGGTTACCGTAGAGTTATTTATACCGGGTGTACAAGAGAATAGGGCACTCCTTAAAACCACGTGATCAGCTGGTCATATACAACCACTTTTTCTATGGGAGCAACATTGAATAACATAAAACCTTTTAGGCCCACTTGCGCATCTCAGGATTAGCGAATTTAATCCCGAACTATCCACTAACACAGTATTAAAGATTATTCTATAGCTGTCGAATTTTTATGACGATGACGATGACAGAGAGAGACTGATGTCCTAATCTCGTACTAAAATGATCCGTTTGTGCGCAAGTCCACCTTAGTGTCTAGTGTTAAAATACAAAAACTTCTTTAATGGGACCAAGATTCAAATCTTAATGAGAAAATCACCTTTGAGTACAGCAGCTAAATCGGCCATTTAGTATAAAGTATGCCTATACAGGATGTACAAGAAAATAGGACACTCTTTGAAACCCCATAATCAGCAGGTCATATACAACCACTTTTTCTATGGGAGCAACATCGAAATCGTGTATTTTTTCAGATGCGAGTAAGTTTGTATTGCTCCATACATTATCATCGAGGTAGGCGAGTTAGTTTGTATTGCTCCATACCAACTTACTCGCATATGACCAGCTGATCACGTGGTATTAAGGAGTGTCCCATTCTCTTGTACATCCTGTATATGTCCGATTGCAGACATCAATGAGGTGGTTTGGGTCAAACTCCACCACGAGTGCGGATTGGTGGAGGGGTGTTGTGAGCCTGTGACTAAATCCTAGTGTCAGACATAATCAAGCCGCCTTAAGATCTCAGACTAGGCTTCACTACCAGTATCAAGCGATATCAGCCGGGACCAACTATTAACGTGCCTTCCGAAGTACGGAGATGCTCGTGATAAATATCACTAAATATGTTTGGTATAGTCACCCATCCATTCACAACCGCGGCGTTGGTTGCTTAACTTTAGTCATCGATATTAAAGCGCTGCCGCCACTGATCTACGAGCACCTCCAACCCTACGGCCGTCTAGTATGAAGAATAAAAAAATTTTTTTCATTTAAGGGGATGAAGAGCAAAGTGTGCCAAATTTATTTAACCTCAAGCGACGTATTTTGAAACCCTCGCTACGTTCAGGATTCTAGTCTAGTAGCTCTCGCTACGCTCGGGATCCTACTCCGGGAACCTTCACTTCGGTCTGGATTCAAAAATCGCTCTCACCCTACATTATTTTGGTGTGCTTTCATAGTGTTCTAGTGGAACAGAACCTAGCATAAGTTTAAAGCCTTAATGTACATTGAGTAGAATAGAAAAAGATTTATTTGACACACACAGAATACAAAAGGATACCTTCCTAATACGTTTACAATATCATTGCAAATTGAAATCCATTGCAAAGGTTTTAAAATTAAATGTTTGTTTAAAACGCAATGCGATGCACCATAAACATTTAGTAAAACTATCAAAAACAAGCGATTCAAATGTCAAAGGCCGTCAACAGGAATAGCAGTGTCGATTATCTGTAATTACAGCGAGGCTTTACGTTGAAACGTGTAATCGCAACACATGCTTTCCAAATCGCAAGTAATTTTATTGCAAACTGTCGAACAATCGCAACAAATACGGTGGCTATTTAATTGAAGCTCGTTCAATTCACACATGGTTTACTTCCACGCGCATCGAATTAATGTTTATTTAGTTGTAAAAAGTAAAATAAGGTACCTAGTATTATAAGCAAATCTGGAAGTCGTTGGGGGAGGCCTATGTTCAGTCGTTGGACGTCCTATTTCTGAAAGGGTGATGATTATGATGAAGCTAATATACGTCCCACTGCAGGGCCAGTCCTTACCTCAATTATGAGTAATCTTCGGCCATACTCAACACTCGCTCCTAGCACAAATTACGTATAGCGGCGGCGCGCTAGACAGATAGGCCACTCGGAACTAAGCGTCAAAATCGTTACGCACAAATTGACAATAGCGTTTATATGCAATCTCGGACGATCCGGGGCAGTACTACAGCGGACTGTCACTCACGACAGTTTACTACGCATTGATCATTGTTACGTGCGAAAAATTGATATAAGCGTTTTTATTAAGTACTGCTGCAGTATGTTTGGATGTTTGAATACAACACAAAATTGTGATTACACGTTCTTTAAATTTCCAAAATAATATTAAAAGGTATATAAAACTAGGTCTAGGTTTTCTCTTGTAAGTAAAGTAAAGTAAGTAAGTAGTAAAGGTTAAGATAAGTTTTTATAGCGATCAATCATTCATTTCTTTACATTATACATTCAGCAGGAATGAGCTTTTAAATTTTACTTAAATCGTCATTGGTTTAACACCAGTGTTTTAGGTAAGCGTTGAATAAAATATTATAAACATATTAAATTATTCATTGATTTTTTTTACATTGTCGTTGTTAGGATAAATACGCCACCTAGAAATGTCAGTATATGTCATAACAGTACCTAAGTAATGTAGTTAGTACGTATAATTTCTAACAACGCGCAGCTGCCGCCGCTGTTAAAAACGACAGTAATTGAAGAAGCCAAGTTGGGGAGAGTAATTATTGCTCTGTCTTCCCATTTAGGCCTGGACGTATGATAAGATGAATGAATAAACTAACCGTTGTATTGGTGTAATAAGGCACACTTATTTATTTCAAAAATCAGAATAGCAACCCTAGGCAGTCAGCCCAATTTGGGCAGTTGTTTTCGAGAACGGCAGGAGTGGACCTTCTGTATTTTTTCTATTTTGTGCTCCTAGTGAGCATTGGTGAAGGGGTGGTGTAAGACTAGTGACTAATTTCTAGATGTAGTCAAGCCTCTGAATAGGCGTTACGACTAGAATCAAGCTGTATTGGCCGGACCAACTTTTAACGTGCCTTAAGACACACTGAGATGCTTTTGATAAATGCCACCAATCAACAACTACAGGTGTAAGTTGAAAATTACAGGTCAAACACAGAATTTACTAAAAATTCAATGTTTACTTACTAAGCTCATTTCAGGTAGATTTAAATTTAATTTTGAGCGAATAGAATGTGTGCTTTGTTTCCACGTTTTTTTAACAATTTCTTTTGTTCGGGTTCGGTTTCTGTACGGTTCGAAAATAGATTTCAAAGGAAAAACAACTGTTCGATATTAAGATACTCGATCTATTGAATACTTAAAAGCGTCACATTTTTTTTATATGATTTTAAGCATTCGCACAACTGTGCACCTGGTACATAAAACTTCTAGCAGGACTTCTTAGCATATAAAAATCTTAAAAACTAAAATTAAGGAGAGTGAATTAAAGAGATACAACGTAAAAGCCGGAGCATAGAATAGAACTATAGACAGTAAACCTTAACTCTATGCTGATAAACCGATTGTCAGTTATAGCAAAGCCCTAGCTCGCGTTTACTTTATTATTTTAATTATTTTATGTCTTGTAAAATGTATTTCCTGTAAAAATTAAGCTGACAAGGTGACAGTTTGTTGCGGCGTTTCTTCTCATCACCAGCCGATATGTAGTCCCGAACCAGTGGGAGGGCTAAGTTATATTTTGGGACGTGTATAAGTGCCCGGAAGAGGGCCTACATACTGAATAAATAATTTTTACTTTGCCCGAACTGCTAAATATATTAACATAAATTTTGGACACAGAGCATTCATTGAAAACATTTCTTAAAAAGTACGTTCTGAAACCATATGAAACGAATGGCGTAATAGAGCGTGATTCTCCTAAAACGGTGAAGGGGTAAGAGCTCGTCTTCCAGTTAGGTCAATTCAATTCAGAAAACGAACTTTTGATTAGTGTCTTTCTTGTGGGACTTGGGGCCCTGACCAATCAAAACACGTGCCCATGTTCAACAGCGGATTTCTACAATGGAAATTTAAAAAAAATATAGAAAATATCACATCCATTGCTCTGATAAAGTAGCTCGGTGGCAATGCCCGAGACGAGACATTACAGAAAAGTTCGTTTTCTACATTGTTCCGCCCGGGAATCGAACCCGGCACTAGGCACAGCTAGCGACGCCAAAACGCCAAGGTGTGCCCGCCTCTCCGCTACGTAGGTCGTGTCAACTTGTGAGTTGGTAGACGTAAATCAAAGATGGTTTCTAAATTTAAAAACCTCGTGAACGAAGTCTCATGCAACAGCTAGAGTACTTTGAATTACAGAAAACTATTACTGAATGAACGACTTTGACATTGACTCACCCTCGGTGATGGAGTTGTCCTGAAACATATGTTCTAGCGCGTGATGTATATCGCGGAAGGAGGGCCGGTCGGCGGGGCTCCACTGCCAGCAGCCCCTCATCAGCTCGTACACGGCGGCCGGGCAGCCCGGCGGGCACTCCATTCGGTAACCCTGGCGAGGACGAACAAAATAATAAAATATTAGGGTAGATACACACATAATACAAAACTTACAAAAATATCTATACTCGCGATTCTTTTTTCTATCGCTCTGCCAACCTTTGCAACAATGAATTTTGTGACATTGATTTTCGTTCACAAACTATAAAAAGCATTTTCTAGTTTGTGAACGAAAAATATGTGTCACTGTAACCGTTGAAAAAATGTTTAACCGTGTACTTCTTTTATTTCACTTCGGTCTTCAATCATGATTCCAAAGACTGATTTTAATCGCATTAAAAGCAATAAACATTTATTAATTTCACTTTGTTTTAGTCCACATAAAGGTGACGTCACAATTGATTGAGTATTTCCATACAAATGCTATGAGATATCGCGTTTTAGCATCTCAAAAAGTACATCAAAGCACATTAACAAAAAGTTCATCAGTTTATTGGTGTAAGGTCCCTTTTAACTAGCCCCATACGCAAAGCTAGTACTATGCCAAAGATAAATAATAAACATACTTAAATACATTTATAAACTAAACATCCATGATTTAGGTACAACCCCTTGCCTCGAACCCGCAACCAGCAGGGCTAGCATGCGCAACGCGATAAAATTTTGTCGTGGCATTTTATCGACTTTTGACGTAATTATGTCGTTTTGTCAACGACGAATAACAAAGAAAATAACCAAAATATCATGGCAATGCCGTGTTATAACGTAAAAATAAATGGCTATGATCAACAAGAGACAAAATATTAAGAAAAAGGATTCGAGACGTTTTTAATCCGTTTCCGATTGAAAATTATCGTCGAAGATAAAATTTGTCTTGTCTATCGATAAAATAACCGAAGCGCGCATGCTAGCCCTGCTGGTCTGGCTTGGTAGTCCGGAGAGGGAACCACTACACCAGACGGTCGTCAAAATAAATATGTCATACTTCCAACATTATTTCATTGAAGCATGGCGTTGGGAAGACTTACGAAGTTATTTCTTTATATGTTAAACACGTTTAGAACCACTTTAAAAATTTACAATTATTTTCAACTCTATTAAACCCTAATTAAACCTGTTTAACATAAGTAAAGTTAATTTTATAAACAACCTTTAGGACTCTTTCAATCAAGTTTTTATGAGGACCTCACACCGAAAATTGTATGAGCAATGCGTCAGAGAAAAGTATGACAACTACCAACAGTAAGTGTGCGTCACTGTGCGGCGCTGCAAAGGCACTACCTGAGATTGTACTGCTAATATAGTAAACTATGTGACAAATAGTAAATTAGAGTAAAATAACTGCTATTATAAAGCTTTGATTGTAGTATGGATACGTTGACGTTACACCCTGTTTAAATGTCTTAGACAATACAATAGGTTTTTTTTATGGTCATAGTTACGTAGAATGTAATATTTTAACAAGGAGCATCTTTTAGCCAATCTGAGAACACCTAGCATTCACTTTTATTGAAATATCATTCCTAACAGCTCAGATACTACACCAATTTTATGCGTTTTAAAAGTGTTGTTTTATATTTTATTGAACAATCTGTGGTGCCTTTGTCCACGAAAATAGTAAATTTTTAGTATGTATCACCATTATCGAAATCGGGTAAAAAAAGTTTCCATCCTAATAGTCATTTTACAGTGGCAATAATGAATGGAACATCAGTTTTTTTTTGTTTTACGATGTTAAATCCTGAGTTAAAGCTGTCAAATTGATTTGATTTTGAAAGGTCTTTATTTGAATAGATATTACATATTTACGTCTTAGGCCTAGTGTACATTAAATCCTAATGTCAAATTAACAGGCTGTACATACTGTTAAAGTGAATCCCTTGGTCCCTAGTTAGTTGCACACCAGTCACACTGTATCTACCTACTAACACAGCATATTTAATATACACGTGACAGACGCGGGAAAATTCAGTGTACCTAATAACGAACATCGATCTAAAGGTAGCGTACAAACGCTAAAGTCCTTTAAGCGGAACGGACGATCGTTTTAATAATCGTGCTCATTAGATTTCCTTATTTACAAATACTGCCCTAATTTTAGTTCGCAAACGGCGAGTGCTCATAATAGCGAGTAGGAAAAACGCCCTTGGTTTTAAGATATCAAATCGTCTTTCATTCAATAATTTGCTTAAATGAGTACTAGTCAGAATACTAAGAAGATATTTCTAAGAGATTATAATAGCTGAGATTTTTTCACTTTAGATCTTAATGCATTTAGAATTCTATTATTTGTTAGTTTTTGTAAAAATTAAAAAAAATGTAAAAACAAAATACGCGCCATTTTTTTTTTTCAAACACCCTATCTAAGGATATTGCAGTTTAGAAGGTACGAGGTAGTAATACATTTACAAACATACACACAAGATACGCGCGAAAAACAAAACCCTTCCTTTTCCTTAGCAATATGTAGGGTAGAAATACGTCTATGGGTTCAATAATGAAGAAGGAAACCGGGTGTACATCAGATATCTTTTGTTTGGACACAAATTACTCATTTAACGGAGGACTTGACGAAATTTTGTCATCATATTATAGCTCGTAATCGTATACGAGATTCTAATTCCTTCCACCAAGACTGTGACAATAATAGTGTTAAAAAGTTAATAATTAATTAATCACAAACGCCTAACATCTTCAATACTTTAAGAACCTTTCAAGACCCGACCCCGAATGGTCAATGCGGCAGCGCTAGCATATGACAATAATTACTATAGCCGCATACTTGCCTGACAAATAAACAATGATTGTGTACGAATATCTCGCGACTTAGTGTACGTCAACATAAACATTACACAAATAGCAACTAAGAGTTACTACGCGACCTAACTACATGGTGATTACAATAAAATATAAGTCGTACATTAAAGTCAAAATAAACTAAACCAAAAGATGTAGATTAAATAGTTTGATTAATAATCCTGACCCTGACTTATTCAAATGAAAATCATTATTAATAAACCAGCAGGGCTAGCATGCGCAACACGATAAAATTTTGTCGTGGCATTTTATCGACTTTTGACGTTCGACGAACAAAGAAAAAACCAAAATATCATGCAATGCCGTGTTATAACGTAAAAATAAGTAGCTACGAAGAACGGGAGACCCTGAAAATATTAAAAAATAGGATTCGAGACGTCTGTAATTAGGGAAAACGACAAATATCGTCGAAGACAAAATTTTTTTTTGTCTATCGATAAAATAACCGATGCGTGCATGCTACTGCAGGATGCTTACCCCATTAAGTATCAGATTAAGAAAATGAAAAAATTATAAATAAACAAAAAAAAGTCATTTATATAATGTAACAGAGATCGTCATGAAAGTTTACATTATTGGTTCATATTTCTCATTATGATATTAGTTTAGAAAATCAGTTTATGAGAATGTATCATAATATACTTCTAGTTCAAATCGATTGCTTATAATTCCCTATTGTGATGAAGTTTATTTACCTAATGTGCACATCTACTAAGGTTCCGCTGTCCGTCTGTCTGTCCGTCTGTCACCAGGCTGTATCTCATGAACCGTGATACTTAAACAGTTGAAATTGTCACAGGTGCTGTATTTCTGTTGCCGCTATAGCAACAAATACTAAAAATTTGAATAAAGAAAATATTTAAGGGGGCTCCCTTACAACAAACGTGATTTTTTTTTTGCTCGTTTTTATAGATAATGGTGCGGAACCCGTCGTGCGCGAGTTCAACTCGCACTTGGCCGTTTTTTTTTGTTATTGTACTATTATCCGGCCTTTCCAATATCTTTTCTCACGAAATTTTTAGATTTGTCTATGGCCTAGCGGCAATCGGGTGTGATCTTAATCATCATTGCCTTTATATTCGTGTGTCCGTATAAAAAAAGGATCTTAAAAAATCGAGCCCGTTGTATTTGATCGCTATGCTTGGGAGTTTGATTATCACTACATTCTGCAGCAATATTATTAAAGTTTAGTTTAGTTTCTCAACGCGAAATTTTCACCCCAATACTATTCGGTGAAGATTTTAAAAAGTGTAATTTGTAAGTTAACTAGTCGTTGTAAAAGAAAAAAATATTGATGACGGAATCTGCTATGTAAGCGTATTATTGTACTTTAAACAATACACTTACGTACACTCTTGCCTAATAGGAGTGCGCAGGTGCATTTAGAGCAGTTTTACTGTAAAACATTATTATAATATTTGTATCCGAAAATACAAAAACAATAAGCTCAAACAGAAAACATTAAACGCAAATAAACGTATCTTTATATTTATAGGTGCAGCAACATTTACATACTTAACTAAATTATATATCTAAATACATAAGCTATAATGAATTCGTAAAATCTACCAAATAACGTTACATTTGGGAATTTGTAAAATGGAACTAATTTTGTAATTCTGAACATCAAATCTGAATTTGACTCTTTATTAATCCACAATTATTTTCACTTTCAGATTAAATCTTAACTTCGAAGCTACAGTTTTAATTATTTTTCACTCCTCATTCTATCTGGGACACCCTGTAATCGGCCGCGTCACACCCCCGCGGCGCGTATAAACGCTGCGCGCGCGCCTTCAACACCAGTAGCGAACTGCCAACGGTAGCAAAGCAAGTGTCAGCTGACCAGTGCCAGTGAACAACTACATCAACCATGATCGGAATCAAGAACTGCATCGTATACTGCCTGCTCCTCTCCGTCACAGTCTTCGGTGAGTGATAACGAACAGGAAATTGGCTTAAGTTTGAATTCATGGATCTGATAGTTAATTACAAAGTATTGAAAATTTTGAACCAAAAAAAACCTTTCCCAGTTAGTTTTCTTAGAAATTTCAAAACGAGGCCTATAATTTTTAGACACTAAACAAGGTCTGGCTTCATATTATTTTTCACAATCCGCTGGAAAAAAAGATCTGCTATTTGTGTACCCGAGGTATACACCATTAAAGTCACGGTTAAAAAAGGGTAAACTTAAAAATCCCAAGTAGATATAGTACTTATAGGCATCCTTGTGACATTTTCATCTGTTTCCAATTGCGATATAATTATCAAATGCATCACGAGGAAGTTGGTTCAAATACAGATGGTTCCTTTCGTTACATTGTACCGCCTCTAAACTAACCGCTAGCTGACGATAAACAAACCCGAACTCGCAGGAAACTGCTGTGGAACACCGATAACGTACTGTGAAGTTATAGAGTGAGCACTGTAAAGCTCTGTGGCCGGTGATGCACTATGGCCGAGGTCTATGTAATTATACTACACATTTAGCTTTTAAATTGAGCGAAAATTCAAATTCACAATATTTATTTCTGGCTTGGCCTTCATAGAATATAAATAAATAAATACTGGGCAACATCACATACATTGCTCTGATCCTAAGATAAGTAGCTAAAGCACTTGTGTTATAGAAATAAGAAACAACGTCGGTACCACAGCACCCAGACCCGAGCCAATATAGAAAAGTTCGTTTTCTACATTGACCCGACCGGGGATCGAACCCGGAACCTCAGAGATATAAAAACAAAGTAGCCTTTGCTCTGTTTTTGAGTAAAATCGCAAGATTTTATAAAAGCTTAGTCAGATTCTGATGCCCGATAAAAACTCTTTATCCAAACTTGGAGGAAGAGGAACGTTGGAGGAGGCTAACATTTTTTGAATTATTAGTTTTTTAAATTATTTAGTTTCATTCACATAAATAGTGATTAGCGTATAATAAATAATAAGTACATTATTTCCAAAACCACACCAATTAGCTAGCCCCTAATTAAGCGAAGCTTGTACTATGTCGACTAGATAACGGTTAAACATATTTAAATACGTTTATCCAATATAAAAATCCATGACTTAGGCCCAAATGCTCGTTCTCATCTCACACTAACATTTGCCTATTTCGGGATTCGAACGCGCAACCGCCAGGCTTTGTAGTCGCGCAATCCACTACACCAGACGATTGGTTCATTAGTACCGTACTGTTTATAATTCCAGGTGTATATTAGGTGACCATGATCTAATTCTCTTAGTGTTGTCCCGGTACAGGCAAGCACAAGAAGGCCAAGCCCAAGAAGTTCGTGTCCCCCACTACCAAGGGCATCCAGTGCTACAACTGCCTGTCTTTCGACCACCCTGGATGCTGGGATCCCGACCACCCCGACTACGCCAACATCACCGTAAGTATCATTACTTATTACGAAAATAAGAATTTTAGGTTAAAAATTTACTTAATCACAATATTTTTCATAAACGGAAAGACGAATAAATATAATTAAAAAAAAGCAAAATAAAAAAGATGATTTAAAATAACATGCCTATTAAAAAAATATGAGTAATTCTGTAAAATATTGACTAACCCTGACTCTTACTTTAAAGTTCTTCCCAGCGATATGACAGAAAACATTTAATATTTCAACTGTTTTCTAACCAAAACTATAAAGAAAGAGATACTTAATACAACATATTCATTTTTAGGGTTCCGTAGCCAAATGGCAAAAACGGAACCCTTTTGGATTCATCATGTCTGTCTGTCCGTCCGTATGTCACAGCCACTTTTTTCTATTTGTTTTATAGGTACCCAACATTGATTGCTACATTCCCGGTATGGCCTTCCTGTGCATCGTAATCACTTCTGAATCTGCTAAGCTCGGTAAGTGTAAAAAACTCTTACAACTTGACAGTAGAGGAAATTAAAAAAAAAGAGATAAATCACATTGGTTACTTTGAGTTTAGATCGATGCGAATCCACTACAGATTTGCGTTGACTTCTCGTTTGCGTAAAAGTTAAAGAATAACACAAATGTTTCTGAATTACATAAAGTAGGGGTAGCTACACAAATATTCGGACTAGCATTATTTGTCGACCAACATAGCCGACCGGAACCATCTACTACATTACCTCCATCTACACATGTTCGGTTCCTGAATATGTGTGTAGCACCCCTTACACCAAAAAATGGAACAGCCCTTGCAGACATTTCTAGTCCAGTCTTCGAAACAAAGAGATTGCTAGTTTCGAAAACAAACTTCCAGCGTTGCGCATTCATTTCGCATTTGGCACAACGCAAGTAAAACTAAAAGAGGGACAAAAAGTTTCCGTTGCCCTCGACTCTGAGTCAATTGTACTGTAACATTGTAGGTTTCAAACAAGCCGGACAGACTTCAGTGCAAACTGCACGTATTACAAGTCCCGTAGGCAAGCACTTGCAATGAATAACAAAACAACACACGTGCATTCCCACGCGAAATTCGCTCAATTTGAGATACAAAATGTGACACGTGTTTTGATGATAGTACTTCTCGGACTCTGTTAGTTTCTAGACAATTATGCAGAAATTCAACTGGATGAAGTTGAATATTTGATTTGTAGTTTCGCAGACATTGTACCAAGTGTAACATTGTGCACGTAATACTATAGGAACTTTGTTTAATACACTTCCTTCTATTTATAAAGCTGTGTTGATGGGGAGGGAAAAGAGAAATAAATAAATATTAGTTAGTGATATCATTCATCATGACTCATAGTCAAACAGTTGCGCCGCTTCTTCTCATCACCAGCCGATATGTAGTCCCGAAGCGGTGGTAGGAAAAAAAAATTTGGGACATGTAAAAGTGCCATTGATGGCCAATTTGCAAAAAAAAAAAAAAATGACAACAACCTGTCCCGTTTCTTACAGTTGAGACCGGCCAGGAAATTGGACCCGTCCGCGCCCGTACCTGCGTACCTGCTAAGGATTTCTCGAAGAAGACTGTCTCATACTCTATGTGCAGCAAGCTGAGCAAGGAACTGTCTGCCTCCGAGATCTTCTCTCGTATCGCGGTGAGCAGGCCGCAGTGCACACTTTGCAAGAAACATCTGTGTACGGACGCGTCACATTGCTAAACTGGCAAAATCCTCGCGCCCACAATGTATCGTTAACTAGTTTTGGCTTCTTCAAAAATATCCCACCCAATTGTTTACTTCGTATATTTTTATGTTACGTCGTTGTTATGTTATTAAGATGAAATATTATGTACAGGTGAATGAAAAAGTTGGTAGCTTTTCTAGTTATGTAAGTGGTTACAAGATGCACTCTTATTGGATATGAATTGATATCGACAAATAGTTTACGTTACGAGTATACACAAATCATTTTACGATGCATCATATTCTTGTTTACGATACAGTAGAAATATGTACGCGCATTTTTGTCAATGCATTTGTTTATGTACAGTATTTGTATAACTTGACAATGTTTGTTTGTATGTTTATTGTGTCGATTTTTTAAGAATGTCATCCATTTCGACCTGTGTAATTTTTTGCCTTCTCTCCGACGGAGTTTGGTTTGTTATGGTAGTGGGCACGGGGGTCTTTATCGGTGTTATTAAGAGCGTTTATGTAACTGTTTTCTAAACTGACGCGAAATGCAAAATGTATAGTACTTTGTTATGGTTCTAACGAAACTTGTTGCTTGACCATTGTTACGCCGGTGGGGCCCGACTTTGGTACAATTGTTTTTATATTTCAATAGATTATTATATTAAAACTATTACGCTGCATTTTTGTCTTTTGGTTTTGTTATGATAAGAGAATATAAACACGTTTATAAACTATACGACTCAAAAAATAAATGTTTAAAACGCTAACATCCCGTTACATTTAAGCTCGTAGAAGCTTTCGAATATTATTTACCAGAAAATAAACAAAGGCTTTCGCAAAATACACTATCAACTATCATGGTAATAAGATGCCACACACAGCCCACGGATGTACCTAGTTGCAATTATTTACAAAAATCCAAGCGTCTACTTGAAAATTGATTTAATTTGATTTGAATACAGGGAGAATAAAAAAGCGTGAGCTTTTTTATGATCAATTTAATATACTTATTTATTGCGATCTTTAATGTTACACAGGGTAAACATTAATAAAATACGTACATAAAAACATGAACATATAAACACATGTTAGACACAGAAAAAGTATAATACAATGGAAGATGTCATACATTATACATGAGTAGGAGAGTTATTAAAATAATAATCGTATTTATATGAATCAAATACAGAAAACAAAAATGATGTTAATTTTGACCATTTCAATGTCGATTACAATTATTTCAAAGTTCTTTTTCAAATGATTAATTCATGTGGATTATTTATTGTTAATGTTTATATAGCTTTTTAGGGTACCGTAGTCCTGACAAAGAACTCTTATATAATTTCGTCATATCCGTCTGTCTGTCTGTCCGTCCAAGGTTTTGCTTGGAGACTATTGACCTTAGAGAGCTGTTATTTTGTGGAGATATGCTATCAATCAATGTGTCGTGTGGTGCCGGCACGTTAAAATAATTGATCCACCCATTCTCTTCCTATGGGTTTCGTATGAGGCGACTACAGGAGAACCGCCACAAGAAGACGGGCAGCAGCGTCTCCTCTCCACCATTGGCCAAAATGCGATCGCCAACCCGCCTGCCAAGCGTGGCGATTATGGCAAAATCTTTCTTTTGGAGAGGCCTGTGTCCAGCAGTGGACTGATATAGGCTGGTGATGATGTTATCAATCACGCCGACAAAGTAATTTGTAGTTTAGTAAAATGAAATTTTGTCTATCCTATCGTGTGGGGTATCGTTGAACAGGTTCTTTTAAATAGCTTAGGGGTTGACAAGACTTTTTTCGATTTAGGGATCCATTTACGAAATATTAAACTAAAATTTTTGTTCGAGTAGGGCGTGCCCCCACCCCTCTAAACGCTAAACCATTGGATTGAAAAATCTGGAAAAATTTATGATTATAGTGCTTTTCATGAACTTTTAAGGAAATCAATGGTCAAGATAAGTTAGTATAATCTAAGAGTAATAGTAGTTCAACTAAGTCGTTCAAAAATTCCTTAGAGGAAACATTAAATGACCTAAATGAAGTAATTTCTGAAATGTATTGTGGTAACGACGGGCAACTACGTAACCCTACACTGCGTGGCACGACACGCACTTGACTTTTTTATAGTTTTATAGCTATTTCATGTAAGATTTCAATGTTTTTATTAATACCGGTAATCTTTTATATGGGACAGGGCCATTCAGGGCTGATCAAAAGTCATTTCATGTCTTATTTTAGAAAAATACTGAATGACCTGACAGCAAGATTTTTCTGGCCAGCACTTTCAGATTAGGCCAGGCAAAATTTATGAAACGTGAATTGAACGTTCAACTTTTACCCTGTTTTATACAAGGTGTAGAAAAGAATAAATTCATTTCTTTATTTTCAATGCGAGAAACGTCGTAATAATGGTTTTTTGCTCCATACATTTTCATCGATGTAGAGGAGTTACTTTGTATGGAGCATGCACCATCAGTTTCCTATTATTTTGTACAACCTGTATAGGGTAGAATTTCAAATAAAAGAATAAATATATCCTAGTCCCTATGAACAAGACTTTAAAAATAGATAAAAGGGTGGTTTAACCTTGAGTTTTCATTGGCGTAATAAGAAAATGGCGGACACAAAGTGAACCAAAAGTTCCAAACCCCTTTTAATGTTTTCAACTAACACATACAGGGTGTCCCTGAAAGTGTGGATCAAATTGAACAGCGCATAGTGGGGATCATTCCCGAACTATTTGGCTCTGATGTCAGGTCCATTTTCTACAGATAAAAAGTTATTTTTCGTACTATACTGTACTAGATCTTAAACAAAGCTCTGACGAATAAACTATCAAAGAGATCAGCTGTATTTTTTGTTTATTTGTTGTAGGAAGACACACTACGCTGACTTAAATTTGGGTATCTACTTTTTTATTTAAATCTATTTGCACTATTTTGCTAATATTATGCCCCCAAAATTTTATGATTAAAAACCATTAAAACCATTAAAACCAATTTATTTCTGTAAATAGGCTTAAACTAAGCGCTTTTACACGTCCCAATATTTTTTTTCCCTACCACTACTTCAGGACAATTTTGGGCTAGCGCCGAGAAGAAGTAGCGCAAGAAACTCGGTCACTATTGTCAGCCTCTTTTTAAATAGTATATATTTTACATTACAAGATAAATGTACCTGTGCGAGCAGGGCAGTATTTATTTCCAAATATTTTTATCGTTTATATAATCATTAACAGTATAATATCCTTTTTTCATTAAAGTTGTTTTAATATGCGATTTAAATTTTAACAGGGGCAGTTCTACAATAGACGCTGGTAATTTATTAAAAAAGCGAATACATTTTCCCATAAACGAATTACCCACTTTATGCAGTCTGAAATTGGGAACGGCAAGCTTATTCTTATTCCGTGTGTTAAGATTATGAATGTCACTTTTCTTAAGGAATAAGGACAGGTTTTTGCGGATGTACATTATATTTTCATAAATAAATTGGGATGCTACTGTAAGTATATTAATTTCTTTAAACAGTTCTTTTAAGGAGTCTCGGGGTCCAAGGCCGTAAATTGCCCGTACAGCTCTCTTCTGCAGTACAAATATAGATTCAATATCTGCTGCTGAGCCCCATAACAATATTCCATATGACATTATACTATGAAAATAGCTAAAATACACCAATCTTGCCGTTTCAACATCAGTCAGTTGTCTTATCTTTCTCACGGCATAAGCAGCAGAGCTAAGTCTTCCCGACAGAGTCTCGATATGCGCACCCCATTGCAAACGGGAATCTAAAGTGATTCCTAAAAATGTAGTGGAACTAGATGTATTAAGTTGTTCATCTTTTACAGTAATATGTGTTGAGACAAGTTTTACGTTGGGCATTGTGAATTTGATGCACTTTGTTTTATTTGCATTGAGCATAAGATTATTGGTGGTGAACCAATGCAATACTTGCGAGAGTGCATTATTTACATCGTCAAATGAGTCTTTACCTCTCTTGATTTTAAAAATCAATGAAGTATCATCTGCAAATAACACTGTCTCACAGAGGTCTTTCGTAAAAGATGGAAGGTCATTTATGTAAATTAGAAAGAGCAGAGGCCCTAATATCGATCCCTGCGGCACGCCCATAGTAAGAGGCGACCCAGAAGACTCAGCTCCATTGATACAAACTTTTTGTGTTCTGCCTGTGAGATAAGAGTTTACTAAATCTGAGGCATCGCATGAAACACCATAGTGTCTAAGTTTTTTCAGTAAAGTTTGATGGTCCACACAATCAAAAGCCTTAGAAAGATCACAAAAAACTCCCAAAGCGTCCTGCCTACTTTCCCAAGCATCAAACACGTGTTTCAAGAGTGCAACTCCAGCATCTGTAGTGCTTCTACCTTTCGTGAAGCCATATTGTTTGCTATGTAACAATTTATTAAGGACAAAGTGTGATAAAAGTTGATTGAAAATTACTTTTTCAAAAACTTTACTAAGTACCGGTAAAATTGAAATTGGTCGAAAATTTGAAGGATCATTTTTCTCGCCTGATTTATATAAAGGAATTATCTTACTAAATTTCATCAAAGTAGGAAACTGTTTATCATCAATACATTTATTAAAAAGAATTGTAAGATAAGGGGCTATCGTATTTATAATTGTATTGATAATATTGACTGAGATCCCCCATAAGTCTTCAGTTTTTTTCATGTTCAATTCCTTGAAAGTTTTTATTAGTATATCAGGATTAATATGTCTAAAATTAAATGGAGTTTTGCACTCATCAACACCCGACTTGAGAAGGGATTCAGCTAGTTCAGCAGAAGAAGCCAGTTCTTTAGTTGTAGAGGGAGCTATATTTGAAAAGAATTCCTCGAAAGCATTTGCAACTTCTGCATTTGAGTTAATTAGTTTATCCCCAATTTTAAGAGAGTAAGAGTGATCATTCTGTTTACGCCTACATGTTTCTTTATTTATTATGTTCCATGTGGCCTTTGCTTTATTATCAGAACCCAAAATAATATTTCGAAGATGATTTGATTTTGCAGTGGCACATACTTTTTTAAATATTTTAGAGTAATTTCTAACATAATCTATGATCTGTGGGTTCTGAGTGTTTGCTTTTAGACTATACAAGTCATATAATGTTCTTCTACTTTTGTAAATACCAGGTGTAGCCCATTCATTAAACTTACACCTGACTTTATTTGCTTTTATTTTTTTTTGTGTAAAAATTTTATTAAATTCATTTTTAATCAAGCCAAAAAGATCCTCATATAACAGATCAACACTATGGCTACTGCTAGATTTTAATAAATCTATACCATTACACATTTTTTCTTTAAATCGGTCTATTCTATTTACGGTTATTGGCCTGCAGACAGCATCTATAATTTCTCGGACATGATGGTGCTCAAACGACGCCCTCTGGCCACTATGGTCAGACCTTAAATAATTTATAACTGATTTATCTATTACATTGCTATTGCAAAAAATATTATCTAAGCAAGTAGCTGTTGTGGGAGTCACTCTTGTTGGTTCATTAAATAAATTAATTAAATTAAACGATTTAAAAAGATTAAGAAAACGAGTTGAATTCGGCGAATTTACTAATATATTGACATTAAAATCTCCACACACAACTATTTTCTTACTAGAACTACAGACTTTTTTCAAAGCCTCTTCCATATTGGATTCAAAAAGCTGGTAATTGGCTGATGGGGGGCTGTACACGCTTATTATTATATACTGCTCTAGCTCAACACATGCTAGTTCAATAGTTCGTTCAATCGAAAGTGACACTATATCTTTACGCTCTTTAAAGTTTAACTCACTATTTAATAGTATAAGTGATAATATCGTTAGAAACAAAAAGTTTTGAGATGTACATATCGCCAAGTAAATGTACTTTCTTCAATAACGGGATGGACAAGCCGCTGTAAAAGAGCTCCGTCTGTAACCTACAACTTGAAAGTTGGCGTAGTGTTCATTGGAGGTATCGGATTATAACCTTAAAGTGTGAGTGTGAAACTGTGTCAGTGCATGTTAGTCATGCATGCATTCATCGACACACTTTTCTGAGTTTAGTGATTTTATATATTAAATATTAACTCGAACAATGGATAGTCCCTTCAACCGAAGTTCCATGACGAGCCGAAGCCCACCACCACCGCAGAGAAAACCATCTGAAAGAGCACCAACCTCCGCGACCTCGACGATTGAAGCAGTTTCGACTCCGGAAATTCAAAAATGGTTTTCGTCGATTGAACAATGCCTAAACGAAATCTGCAACACATCCAGCGAAGGAAAACTGAATACTGAACAGAAGCTGAAAATAAGCAACGTCAGCAGAAATGTGATGGGAGGTGTTTCTCAGCTCGCTGTACAATATCAATCTTTGAAACAGAAATATATTGCAGCACAAACAATGATTAATACTTTGACCGACGAGAAGGAGACCTCCAAACAAATTGAAGATCAGTTCGAAGTTTTAAAAAAATGTGTTCTTTCCGCTCCTAAGACCCAACCTCCGAACACCTCTTTTGCGGACGTGGTGAGAATAAGCAAAAGTTCTACAATACGGCCCCCAAGCACTAAAAGTATTGCGATTTTCCCAACTGGCAAGGATAAGTCAAGCGAAGAGACGAAGAAGCTTATTCAGACCATTATCAAGCCCGAAGAACTCAAACTTCATATTCGTGGGATGAGGAAAACCAAAGGTGGAGGCATAATAATTAGCGCCGAAGGAAAAGATGACCTCGAGAAATTGAAGCAGTCCGAACAGCTTAAAACTTCAGGCCTAAAAGTTGAAGAGACTACCAAACGTAAGCCCAAAGTCATTTTATTAGGAGTACCGAACAATACGTCAGAAAAAGAAGTATTAGAATGTTTATATGAGCAAAATATTTCAGGCAAGTACCAGCACATTGAACGCGAAAAGTTTCTAAGCTCAATTAAACTGAGTCACAAGACTGGCAAAAAAGATGCGCCCTACTGTAATTTTGTAGTAGAACTATCTCCAGACCTCAGAAAAGTTCTTATAGGGCAAGAAAGGGTATTTATTAATTGGACTTCATGCCCAGTAAGAGACTACACACTTGTCACTAGGTGTTACAAGTGTCAACAATATGGACATTCAGCGAAATATTGTCGTGACACTGAGTCTACTTGCGGGCACTGCTGCTGCGTAGGCCATTTAATTAAAGACTGCCCAAAGCAACAGGAACCAGCAAACTGTGCTACATGCCGCCGTTTTAACAAACCTAGCTATCATAAAACCGGAGATGAGCAATGCCCTGCAAGAAAGATCGCTGAGGCTAGATACATAAGCTCAATAGATTACGAGGGCGCCCAAAGCGCCGTATAGTCTGTTAGATGGAGTAAGAACTAATCTGACACCTGATTTTTATTTGTAATTAATATTATAGTATAAATTACTTTGTTGTTAAAATTTTAATATTGTTATTGTAACTAGTATTAGATTTAATTTACGTTTCTATAATATGTTTTTGCACAAATTTGTTAATATATGTACTACTTATTTTTATACGAACATGTAAACTGTGTCAAAACAAACCTCTTTTAGTTATTACATAATTATGAAGTGTTCCGTGAGAAATAATAAGTAGATCTTGATCTACTTATTTAAAATTGTATAGTTAGTAGGTAATCGTCTTTGTGTAAGTATTTTAATGTTGATTAAGCACTAACCTACTTTTTACGTGTAATATAATAGATACCTAAGATACAAGCTACTATTGCTTAGTTTAGGTATCGACTTTAGAATTATTAGATTAAACTGAATATCTTAAGTTTCATGTATTTTTGCTAAGTTTTTATACAGAAATAAATTTATCTTATCTTTATCTTATCTTATCTTATCCTACGGGAAAACGATCGTCATAGATAATACAGTGCGTCCTACCGGTGATGACCTACGGAGCCGAAACGTGGAATATGACAGTAAAGCTGGCCCACCGACTACATGTCACTCAGCGAGCTATGGAAAGGTCGATGCTTGGGATTTCGTTAAAGGATAAAATCCGAAATGAGATCATCAGGCAGAGGACTAAAGTAACGGACATAGTTCAAAAATGTAGCAAGCTAAAGTGGCAGTGGGCTGGCCACATCTGTCGCAGAACCGATTAAAGGTGGAGTAAATGGGTTCTCGAGTGGAGACCACGCCTAGGCAAACGTAGCGTAGGACGACCCCCAGCTCGATGGACCGACGACCTTAGGAAGATGGCTGGCAGTGGATGGATGAAAAAAGCGGGAGATCGTGCTCTTTGGCGGTCTTTGGGAGAGGCCTACGTCCAGCAGTGGACTTCAATAGACTGAGATGATGATGATGATGATGATGATGAGATAATTAAGTCTGTATTTAGGTCACAAAAGATAATGTAGGTAACACATTTATTGTACCGTTTAGAACGTGGTACAAAACTTACGATATTTAAACTAAGGGAGCGCCGTTTGTTATAAGTAGCGATATTGTTGAATATCACGTTTACTGTATTCTTTAAGTAAAACGTCTACATTCACAATTAAACGATAAGAGTGCATGTAATGTTCTTTATAACCTGCCTAGCACGTACTTAGACCCCTAAGACCCCCATTATACGCGTGATGTTTTTAGCAACTTTTAAAACCATTGTGAAACGTGGTTAGGTTTTTGACTACCCTCATCATAATGTGCCCGAGTTTGTTGCGTCGTTTCTTCTCATTTTCAGCCGATATGTAGTCTCGAAGCGGTAGTAGGGCATAGCTATACTTTTGAGACGTATATCGGGTGTAAAAAAAGGCTTAACGAAGCCGAATACTACATATTCTACGTATTATTACGATCATTTTTTTCTTTTACACTATACCTGGGAAATGACGGGTTACTGAGTTATTGACAGTCAAAGTTACAATTTTTTTTCAAAGATTTTTTACAAAATTGACTTCTGTTTGATAATACTAAACTTTTTTACAAAGAAACATGATCCGCTTATACACACAGGCATAGTCTGTGTCGTGCGCGCTATAAATTGCGGGTTAGAAATAAGTTATTTTTTTTGATACCCAAAAATAAAAGTTATTTCCCAGCAATTATTTTTTTTGCATTTTACTTGGTTTTATGTATGGAATTCGTGGTTTAAGGTTTCGTTAAGCCTTTTTTTACACCCTGTATATGTGCCCGGAAGAGGCACCTATGACTATGTACTAAATAAATTAATTTGACATTTCGAATAAAAGAACAAATTTAAGTGTCTGTTTCCCAATGTGCGGATAAAGTTATGTGGGTAAAAGACAAAAAATTGACAAGTATAAAAGTGCTTGAAAATCGTGTTTATCGTTCAGTTAAAATATAGCTTATTCAGAACTAATGCAGTACTTATCCGTACATTGTGAAACAAGACCTAATAAGAGTACCCAGTTAATAAGTCATGCTAACGCCTAACTGAAAAGAACTAGCACTGATTCACACTTGGTCGAGATAAGTCGCGCGATTCATAAAGGCGTTTGTTGTTGGCATCTATAATTTGTACTTAAGCCTTTTTATGCAACAAACGATAGTTTCCATAAAAAAAAAACACCAAATTTTACCTGATTAGGATTTTTTAAGAAACACTGGATTACCTATGTCAATACTTAAAATAAAATCTAAGTTATTGTCACAAAATTTACGCAAATCAATGAAAATGATATCACTCTCACACAAAAGATTGCCTTATTTTTGGAATGCTAACTCAAAAAATTACAAGTTTCTAGAGCCAGCAGTTTTCAATCAGTCAGCTTTATACCTAAATTAAACCTAGCACACATATTATAGAGATACCTGGTCAACAAACTATAACAAAATAATAAACAGGCGAACAATTTTTGCGACACAATTTTATTGGATCCCAATAACAATAAGTACATTCTTTTTTAACAAATATTACATTTACAGGATGAGCAAAGCTCAAGATGTTCGTACTCTGAACTGTTAACTATATTTGTATTGTATTTCCAACGTGTTCGATCGTGCCCTGTTCATATGAAGTTGAATGATTAAACACTGGATACTAGGCATGGCATTCATTGTCATATGAAATCACCTGTGATAAATCATTGGCAATGATTTTTTTAGCAGTGTCATAATGTAACACTTTTGCTATTTGCTACTTAAAATGAATATGATTTATTGTGAACAGTTGCTCCTTGCTACTTTGCTACTTTTTTATGAAATGTCATAAGTATATAGTTCATGCGCTACGTAATGTGCTATGTGTATTATTTAAGCATATTTTTTTTAAACAAATTGTTATTAAAGTCCTGACCTGAGTCAAATAACTACAAAGTCTACAAATTAAATATTTGTTCACTATTTACAACATTTATTTACAATGCTACACTCGTCACAAACAAAACAAATTTTAATAAACATACATAGCACTCAAATTACGTAACGCACCTATCAGTCATCACCGGGCGACTAGTGAATTTGAAAACATCATAAAATCATAATTCATACTTACTAATAACGAAATCTTATTGTAAACAAAACGAGCTCGACGTGGCCTACTATAAAATCATAACAAGATAATCTAAACCTCACGGCGCTCAGCATAAAATTCAACAAATAAGAAGGTTTCAACCTGCCACTCGTAAGAAAAATCATGACAAACGAATCTAAACTTTCGTTCATAAGTTTAAAGCTTTTAAAATACTCAGTTTTATCGTTATCGTTCGTCACCTATGATGGCATAAAAAATAGCACAGCATGTTTGTCTTTTTCTAACACGCACCTGTAGCAAATCATCCCTACTCGCTCGCGCGCTCAAGGCCTTCGCTCAAGTGCACTCGCTAGACCCGCTCTGCTACATGTCATCAACGAATGAAAAGAAATACGCATGATATTATATGATTTCTGAGTCTGTGATTTGTAACAGTCAATATGATAAAAAATAGCAGGTGTGAAAATGATTTTCAAATCATATGATTTTTCACCTGCTCCTCATGAAATCGTCCATGCCTACGGATACAGTACAGCGGCATACACAACTAGCGGCACGGAAGTTGAGCGCTGGGCGAAGTTGCGCAAAAGACCATTACGATTACGTGATTGATTAGTCGCGCGCCGCGCCTGAACCGCTAGCCGTGATTAGTTGTTAGCTCCGCGCACACGCGTCTCTGATACGTTGATCGTCTCGTAAGATGCGCAAAGCGATCCCCACTCTGCCCCAGCGCCGATCGATGCCGCGTACTGAAGACAACCGCTAGGGCTAGATTCTAGGAAAGCCAACCAACGTATCATGTAATTAATAGAAAGCGCGCCAGGGTCTGCAGTATTTTTAGGATTCCGTACCCAAACGGTAAAACGGGACCCTATTACCAAGGCTCTGGTGTCCGTCTGTCTGTCTGTGTCTGTCCGTCACCAGGCTGTATCTCATGAACCGTGATAGTTAGAGTTGAAATTTTCACAGATGATGTATTTCTGTTGCCGCTATAACAACAAATTCTAAAACACAGAATACAATACAAACTTAAGGGGGCTACCATACAAAAAACGTGTTTTTTTTTTGCCGATATTATAGATAATGTTACGGAACCCTTCGTGCGCGAGTTAAACTCGCACTTTGCCGGTTTTTTACGTATCATGTGATTAACAGAAAGCGCGCCAGAGTCTGCAGTATTTTCTTTTAAGGTAATGTTAATAGTGATTAATAGTTGATGAATGGGAGATATCTCGATAGTACAGACCGACAGCGAAATCTACTGATTGAATGAATGAATGAAAAGAGTTTATTAATAAAAATAAAAGATATACAAAACGTGAAGTTTTACTTAATACACACCGTGAATTTTTAATTACCCGAGAAAATTAACTAACATACTCAGATATCGATATACATCGAATTTGGCGAATAAAAAAAAAAATTATAAGAAATTTATTTAACAGATCCCTAACATTCCTTAAAAAAATTGCACCATAAAAGTCCTGCTCATTCAAATAGTAATCATTATCATTCCAACATTAACGAAACCAAAATCCACCTAATTTGGTCGCGTAATATTGGCGTACGGAAGGAATAACTATGAATGATTTTTTTTCATTCATAGTTATTCCTTCCGTACGCCAACGCCGTACGCCGTTCCGTTTTTTTTATTCGCCAAATTCGATGAATATCGATATCTGAGTATGTTAGTTAATTTTCTCGGGAAATTAAAAATTCACGGTGTATAAACAGTCATGTACCACTCAGTAATTCGGTGATTTCTTAATATAGTGTACATACACACACTACGGTCATAAACGAAAAAAAAAAATTCTCACAAACCTTCTCCAGCATATGGTAGACATCGGCCAGATCGACTCCAGGGTACGGCGACATGCCATACGTGGCGATCTCCCAGAGCAGTATCCCGAACGCCCAGACGTCGGACTTGGTGCTGAAGGTGTTGTACGCCAGGCCCTCAGGCGCGGTCCACTTGATCGGGAACTTGGCGCCGGCGTGGGCGGTGTACGTATCGTCGCGCATGAGCCTGGCTAGGCCGAAGTCGGCCACTTTTACCAGGTGGTTCTCTCCTACCAGGCAGTTGCGGGCGGCTAGGTCCCTGTACATAAAAATAATTGGTTTTTTAATATAATATACAGGGTGTAAAAAACAAGGCTTGAAACCGGTTCAAAATTAACCGTTATTATAACGCTTCCAATCGGCCGATCTGGAAGTCACTGGGGGAGGCCTATGTTCAGCAGTGGACGTCCTGTGGCTGAGATGATGATGATGATGATAACGGTTAAACCGGTTTTATCGTAAAGTTCCGTTCCGGTGCGGAACCAAATAGGAGCGATACTTTGAACCTAAATAAACCGGTTTATTCCTAGCCGCTTGCGACAATCGCGACGATCGCGTTTCTTTAACGGAAATTCTTCTAAAGAGGTTATACTTACCAGATTTTTCAGATAATGTACGTTTTGTTGTCATTCTATTGTTGAATAGTATAATTGAAATACACAAAAATATGACGAACATTTATCACTGTACGTATTTGATACGATAAATAGGCAAAAAACGTTTTATTTAATAAAAACAAACGCAAGACGCGCTCACCGCTCGCAGATTTTCACGAAACTCATGTCAATGTCCTGCCTGAGCGAAATGTTGAACCGGTTAATGAAAAATACCCATATTTTCCAAACCAGTTTAAAAACCGGTTCAAAGGAACAGAATCTTTTTAAAAAAGTTCCACCTGTAATTTCATTAAACCGGTTCAAAAAATTTACCGGTTTCCAAGCCTTGGTAAAAAAGAATGGGGCACTCCTTTAAACCACGTTATCAGCTGCTCATAATGCAACAACTTTTCCTATGGGAGCAGTATCGATATCGTGTTTTTTTTTTCAGATGTTGATACATTTTTATCGAGGTATGCCAGCAGTTTTTATGGAACAATTAAAAGAATATCGTTTTCGATGTTGGTCCCACAGACAAAGTTGTTTTAAATGATCAGCTGATTACGTGGTTTATAGGAGTGTCCCATTTTATTGTACACCCTGCATAGAGGCTATAGAGGTCTTCATTATATGACAACGTCTATAGCCGTGAGGCGACGTCGGACCTGGCGTCGTTGTCTTTGGGGTCATGGGTTCGGTTTCCGGTCAGGTAACAGTAGAAAACAAAATTTTCTGTATAGTTTTGGGTCTGGGATATTTGCAAGTCTAGCAGTGTTCATAGATTCGCGATCACCTTAAAAATGAACTTCCTCGACCGACTTAAAATTTAAGGTGTTCGAACACATACAGAAATAATATTATAAAATAATAAATATGAATAAGTACCATCAGTATACTTATCTTAGTTAGTTATGTTATAGAAATCAGAAACAACGACGGTACCACAACACCAAGATCCGATACAATATAAAAAAGTTCGTTTTCGACATTAACCCGACCGGGGAACGAATCCAGAACCTCAGAGATGGCGGCGCTATATATTATTATAGTCCAGCGCGCTCACCTCTCGGCTACGGAGGTGGTAAAAAAAACTAGTCTATCTCTCTTGCAACCTTTAAAGCGCGCTCCAGACTTATAGACGAAGCTGCGAAGGTCCCGCGAACGCTTCCAACTTAGCGTTCGCGGACCTTCGCGGAGTTCGCGCGCGATTCGCGCACTAAGTCTGGAGCGCGCATAACAATAAATTACCTGTGTATAAACGAGCGGCTCTCCAGATAGCTCATCCCGGACGCAATCTGCGTGGCCATGTACATCAGCACCACCGCGTCCGGGGCCGGTTCCCTGGCCGCAGCCGCCGCGGCCGCCCGCAGATAGTCCAGCAGGTTCCCTCGCGACATGAACTCCGTGATGATGTAGAAGGGAGGCTCCCGAGTGCACACCCCCAGCAGTTGGACAAGGTTGCGGTGACGCATCTCTTTCATGATAGCCGCCTCTTCCAAGAAGTCTTTTAGGGCCATGGTGTCGTCTTTTAGAGTTTTTACGGCCACCTGCAGTGAAGAACGGATTTTGTGGACACGATGTAGGTAGGCGATAATAATACGTAACTACTTTGGTTGAGTATAGCTAAATAGCTAGTATTTTCCTTCTTGGCTTAAAACCTAGTTGTTAAGGCTTGCGGATTTGAACATACTTTTGTTTTTAAATAATAAAAACTTGCTATTAGCCACACGTTAGATATAGTTATAAATGTACAGTTTATTTTAAAGTTGTTGGTTACTAAATGAAGAAAAGAAATTCATAATATATTTTGAATATCTCCGGGTTGCGCATCTTTTGCTCAGGTGTAGTCAACACTAGTTTCAGACAGTTGTCGACATGGGGTAAATCTATTGAGCAGTGCCATAACTAGTACGGTGCCTGCGGTGCCCAGACCAATAAATCAAATAATAATAGTTACGGCAGTGCCATTGAGGCAGCGCCGGATTAAACATTAAGCAGAGTATGGAACTGCCTAGGGGCCCCGCATCGGTTAAGGACCCGGGCGCACACAAAAGAAATTGAAAATGTTATATAAAGCAATTGGTCATTTTTTATCCCCGAAAACAATTGATGAAATACTTCACAGTTACAGAACAGAACTATAGAGTAGTAGAACTAAGAATATGGATCCTTTACGTGTTGTATAAAAAACAAAAGTTTTAAAATGTCTGATTTGTAATTCGATAAATGGGGCCCCGAGGAATGCATTGCCTCAGGGCCCCGATTATGTTTCATCTGGCCTTGCATTGAGGTACTTTCAGAAACAGTATTATCAAGCGTTACTGACCGTGATGTTGCAGCGCTTCCAGGTGGCCTCGTACACGTCTCCGTACTGGCCGCCGCCCAGCTTGTGCTTCATGACGATGTCGGTGCGGTCGATCTCCCACTCGTCGGGCGGGGCCAGAGGGAACACGGTGGGCTTGTTCCGCTTCGGCGCCGGGTACAGCAGCTGGGTGATCAGCCCGTCGCCGAGCACGGAGTGGTGGTGGACTAGTTCGGCCAGCGTGCCGAACTTGGACTCCGATGTCACGTACACCTGCGGGAGAATGACGTTAGCCTTACTATCCAGGGGGACGAATACATGTTTGAAAAATGACTGAGCTGTGTAACTATGCCGACATCAAATGTCAGAATACAAAACGGGCTGAGATCAAGGTATAAATCAGTTAATATTAAAATAGGCCATACAGCCCCCGCACACACGTCCTTCATCTTGGCATCTCACTTTAGACACCTCCCACTAGGCGCTAAGCATCCAGTAGGTAGTTATATCCACCGTTTTGTTCGGCATTGCCTCTCTGTGCACTAAACCTAAGGTTACTATGACATGTTAAGTCTGTGTTTGTGAGACCAACTTCAGTTCTTCGAGCGCTGCAATCGTTTAAGTGAAACTCATGGATACCACCAATTACCTTATGTACGGGAAGTGAGCACGCGAGGTAACGTTTAGTTTGTTAATTGTGATCTTATTTAAGAGCCTATAATTAGTAAACTAATAGGTAATTTAAAATCATTAAAAAATAAATCGTGTTTTGAATCAGCTCGCGTGAATGGACGGAATATATCGAACAAATATATTTACGTATTCCCCGTAAAAAGAGCAATGAACTAGTGTGTTTTATAAATTCCCCCAATAAGCTGAAAAAAACCAGTTCTTTGAATAAAATGACTGTAAAGTCATGTCGGCACGATTTCACGACGGCATAATGTCAATCCCATATATCCTATTTTATTATTTTCGAATTTCGTTATCGTTCTCAAATTGTTACTACTACGACCTTTTGTCGGTGATTATTCACTCAAAATATTGACTTGACAAGCCCTGTAAACTCTCGCACGTAAAACAGTACATCATCAAATGATGGCGTAGTTTGTAGATCAAAATAAATTACATTTCTGTTCTATGATATATACTGCGAGCTTAGTTCCAAATTATCCCGTCAGAGGTCCATTTATTTTTTTACGTTACTTAATTAATGTTTACCTTTCCATCGCTGTCCTCGTTGATGCGGTAGTGGTACACGCGGCCCTCGTACCGCAAGGAGATGCTTCTTTGGCCTGGACTAGATTCGGATTCGCGGACCTACGGACGGACAGATTAAATGTTACATTATTGTTAGTACTGGCACACAAAACATTGTTACGGTCTCGAAAGTAAGGAATTTACATCCTCGTGTTACAACACGGTACCAGACAATTAATTTTACCAGGATGATTCCCATTCGATTTAGAATTGACACAAACCAGGAATCGAACCCGGGACTCAGTTAAAGGTGAATCAACTCGCCACTAATCACCACCGGGTCGTCAATATCAAAGCAGGATCAATCTCGCTGTAAGGCTTATCACGCATCCTTGGAATTTCACTGCTCAAAATAAATATATATTTTTTTCGGAACCAACATCGATATCGCAACAAAAAAATACATCACCCTACTAACTAGCCTACAAGCTGACATAAGTTTGCATGGGGAGGTGGATTGTTTTTTCGATGTTACCATGTAGGTCCCATAAAAAAAAGTATTTGAATTGTACAATCGCCCCTTCGAAGGAAGAAAGGTAATAAAATAGGACCTGGTCCTTTCATCATCATCATCATCATTTCAGCCACCGGACGTCCACTGCTGAACATACGCCTCCCCCAGTGCCTTCCAGATTGATCAGTTGGAAGCTGCCTGCACGCAGCGGCTTCCTGCAGCCTTTATTAGGTCGTCTGTCCACCTTGTGGATGGACGTCCCATGCTACGCTTGCCGGTACGTGGCCTCCATTCTACAACCATTCTGCCTCATCGGCCGACAGTTCTACGTATCCCGCCCACTGTCACTTTAGCTTGCTAATCCGGCGGGCTATGTGAATGAACTAAAGTCGATTACTTATAAAGTATCAATAATATGCACCAGTCAATTATCGTAAAAGCAGGCCTTCGACTAAACTGAAAATGCGCAAAAAAAAGATCCCTTTGCTTTGTTCAAATAATAACAAATGTAACCCACCGCAACGTGCTTTTTTCGGGACCATAAGTAACCTTTGAAAGTAACCTTTCTAGAATAGAAATTAATCATCTAGATCCGTTTAGCCGTTCTGAAATGATTGAGTACCAAGCATAATGCTAGAAAGATTATAAACTGTTAAGAAGCTCACACATGAGCGACAGAATGTCTGCTATATACTGTCGCTCACCTGTATAGTCGACCAAGGAAGTTCTTTACCACTTTTGATGACTTCGTTGAAGTCAAAGGAATATTTTATGAGAAGTTACTGAGATTTATGAAAGCGAAATATGTGTATCACTTCCACATTAAAAAAAATCACAAGTGACACTACTGTCATGTAATTTTATCATCTCAGCCTATTGCAGTTCACAAATGGACGTAAGCCGAAAGCCCAAATAGCGCGAAAGAGCACGATCTCTCGCTTTTTTCATACATCCACTGCCAAAAGGTGGAGTAAACGGGTTCTCGAGTAGAGACTACGCCTAGGCAAACGTAGTGTAGGACGTCTCCCAGCTCGATCGACCGACGACCTTAGGAAGACGGCAGTGGACTGACGTAATGGAACAAGTTTATTATGAACTTAATAAAAGCAAGCGTAAACCTTAAGCCTTTGGGTGGTAAACCAATTGTTGGTCGACTTTACAAAAGAAATAATCTCACAAGGAAGCTGCCATTGATCCCCGAGGACAGCAGGTACTCGGCGGCGTTCCGCGAGATGGGCCCGTGGTACCACGAGTGTTTCTCGAGCGAGTTGACGGGCGTCACGTAGTTGCTGGGCACCCAGCCCACGCCGCCGGAGAGGGTGTGGGCCTCGCACCACTCGCCGCTCTTGTTGTAGCTCATTATGCGCACTTGCTCCCCTGGGGATCACAGATGGATTGCTTAAGAATTGGGATGTTGACACCATCATTATCATCATTATTTCAGCCACAGGACGTCCACTGCTAAACATAGGCCTCTCCCAGTGACTTCCAGATCGGCCGGTTGGAAGCGACATACATTCAACGGCTTCCTGCGACCTTTACTAGGTCGTCTGTGGACGTCCCACGATGTTGACACCGTTCTTAAATAATTCTAAGGCATTTATTACTAAAACTTACACCCTATTTTAGGTCTAATAATCCGGATAATGTATCATCAATTATATAAATCGGATTTTTGATTGCTTTGAAATAAAACGTTGGGCAGTTGAGTTAAGGTAGACTTCAGAGCAATGCGGCTTTCGCCACTTGCGACCCACGCTGCCATGCGGCTGTACTTTGAACTATAGGACTGTATGGAACCCTTTCCGAGCGATGCGTCGCGGCCGCATGCGACAGTGCGCGATCCAAGGCCGACGGTGTGGGCGACGCAAGCCGCAAGCCGCGGGCCGCATTGCTTTGAAGTCTACCTTTAGGTAAACAGTGACGTCCTAGTTAGCTATCGTCTAACAAATTATAAGGAAGATATGTTTTTAGAGCTCAAGAAAAGTATTTAAAATGATTTGTTACTGTCAACAGCCAATTTAGTACAGACTCTAGGTTATTCATTTGCAAAATTTGCAGACCGCATTCTGAGTTGACGTGTTGTTAATACAATCACATACCTAATGCCAAACATAGGACCCGGGCAGGCGAATGATCATGGTAAGTATATTTATTTGATTGGTTATCCCTTTTCATTTACTGAGGAGCAAAAGAGAGGTTAATTTAGTTCTCGGTTTGAGGAACATTATACATTATGTGGCCCGTACACAGAACACAAAGTGATCGACTGTTACTAGTCCCGCAGTTTGTTGGGCAGGCCTTTAGGTCGCATTTCGATTAAAGTGGACTGCGAGCCCGACGAGGCAATGAGAGCAGCGTGGTGATACATTACGCATTCATTTGTGATAGAGCCGTCCTTGATGACACGAGGGGAGTCAATGAATGCGTATTGGATTACTGCCGTCATTCAACTCACCGTTAATCGAAAACTAACATTATCTATGGCCTTGACCTAAGGATTCTTAGCTCAGACCCTAACAGGTAAAAACAAATGTATACTCATTACCAATATCTTGGTACTGTATTCCCACGAACGCAGTATGTAAGCTTAGTGTTTAATACACGGTTTAGTTTGAACACCATTGGTCCCATTCTAGAGTTGTTTATGCCTGTCTGTCTGTGCGTCAAACTAAGTATTTTTCACGTCTCTCGTCTTATCATCTGGTCATAACACCTTTTAGATTCAGTTTAGGAAATGGAAAACTTCTACTAAAGAACAATCGGCTTAATTAATTGCATTAGCGTCGTTCAGTTAACAAAGTATTATTAACATCAGATAAAACTCAGATAGTGCTTCATAAAAGGTCGACGAGATTAAGTTTCTAATTAAATCTGATCCTTTTAAAGAGCACTAACAAGTTCAGGGCAACTGTAGCCTCTGCTAAGATAAACTAAGATACGGAACACGGCAATAGCGGGAGCGGGGCCGGGAGCGTGTGGGTATAATGAACTCGGTCCAATCGCTCGACGCGGCTTCGCTATTATAACTGTGTCGGACGGGTTTCCTACTGGAAATCGAAAGGCCTTTGCTCGAATAAATACTCGAAACTTTTCCTCGAATCGACAAATCACGAGCTCGAAAGTTAGCTACATCGAGTCATCGATGCATCCAAATCTCGAATGACTTAAGCTCGACGGGTCGAATGCGTGAAGTAATTTTATCTCGAAGCATCATTTATCGAAGGATCATATAATACTTTTATATGATCCTGACTGACTTTCGAACGAAAAATTTGCCTTTGTCTCGTCGAATCTCAGACCCGCAAAGCGGAGAATAAATCTTCTTGGGTGACAAAAAAAGATTATTTTTTTATCCCAAGAGCCGCGACGCGTCTGCTTGTACCCAATCCCTTCTTAGGTTTCAATCTCGAGTCATCCGCGGATTGAAAGTATCGACCGTAAGAATTCTTACTCCTTGATAATAAATTCTCTGAGTTCCACGATCGGACAGGCACTCCCGTATTCCTTTTTAGTAGGCGCTTAAAAGGGAATATCGGACATTATGGCAAAGGTTAAGGACGGTTGCGAAATTATTTCATAGGTGTGTAAAATCTGGAATTAGATCTGGTCATAAACTTATCACTATTATCGATAAATTCGTAAAGGTCCAGGAGGCCTAATACGAACGCGCATCGTTCGTTCGGTCGTATTATCCGATCAAATTAAAACACCCATTACCTCGTATCAAAGGTTTAACAATTGAAAAGGGTCTGGTTTTTTACACGGCTAGATTGAGTTGGTTATATTTTATCAAATAATTGACACATGAGACTGGCCATTTTAATTTGTAAGGTTTATACGTCCGAACGAAAGATACACTTTCGTGCTAGGCTTCCTGTCCACTCAGGCTCGACTATATGTATCTAAGAACTACATGTTTAATAACATTATGATTATATCAGAGGCTTCAGCGATATGTATAGGCAGACAAGTCTTCGTCAGGGTTCAAGCATTTCGTTCAGTTGCTGAACAAACAGGTATATAAAATAGGTTATAAGTACATATTCTGAATTGGCATACTATTGGTGTAACCTTGTTGGTGATCTCAATATAATTATTTTTATAAGTAATTGTAACAAAATAAATCAGCTTGTCTTGATTATATTGGCTTTAAATGTATTTTTCCCAATATGAAAGTTTCTGTGCCAATAAAGCTATAACATAAATAAGGTATGGTGTCACACAGAAAAGAAAGTACCAACATTCATACCGGTTTACAGTCCCTAAATATTTATATCACTTTCGGCTTTTCAAGGTCCACTTGCGCATCTCAAGATTAGCGAATTTAATCCCGAACTATCTACTGACACATCATTCTCTGTCAGTTTGTATTATTAAAAACGCAAAATAACTTTAGAACACTTTTATTTAGTTTCACAAAATTAGTGCAGCGTAAGCGCGCGAAAAACAGCCAAGTCAAGTGACAGATCGTAGTGAAGTTCACGAGTCATCGATTAAGTAGTGATGTGTAGATTCGATTTAATTCCGCTAACAGTATGATGATGACAGAGACAGAATGATGTCTTAATCTCGTACTAAACTAATCCTTCCTAAAGGCGTATTATAATAGGTTTTTCATACCTTTCTTGAGGCTGAGCTGGTTCTCCCCGCCGGCCTGGAAGTCGTACAGCGCCACGAAGAGCTGCGGATCGTCGTCCTCGTGGTGAGCCAGCAGGTTTTCTTTGGACGTCCATCTGCACAAATTGACGCTAAAAAATTAGAAAGAGTGTTAGTCACTTTGATATTTTTTATTTCATTGGATTAGTACATTGGACATACATAAGTTTCTCTAACAGTAAGTCCAATACAGTAAAATCTACGCATAGAGCACGCAACATTAATATATTAACATATATATATTTGTGTGTGTTCTACTCGCTCTGTAGTTCAGTGCTTTTGTGCTCAAAAAGGCTCCTTGTGGGAAAGTTGGGGTGGTTCTGATTTTTCCCATTTTATATGTATTTTGGGGTGCTGAATCCGAATCTGAGGTTTGCTAACAAAATTTCGTAATGGAACATTGACAAAATGTGAAAAAAATTCTGCTATTTGAAATGTATGAAATCAAGAAATTCTATAGGTACGTATGTTTTGCATGCCATGTTTGAAAGGGCTTCAATTAGATAAATTAATGTGATATTTCATTTAAATAAGACAAAAACCGGCCAAATGCAAGTCAAACTCGCGCACGAACGGTTCTGTACCATATTATCTATAAAAACGGCAAAAAATCACGTTTGTTGTATGGGCCCCCTTAATTATTTTAATTTTATTCTGTTTCTTATGTATTTGTTGTTATAGTGGCAACAGAAATACATCATCTCTGAAAATTTCAACTGTAACTATCATGATATCACGGTTCATGAGACACAGCCTGGTGACAGACGGACAGACAGACGAACGGACATCGGAGTCAGTAATAGGGCCCCGTTTACCCTTTGGGTACGGAACCCTAAACTTAGCTCAACTGACTTCACTTTAGATAAGACGGACAGCCGAAGCACCTTGTCTTGTTTTGGTGGCACATCCAGTCACAGGTGTGATTAAAAATCGCTCGCAACACGCAGAGCATAATGCTATTACGTATGCGCATAAATATTGAGATGGATGCAAGATTGTGCGCTGAAAACAATCATAGGGCTGCCAGTTTGGACATCACTCTCACTTCAACGTGTTAACTGAGAATGCCCATAAAATTTATTAAGTGACTTAATGGATAACTAATAACACTTCTAGATGTAATAACTTTTTAAATATAACGTCATACTTCCGTATCACATTCCGTGCCTCTATACGACTTAATTGATAGTTATATGCCAATTCCACATTAAATGCTTTCGGTTAATCCAGCAAATATTATTCGACAGGATTTTTTTTAGGATTAGGAATGATAATAATAGTTTATCTTTAAATACTGTGATTTTAGCTGTTTTCGGACACTTTTTGAAAATTTCTTATATTTACACACGATATTAAGCATTTTGCTAGAGCTCAGAAACAGTAACATCAACATCAGCCTTTGGCAGCCGACTGTTGGACGCCTTCTCTACAGAATGCCACAGCGTGCGGCTAGTAGTCTAGCTAGGCCGTTTCCATCTAGCGGTTTTCCACAACCCTGACAAGAAGGCCAAATTAAAATAACTAGTACTTGTATTTACACGGCTAGTTTCAGTTGTTCGTTTTTGTCAAAAGATTGATACAAGGTTATAGGTTATTTTAATTTAATAGGATAATACATCCAAACAAACGAAACACTTTCGTTGTGTTAGAATAGTTTGTTACGGGATTGCTACCATGTACCTTATTTTTGAGTTCCCGATATTTCGGCACTGTTGCAAGCGCCATGATCACGGAGTAACTGAAGATCTTGCGGGTAAGTTGTTAAGGGCAAACATATCGGTCTACCCTCTTTCGCTGTCTTTTATTGCACGCGTCGGTACCATTGTCTACAAACTCACTATTTTCTCGCACCTGTTCTCGACACACAACACTAACAGTATCTGACCGCGACACAGCAGTTTGTTGTTTTTTCCGGTTTTTGCACATACGAATCACTGGATTCCAGACACTTGACAATTTAAACCCATCCTCGCGATTGAAATTTTTGTACTTTGTAATTTCAATCGCTTCCCTGACCATTCTTGGTATGTAGTGGCGTTCTGTCGAAATGATCTGAGGGTTGTGAAACTCAATCCAGTGATTGAGACCTGATTCCAACAAATGTTCCGCGATTGCCGATTTCTGTTTGTCGTTGTTTTTGACCGCTTTTATGTGTTCTTTCATTCGGCACGCTATGGTACGTTTTGTTTGGCCGATATATGAACTGCCACAGCTGCAGTCAATCTTATAAACACCCGGTTTCTCCATTGGGAAACTATCTTTTGGAGATCGTAGACATTGTGTTACTTTTCTTAATGGAGTGAAGACAGTATTAAGTGAGTATTTATGAAGTACGTTTGAGATCTTGTCTGTCACTCCTCTTATGTATGGCAAGAACACAGGTTGCCTGTCTACTGTGTCTTTAAAGTGTCTTGATTTGTGTCTAGATGGTAGCTGCCCTCTATATCCATTATTCTGTAAGACTTTCTGAACATGTTCCAACTCTTGGTTTAAGTGTTCAAGGTCACACAAGTCATAGGCTCGGTTTGTCAGTGCAGTTACTACAGAATTAAGATGTCGAGGGTGGTGATGCGAGGTTGCGTTGAGATAGCGGTCAGTGTGAGTGGATTTTCTATAGACAGAGTGACTCAGTGAACCGTCACTCCGCACTTCAATCTTCACATCCAAAAATGCTAGGCTTCTGTTTTCTTCTATCTCGCAGGTAAAATTTATTTTTGGATGGATACCATTTAAATATGACAGGTGAGTTTCTACATCTTGGTTGTTTCCTCTCAATACACAGAATACGTCGTCTACATACCTCTTCCATAGTTTGATTTCGGTGCGGGCGGTGGCCAGGGATTTTTCTTCGAAAAACTCCATCCAAATATTAGCTATAACTGGAGCTACGGGGCTGCCCATCGCGACTCCGTCTATTTGGAGATAGTATTGACCCTGGTATACAAAGAAATTCTTCGACAAACAATGATGTAGAAGTGTGCCATATTCCATCGGGATGTCATTATCTTCCAACTTCACCTTAACCACTTCAAGACAATCTGCTACTGGGACATTTGTGAAGAGTGATTCTACGTCAAAACTGACCATCAACTCATCCACATCAACCTTGTTTTGGTGCAGGATATCAATGAAGTGACGAGAATCTTTGACAAACGATGACGTATGGCCTACTAATGGTTGCAAGACTTTAGCTACGTGCTTGGCCAGGTCATACGTAGGTGAGTCTATCTGACTCACAATCGGTCGTAGTGGCACGTTCTGCTTGTGTACTTTAGGCAAGCCATATAGTTTCGGGGGCTGGACATTTCTAGGCCGCAGTAAGTATTTAAAAGTCTCGTCGTCGAAAACGTCCTCGCACTGTCTAATGAGTGAGCGAGTGCTTCGATCCGTTCTTGCCGTCGGGTTGTAATTTACCTTCTTGTATGTATTGACATCACTGAGTAGATTTTGGATCTTTCTATCGTACTCAACGACATCCATTATAACAGTCGCGTTCCCTTTATCAGCTTTCAGAACCAGTATAGTTTCATCCTTTCGGAGTTCATTCAGCGCAGTTGATTCGGAAGAAGTGATATTCGGTTTTGGTGGTGCTTTTTCGACGACGAGACTTTTAAATACTTACTGCGGCCTAGAAATGTCCAGCCCCCGAAACTATATGGCTTGCCTAAAGTACACAAGCAGAACGTGCCACTACGACCGATTGTGAGTCAGATAGACTCACCTACGTATGACCTGGCCAAGCACGTAGCTAAAGTCTTGCAACCATTAGTAGGCCATACGTCATCGTTTGTCAAAGATTCTCGTCACTTCATTGAAATCCTGCACCAAAACAAGGTTGATGTGGATGAGTTGATGGTCAGTTTTGACGTAGAATCACTCTTCACAAATGTCCCAGTAGCAGATTGTCTTGAAGTGGTTAAGGTGAAGTTGGAAGATAATGACATCCCGATGGAATATGGCACACTTCTACATCATTGTTTGTCGAAGAATTTCTTTGTATACCAGGATCAATACTATCTCCAAATAGACGGAGTCGCGATGGGCAGCCCCGTAGCTCCAGTTATAGCTAATATTTGGATGGAGTTTTTCGAAGAAAAATCCCTGGCCACCGCCCGCACCGAAATCAAACTATGGAAGAGGTATGTAGACGACGTATTCTGTGTATTGAGAGGAAACAACCAAGATGTAGAAACTCACCTGTCATATTTAAATGGTATCCATCCAAAAATAAATTTTACCTGCGAGATAGAAGAAAACAGAAGCCTAGCATTTTTGGATGTGAAGATTGAAGTGCGGAGTGACGGTTCACTGAGTCACTCTGTCTATAGAAAATCCACTCACACTGACCGCTATCTCAACGCAACCTCGCATCACCACCCTCGACATCTTAATTCTGTAGTAACTGCACTGACAAACCGAGCCTATGACTTGTGTGACCTTGAACACTTAAACCAAGAGTTGGAACATGTTCAGAAAGTCTTACAGAATAATGGATATAGAGGGCAGCTACCATCTAGACACAAATCAAGACACTTTAAAGACACAGTAGACAGGCAACCTGTGTTCTTGCCATACATAAGAGGAGTGACAGACAAGATCTCAAACGTACTTCATAAATACTCACTTAATACTGTCTTCACTCCATTAAGAAAAGTAACACAATGTCTACGATCTCCAAAAGATAGTTTCCCAATGGAGAAACCGGGTGTTTATAAGATTGACTGCAGCTGTGGCAGTTCATATATCGGCCAAACAAAACGTACCATAGCGTGCCGAATGAAAGAACACATAAAAGCGGTCAAAAACAACGACAAACAGAAATCGGCAATCGCGGAACATTTGTTGGAATCAGGTCTCAATCACTGGATTGAGTTTCACAACCCTCAGATCATTTCGACAGAACGCCACTACATACCAAGAATGGTCAGGGAAGCGATTGAAATTACAAAGTACAAAAATTTCAATCGCGAGGATGGGTTTAAATTGTCAAGTGTCTGGAATCCAGTGATTCGTATGTGCAAAAACCGGAAAAAACAACAAACTGCTGTGTCGCGGTCAGATACTGTTAGTGTTGTGTGTCGAGAACAGGTGCGAGAAAATAGTGAGTTTGTAGACAATGGTACCGACGCGTGCAATAAAAGACAGCGAAAGAGGGTAGACCGATATGTTTGCCCTTAACAACTAACCCGCAAGATCTTCAGTTACTCCGTGATCATGGCGCTTGCAACAGTGCCGAAATATCGGGAACTCAAAAATAAGGTACATGGTAGCAATCCCGTAACAAACTATTCTAATGTTAGTGACCATGAAAGTTTAAAACTTTCGTTGTGGGTCTTCAGAAGACCTGCTGCACACAAAACTCAAAGCAGGTTTTGTATTTGTATCCAAATCACAAAGGTCAAGAGAAGCGTGGTAGGTATTATAAGTATTAAAAACAGATAATATTTCGACAGCCCTAATAACAAGGTGCAATTATCAAATTGGTTGTATCCTTGCAATTGGACGCGCGAGCAGCGCTGATTTCATATTGCAGGTTATGAACATTAGCCACGCTGCGGCAAGTGCATCAGACATAACATCGCAGCATATTTTAGTAGAAACAACTTGGTCTACCTCAAACTCAGCACTTAAGCTCGTGATTTTCGAAATATCTATGTCACAGTGAGTTTTATTATTCGAGATATAATCATATCCTAGACGGCTGATTTCTTCTAAGGTTATGAGATAAAATCTAACTCTTAATAAGGACTAGCATATTGCTTTTTTTTGTAAATTGATAAAATAAAACAAAACCCTGACTGATAATACAGAAAAGTTTGTTTTTCTACATTGACCGACTGGAAATCAAACCCGGGACCTGGGTCAAGTCCGTCGAGCTAGCCTACGCTTTTCGAATATTATATTAATTACAATAATAACTTTGTATTAACGTATATTATGTCAGAAATTCACTGAGCGGAGTTTATTAAAGTCCATCATAGGCATTAATTCATATAAATCAGATTATTCAAACAAGCATTATATTAATGCATCATTAAAATACTCAACCAACATGTTTGACTGTTTAATAACGCAAATATTTGGATTTACTGAAAATTATGACTGAATGTAGCATTAAATTAATTATTGATGAAAGTTTCTGCTCTAGCATATCAATGGCTCTAGCTACATAATTATGAGAATATTCTGATGAGTTTGAGTTTATGCCTTTCACTAGAATTGAAAATAATCGCAGAATAGTTTTATTCAGTCAAGGCTCAGAGAGGGATACACTGGACTTGTACTCAAAGGAAGCCATTTCCCAGCAGTGAGATCAGGGTTATAAGACAGACGTCATAATGAAGCCAGGCAATATCAGCGTTATGAACAACATGGACAATTAAATATAGAATATTTAAAGGTTAAGGCTAAAGAATTTAGAAAGGCTCGTATGTTTGTTTGCGAAAATTTCCCGCGAGCTATCCCACGGGTTGAATAGGTGGTGATTAGCGTATCGGGGGCGAGGGGCGAGGGGACTAAATGCCGGTGCAATAAGGATGTGCAGGCCAGCTGGCATTTTTAATGTCATTATGCAACCTCGCTTAAAGAACACGATGCGATGAAAATGGGTTTGTTACCTTTCAAATCAATCCATTATGAAAACAATTGGATATGCCAAGAGATTTATTGATATACGATAAATACTGCCGGTGAAAAGTAGTTACCTCCTTGACCCGCCAATAATAGTTTTTGACAATCGGATAAACTGCGTTCTATTGCATCCCTGCATCTGCAGACTTTAGCCTATTAGCAAATAACTATACAACGCTCAATGTGGAACCTAAACAGTATTTAATAGTATTCTTATATCGATTTATCCAGCACACTTCATAATTGTCAACCACTATGCAGAATTTCATGCAATTGAGTACGCTTCACTACCGCGCTGAAGGGTCGTTGAAACGCGAAACATCATCGATGCATCGGCCGAACGCGTTGATGACGCTCCAATCGAGTGCACTAGGCTATTCACCGCTAATATCGAGTATGCAAGATTGTTCAACATCGCATCGAAACAAGCTTCACGAGACGGTTGCTTCGGAAGCCGCTATCTGGCGTTGATGCAATGTCATCAAAATTCAACGTAGTTTCAATGCAATAACAAAGACCATTCGCTACCCCGGTCGGGATTGATGTTCTTATTTAGTGTTCGGTATAATAGATTAATAGAATGATCACAAAACACTGAGTAACAGAAGTTAAGCTGCATAACGCACACATAGACATCGATACGGAAACCGCGAAACTCGGGACTCAAACTGTTCCAGTGTGTTCCGAGAATAAATTTCGGTGAAAGATGTCTGTGTGAGTTGCAAGCCTGCATTGTATAATACTTAACTTCGGCATACACATAACTATCCTTTATTCTATGTCATGACGGTCAATCGATAACCAATGATGATTATTATCAGTCCAATTACTGATAATAATAATCGACATCATCATCGTCATCATTTCAGCCACAGTACGTCCACTGCTGAACATAGGCCTCCCCCAGTGTCTTCCAGATCGGCCGGTTGGTAGCGGCCTGCATCCACTATACATAAAATAATCATAAAAATGATCATACACTACACAAACTAGCAGCAAGCACTATGCAAGTGATGCGCTTTGCTGGGTGCATCCAGCGGCTGCCCGAAACTTTGACTAGGTCGTCAGTCCACCGCGTGGGTGCTTGCCCACGCGGCGTCTTCCAGTTCGTAGTCGCAACTCAAGAGGCTTATATCTAATAGTGGCATACCAAAGGCTGATGATTAACAACTGAAGCTCACTTCAAAAACCTCTATGAGCCCACGCTTATAACCGCTCCGGGAACTGTCCGGATAAGGCAGTAAATCACCCTTTCTTAAAGTGCACCCATCTGCTCCAAAATTTGACAACATTATTTATTTGATTTGTTTGCCACTTTGTCCACTGTCAAGTAACACTTTTAAACGTTGGTTGTTGCACAAAATGTAACTGCAGTATGGAACCCTATTAGTAGGTATTAGTGACATATCAAACGCACCCTTTGGCGTCTGGTTGAAAAGTAAAAATCAAAACGCTTGTTGCAGATCCGACGTTTTCAGCCGGCCAGATATGGCCGCAGGGCTAACGCTCGCAGCGAAATATTTCCCGCGCTGCACAGTTCATCGGATTATTTCCACAACGAAATTCACGTCAGAAATTCTGTCTGGACATATTCAGTTACATAAAATTCATTTTTGGTAGCATTGTTTGGATGGATTTCGAGTCCTGTCTTCGGATTTTCATAGCTATTAACGAGCATGTTATATGATCTATGTATAATACAAGCGAAAAGTGTAATTTGGTAATCTTAAGTGTTCAATTATGTGCGTTAATATTAGGCGAAAATTTTTTTTGGCACTTCACTTTGTAGTGCCTTTTTTGGGGTTCCGTAGTCCTGACAAGGAACTATTACTTTAATATTTTAATACTAGAAATATTAAACTTTAAAGTTGGAATTTTTGTTCGAGTTGGGAGTCTAAAAGCTAAACTATTGGCTTGAAAAATCTGGAGAAATTCATGATAACAGTGCCTTTCATGCACTTTAAGGAAAATAATAGCGGTTACGATAGACCAGTTAGTTTAAGAGTCATAGTCGTTCAAAACTCCTTAGAGGAAAACATTGAAAATTACTTAAATGAAGTAATTACTGAAATATATTGTGGTAACGACGGGCAACTACGGAACCCTATACTGTGCGTGGCACGACACGCACTTTGCCGGTTTTTCATAAATGTTGAGAAGCCTATTTGGCTTAACTTGTTTTATTGCACAATATTGACGTGGGATTCTTAATTGCTAATCTAATGTAAGTCAATTTTCTCTGTAATTTTAAAATTTATTTTATTAATAAACCTTTAATCTCTGGTTATTATAAAGTAACGGTGCAAGTTTTTTTTTATTGTTTTGACTGTCACACAACTAATCTGGCTCCAAATTAAGCAGAGAAACATTATCAAATACGTTAATAAACATCCATGACTTAGGTACATACAAGTGCTTGCTCATCACATAAACATTTGTCTCTTGCGGGGTTGAACCCGCAAACACCTGGCTTTGTAGTCCGGAGCACAAACCACTACAACAGTCGGTCGTCAACATTTGACATTACAGTAAAAAATTACCTCGTAGCAGTGTCGAGTGGCTGCGGGGTGCCGGGGGCCGCTGCTTCACCGTCCGGCAGGTCGGGGATGTGCGGCAGCGGCCGGCTCTGCAGCAGAGCTTCTGCAGACAAGTATAATATAAATTATAAATAATATAGTGTCTCCACAATCACACCAATTAGGGATACCCACACTATAGTCTTTCGAGCGTCGACGTCGTGGCCGCGTCCAATCAGTGCTGACACAACGCTTGCGCAGCAGCATTTACTTTACGCTGATTGGACACTGCCACGCGGTCGATGCTCGAATGACGCTAGTGTGGGGGATACCTTAGCTAGTCCCAAACTAAGCAAAGCTTGTACTATGGTGACTAGATAACGGATAAACATACTAATGGTCTTCTTCTTCTTCTTATTTTTATGGCTAATCCGTGTTGCCACGTTCGCCAATGTCAAGTGAGCATAGTTTTTTACACGGTTTCATTCAGGATAAGATTATCGCTCTGACACTTCACACGTTCCGGTCCACCCATACTATTTACGAATTAATGATTTAATATTTTATGAAAAACATTTTATAATTTAATTGTAGTTTATTGCAAAAATCTTTTAAACATTGCATCTAGAAATCTAAGTGATTATTCAATTCATTATTATTGCTTACGAATTTTAAAAATCAGCGAACAAAAAATCTCCTAGAATACTTGATGCGTAAAACGGAACGCTTTCCTATAGGGATTGACCACACAAAATCGTCATTAAATTGATAAATATCCGATGTATCGATGCTGTCGGCTTGTGCTTTGTCGTCAGTATTAGTGCGTCTGCCTTTTAATTAGTTTGTGTTTTCGTTGTGCTTCAGAGTGGTTTCAGCTTTGCCTTATTACTGTTTTTGTCGAGTTTTTCGTTAAGTTTTTGTTATTGTTTTGCTTTTTAAGTTTGTTGAGCAGCAGTTGTTTCTGGCACACAGGCAACAGAACAATGCAGTATTACTTCATATTAGAAAAAGATCAGTGAAATAAAAATAGATGCAACTTTCCTAATAAACTTTCTCGATTTAAATATATCACCGAAATAATCGATAAGATTTCTTTGAAGCGCATCACTTATCGCTTATCGTGAACTGTCATGTGTCACAGCGATCTTCTTTTCCTGAATGGACTATAAATACGTTTATAAACATCTGGTCCATGTCTTAGGTACAACTGCTCGTGCTCATCACACTAACATTTGCCCTTTGCGGTATTCGAATCCGCAACCGCCAGGCATTGTAATCTGGAGCGGGACCACTGCACAAGACGGTCGTTAAAAAGTGCCTTCATTAGTTTAGCCGACTATAGCGGATCTTGAAGGCCTACTTCAAAAATGTATCGTTCGTTCGGACGAATTAAGTTAACAAAATAAAATAACCAGTCACTTGTGTCAATCTATTGACAAAATGTGACCAACTCAAACTAGCCGTATAAAAACACGACCGTTTTCAATTGTTCACAAATTATCAAAGGTTTGATACAATGGATATTTTAATTATTGTGCGTACGAACGTACTATACGGAATTATTGTAAGTATTTATATGTACGTGTGTGTGTGTGCGTGTGTGTAAGATATGAATTGAGTTTTAGCTGTTGAAAAGGTAACGAACGAGCCTGTTATACTTATACGATTTCAGTTAATAGTGCAAGTCAATTCATTTCTAAAATCGAACATAAATTGGTTGTGAAAATCAAATACCAAATCGACCTGACTGGCCAGTCCAAACGCGATGGCTAACTATTCGCCCCGCGTAAATCAAATAAACCCAGAAATTCGCACTCATGTCGACTTTAGATCGATTTAATGTCCATCGCTCATTGCACGCGAATGCTCTTGTGAGTAGTCTATTAGAGTGGAAATCTCCTATTATCAGTCGGTTCAATTCCGGCGGCGGCGGCGTCATTGTCAGTCATTGAAGGATGAATAGTAGTTTAGTTAAATACCGATATATGTTTAGTTATTGATAGCTTGTAGATGTAAAGGTAGCATATTGATTGATGCTATTACAAATTATATTTTGTTTTTATAATAATCACGATACAAGTTGGAATTTTTACTAATTTTGACATTATTATTCGTATGCCACTTAGCGCCATTCTTGAGTTTTTCCGAGACTTATGCTAGGTAATAGATTTTTGTATGTATAATATGAAAATAAGGACCAATATAAAGTCAAATCCATTAAGATAAATATCAGCTAAAACCTTTTTTTTATTGTTACTTTGATGTCAATCTTATCTCATAGTAAACATAGGTAGGTTAGTGTTAAGGCATAGGTTAAAGGTAACTAAGGGTAAGTGATGTGTTAATCCTATCAATTTATGTAAACAAGAACACAACACAGGAATATAAAATACATAAATCACTAACATTTCATTTCTCCGCTAACCAGAAACGAATATTTTCATTTCACTTTATTTATTTAAAATTTTAAACTGTTGCAAACTACGTTTCCACGAGCAATACCTGAAGAAAAATGTTCAAACAAGTTGGAGCGCAGTATTATTGCAAATCAAACGTTTTACCTACTTAAACATCATGCCTCTGCGAGCAGCCTCAGTCGCCAGATTGCAATATTCACATGAAAACGGTTTTCTAAACATTTTGCAGACTTTACACAAGTTGTTATTTACTATTCTATTGAGAACTGAGGATGGAACATTTAGTTTAAGAAAAACTTAATTTGGTGCATTTGTGCAATTTTTCTTGTACCTAAGTTATTAGTGTAATTATAAAAATACTGCTTAATGCATAATCACGGTGCTCAAATAAAATAAATTTGGCTATATCATCTAGATCACTCCATTTATGTATTATTAATGATCAACGCTGCTTTTTTAAACAGCTGGATTAGGCTTTTAAGAGGTTCCTCAATCATGAACACAGTCATATTATACTTGGCGTCACGTAAAAAGAGCGGTGGCCAAAATAGGAACTAACATTTTCAGTACTGCTATAAGTGTTCGGTGAAGACAAGTAGCGCCATCCTCCAGCGTTCTTTTTATTTGACGAAAATTATAATAGGATGTCTTGTTATGCAAGATTAAGTCAATGATTGACGGGAATCAGTCTACACATGAGAAGAAATAGAGCTGGTTCCGATTAATTATTGGATTCTCCGGACTATAATATATACCGAAAAATATTATCCTAGCAATTAAGTAAAGGAGATAGTCAAGATGCAAAGGAGAGATGTCTTGCTTGCGATCACTGAATCGTGTACTCTACGCCATCCGTCGGTGGTTAATTAACACTTGTTTATTTATCTTAACAAGACTAGTTACCTTCAAATAGCCTACTTACTTTTGTATCATCATCATCATCTCAGCCACAGGACGTCCACGTCGCAATCACCCGAATTACGTATTTAGCCCCAAACTAAAGAGTGCTTGTAAGTACTAATCGATAACGGATGGACATACACAAAGCTTGTGCTCATCACCCAAATATTTGCCCCTTGCAGGATTCGAACTCGCCACCGCGTTTGAAGTCCGGAGGTAACTACTGTCGTCGTATTTAATTTGAGATTAAAAATTATTAATAGATCCTCCTTTTAAAAAAACAAACTCAACTAGAACGAACTTGTTATTACCACAGTTTAAATAATTACTTACTAGTTTCGTTTTGAAACGAGTATGTGTAAAATGTCAACAGGCAATGACAGCATTTCACCATTGATATGTTTTTCATACTAGAATGAGAGTATACAAAAGAACTGACATCACAAAGCCTGGTTTTGCGCACGCACTATAAGCATTGTGACTGACACGAGTGGAAGTGATAGGTTTTTCTAGTAATTTATATGATGATGAATAATGATATCACGAGAATTAAAAAAAATACAAGTTTCTTGATAATTTTCCTGATAGACGAAAAAAAAAGTCTGAAGTCATCCCTATTGATGCGTTTTCTAACGCATGTTATTTAACAAATACAATTCGACGATCAAAACCAGTTTGTTTATTGGTTTTCTATTGCCACAACCGATACCCCATGTGCTCGTAGTTAATAGATAGTTGATGACGTGTTCAGCTAGAAATTAATTGTGTCCATAATTATACGTTATAGTGAAAGTAAAGTAATAAACCCGAAGTGGTAGCCGACAGGATCTATAAAGTCTCCGGTAGAACTAGTTCTTTCTATCGCCAGAAATCGGGTATTGGTCTACAACACGGACATTATGAATTAATTATGTTAATTAATGTGAATGTATCACAAAAGGAAACATTTCTGCATCTTTCTTTAGATAAAACTGTATGTCTAGCTGTGGTCCAAAATGGCCTGGTTTCACAAAGCTGAGGATTATGGAGGTCAAATAACAATCACATCATCATCATCATTTCAGTGACATGACGTCCACTGACTGTGACATGACGTCCACCGCTGAACAAAGGTCTTTCCCAGTGAAGTGAATTTTAGATTGGCCGGCTGGAAGCGGCCTGCATCCAGCGGCTTCCTGCAACCTTTACCAGGTCCACCTGTGGACCATAAAACATTAAAACTTTTTGCCGCATCTAGAATTATACCTTGACTAGGAACAGTAAAAAGAGAAAGCGGAAAATAGGGTTTTTTATTTTTAAGTAGGTATGATGACTTCCTAAAACTGCTTACTATAAAGATACAAGATAACGTGGGTAGTGGATGTACTTAATAATGGCACCCAGAGCACAAAATATAGAAAAAATACAGAAACGCCACTCCCACCGTTCTCGAAAACAACTGCCAAAATTGGGCTGACTACCTAGGGTTGCTATTCTGAATTTTTGAACTAAGTTAGTGTGCTTTATTACACCGATACATTGATTAGTTCATACATTCATCTTATCATACATACAGGCTTCAATGGGAAGACAGAGAAATATTTACGCTCGCCAACTTGGCTTCTTCAATGACTGTCGTTTTTAACAGCGGCGGCAGCTGCGCGTTGACAGAAACTATACCTACTACTGTTAAGTAATGACATTTCTATGTGACGCGTTTATCCTAGCAACGACATTGTAAAAATATTTAATGAATAATTTAATATGCTTCTTCTCTTTTATTCAAAGTTTACCTAAAAAACTGGTGTTATACCTACCAGCGACGATATGTTAGGGAAAATTTTAAAGCCCATTTCTGCTGAATGTGTAAAGAAATGAATGATTGATCGCTATCAAAACGTATCTTTAGCTACTAACAAAAGAAAACCTAGAACTATTTTTATTTACCTTTCAATATTATTTGGAAATTTGAAGAACGTGTAATCACTATTTTGTGTTGTGTTCCCACATCCAAACACACTGCAGCAGTAATAAACACGCTTTTCCATTTTTTGCACGTAACGATGACCAATGCTTAGTAAGCCGTCGTGTCGTGAGTGACAGCCCGCTGAAGTTCGGCCGGAATCGTCCGAGATGGTGAGTAAACGCAATGTCAATGTGTGTGTTAACGACATGACGCTATGTTCCGACTTTCCGAGTGGACTATCTGTCTAGCGCGCCGCGCCGCTATACGTAATTTGTGCCCAGAGGCATACCATACATTTAGCAGGAGCACTACATAGTAAAACATGATATTTTAAGGTTTTAGGCGTTGTTCTTTAAAGAAATAATTTACATACTTCATAATTTGAAGTCCCCGTCAAAACGGTAGCATAAAAGAGTTTATGGTCTTACTACAAAAGGATAGACTAGGGTTAAACACTTGTCTTAAATTAGTCAACCAATTTGAAATGTTGACACATCAGACATTCGAGACATATTATTAACAAACATTTCAAATTGGTTGACTAATCTTTAGACAAGTGTTTAACACTAGTCTATCTTTTTGTAGTAAGGCCAATAATATTTAAACAAGGTGCTATGTTGAACGACGACATACTCCTTAAAGCTTCTGATATTACTCATACAATAGGAATACTAAGAGGATAAATTGGAATTAAAATCAGATGTTTCATATTTTGGCTAAGTTTTCATGGGCTTTATGGATCAGCATTAAATAAAGTGTTGAATTCGCTACGTGATTAAGGGCTTGGGTTGAGAGCCTGAGAATCTACGTACAAATAACATCACCTGGTTTTAGGAACTAAAGGTTAAAATTTGTACCCTACTGTTCCAAGGATTTATTTTATTGTAGAACAAACCCTTATAAGGGCGCCAATTGACCAAACGGTTTTAATCTGGTTCCGAGTCGGGTAAGTTTGGTGACGAGCATGGTTTCTGCCAAATCTCATTTTAAAGATTCTGTCGTATTTTGACATTATCAGAAACCTACTACGTTCCAAAGAACTGGAGATGAAATAACTAGGAACATGTTTGATTTCTAGTCGTTATTAAAAATTTTGTTTTTTAGCAATAACATGCTAGGTTAATTCAAGATGATACAATACTCGAAAAAAATGGACCACCCCAGGTGGGACCTGAACCCACAACCATCACATTACTGAGCGAGTGCTTTTCCAACTAGCTACCGAGACGTTAGCTGTCCTGACGAAATCTTTCAATATATTTTTTTTAAGTTTTTAATATCTTATACAGTCCGTAGTTAGGCATATGTTTTTTTTGACAAATAAGCTCTCTGATCTTGTGGAACCATGTGTGCCGGGGTAATTAATACAGAAACATACGCATTTTTTCCTCACTAAATTGCGGACGTCAAACATATTCACATGATGCACAACCTGCTAAAATGACAAAGATTGCATTGTATGTTAATATGCACGACGCTTATGATGTATGGCCACGGTGTCAGAGGGAATTGAGTCACAGCTCAAGCAAATAAGTCAACGCACAGGTGAGGAAGGAGCCGCCCACGCAGACTAAAGAAACTTCCATGTATCAAAGCAGCATTCGGTGCTAAAGCAGTGTTGATAAGTTGACTGTTGTTAATTCAAACAATATTTTAAAAAATAATATTACATTTAAAAAAATCAATGATTTTATACCTAGCTGTTACCTATAGCATTATTTTGCTGATCTTGTGGTCTGTATTTTATTAAAAGACCTTGCCTGGCTTAGAATAAAAGAACACCAAGTGATGAATAGTTTCATAAAGCAAGAAATATCATGATTTACGGTGCGTGGAAATGACTCTCAATTTAATTCATAAACCTTCACCGGTGTGCGCTCAACAAGTCAACAAAGTTTCATAGCAATATTATTAATGCTTCAGAAGTACATTAATAAAAAAATAATTCATAAAAAAATTGTGTTAAAAATATTTTAAAATCCATCTGGTTAAACTACCTAATGGTCGTTTAAAATTTTAACGTATTTTTAAATAAATGGCATAAAAGATAATAAATTACCCACAACGGAATCTAATAGCTGTTTTGGTAATGTTACCTTAAACGCGCAGTGTTTAAAGCTCAGTGGCTGTTCTAACCGCTCTACGGCCGCCACATATGCGTATGCGCGTGAGCAAGCGCGGCGGGGGACACGCTGGCTATATCGGGACAGCCCGCGATCTGATATTTGGACACTGATTATGTAACAAGCTATAATGAAATTAAAATAGCTGTAAATCTGGCTGTCGCACCCGCCTCGTTGTTAAAACTTTAACCACTTCAAACTAGACGCTCGACTTACTAACCTGATCTAGACTTTTGGAAATTGATATGTTAAGCCTCGATCATAATAATATTTTTTAGGCACTGCTTATTTGTATTTATTTGCATTTACATAGACATATTCTATTATTTATAAAATAAAACTATTTGTTGTAATAAATGATTGTACCAAAATAATAATTAAAAAAAACACATGCAGCATTATTTTGTGTACCCTTGAACTAGCACGTTACATCCAAAGATTTTACTATGAGAACGTTCAATTGAATAGAATATGCATCAGATCTGTCATTTAAATTCAATTTACCAAGTTTCAAGTTCAATGAGCAGTAAATAACTTATTCAATTAGGCTGAGCCACCCTTCTCGTGTATGGAAAACTAAAGGTGGCCATTCCGATCTAAAAAAACCGGCCAAGTGCGAGTCGGACTCGCGCACGAAGGGTGCCGTATCATTATCTATAAAATGGCAAAAAAAACACGTTTGTTGTATGGGAGCCCTCTTAAATATTTATTTTATTCTAATTTTTAGTATTTGTTGTTATAGCGGCAAAAGAAATACATCATCATGTGAAAATTTCTACTGTCTAACTATCACGGTTCCATGAGATACAGCCTGGTGACGGACGGACGGACGGACAGACAGACAGATACAGACAGACATAGGGTCCCGTTTTACCCTTTGGCTTATTTTACTTATTTTTAGGGTTCCGTACCAACCCTAAAAATAAGTGTTTGTTGCAAAAATTAAGAGAAAACGTGCCACGCGCATTAGGGCTCCGTAGTTATCCGTCGTCGGCCTAATTCTTGTTTAACAGTAGTCTTTATAAACTTCGAAATAAGATTCATTTCTATTACAAACGAATTTGGTCAGTATATGGGACAAATGGTAAGCAGAAATAGATATCCTTCCTTACCCTGTGGTGATTCGGACAGATTTAGGCGGAGCTCACACTACGGGAGTAAGTAATTAGTCAGAATTGTTGACCTGGTTTTAAATGTTAGTTTTTTTTAAATATAATATATATAAATAAATAAATAAATAATAAATATTGTACAACCTCACATACAGTGCTCTGATCCTAAGGTAAGTAGCTAAAGCACTTGTGTTATTGAAATCAGAAACAACGACGGTACCACAACACCCAGACCCGAGACAATATAGAAAAGTTCGTTTTCTACATTGACCCGATCGGGGATCGAACCCGGAACCTCAGAGATGGCGACTCCATATACAGTCCGGCGTGGTCGCCTCTCGGCTACGGAGGTCGTCAAGTTTAATAGGCAAAACTGTCTGATCATTATTTATTTATTTTAATGAGTATTTTCAAAACTCTGCCTTACATAGTGGGCCCGATTTATAAAATTTTCCATTAGCATGGATGAAAGAAAATCAAGTACTAGGGAACTTATTCTAAACACTAATATTAAGGTCGGTTAATGAAAAATACTAAGAGTTGAATTTCTTATCATATCTGAGTCTGTGAAGCTAGTGGTTTTATATTTCTTTTATTAGCAGCTTCGGTGTTGTATTTCTTTGATCTAGCCCTTGCTCTGTATATTTATCATTTATCGTTTTCATAAATGTTTTCTTACTTGAAGAAGAATGGTTTCCTGAACGTAACTGTTATGGCGAATCAATAAAATATGTTGAAAACCCCGTGTACCATTACTTGGGTAGTAATATATTGTATTTAAATTATTTTTTGACAATTAAACATCAAAATTCTTATTAATTAGCATTTCTTTATACTATGCAAATAAACGGCGTGATCAGGAAATGTGATTTTTAGGGTTCCGTACAATAATGAAAAAAAAAACGAAACTCTTATAGGATCACTCATGATTCTGTCTGACTGTCCACCCGTCTGTCACAGCCAATTTGCTCCAGATCTGATCTACTGGACCAAATCAGGTGTTTGGTAGGTTAGTCTAATCCTATGACACCAAACACAGATGGGCAAAGTACATAAGTATTTTTTTTTAAAATAAGGGTCATTTTCGGGAGGCAAATGAAATTATTTTTGTAACGTCATTTGGCAAAAATAATCTAGCTAGATTACCACCATTTCTACGAAAAAAGGAATAAATTAACGCGCTAACAGCTAGATTACAACCATTCCTAGGAAAAAAGGAATAACGAAATCTTCTGGCTAAGTTGGTGGTTTAACGCAAACCTCGGAGGGCTCGTAATATTATTTAACTGAGCATTAGCAGAAGTGATGTACTAACAGCTGAAGTTTCAGTTCCCGTAACAGGCCCAATTAGGTACACAGCGTATTCCACGGCCCACCTTCCTACCCCATTCCTCTCAGGGGAGAATTGAATGCAACTCCGAACATGAAATTGTTGTAGTTTCATCGAGTGTTGTTTAATTCTCGAAAGTTAACCGCGCACGTTAGTCAAAAGGCGAGTAACCTTTCGTAAATTAATTTTTGTGTTGCAGTTAGGGGTTGCAGTTTAACAAATAGAACGAATTATGAGCTTTCGAGTTACATTTTAATGCATTCACGGACTGTAAAGTAAGGTATTGACGCAATAGAAGTGTTATTGTTATTACGGCTGAAGTGCATCGTCCACCATTTAACGTTAAGTAGGTATACTTGGCGTCACGTAAAAAGAGCGGTGGCCAAAATAGGAACTATCATTTTCAGTACTGCTATAAACGTTTGGTGGAGACAAGTAGCGCCACCCTTCAGCGTTCTTTTTATTTGACGATAATTATAGTTACTTAGAGCGTTATTCATAAAAGTCTGATCAACGTGTTAAGTATTCATTACTTAGCAAATAAATAGTAACTAAAATTGTTGTATTCATAAACGCCACTTAAAATCGGCTTGTTTACGTTTTATTCTTGCCAAATTTCAAAATAAAAAATGTGTATTAAACTTTTGACAGAGATTATTTAGAATCACAGGCCAGGGCCATAACCATGAACTCTTAAAACAATCTCAAAGTTGTCAAATCTTTCAATTTTGGTACGTCATTTCATACAAAATTTGACAGAAATGATAATGTTTGACAGATTTGTGATTGTTTTAACAGTTCATGGTTAGGGCCCTGGTGTGTCAATGCGAAGTCGCGGGATACCAAATAGATGCGTTTTTGTTTGTGATTAATTTAATACAAGTGAGTTAACAATAAAAAATAATACTTTTGACCTTACTACAAAAAAGATAGACTAGGGTCAACCAGTTTGAAATGTTGACACATCAGGCATTCGCGACATATTATCAACAAACATTTCAAATTGGTTGACTAACTTTTCAAAACTTTTTCAAAACATTTCAAATTGGTTAAGTAAGATTATCTTTTAATAATGTTCATAAAATCCTCCTCTCTAGTACGAGTATATCGTTTTTTTAGTTTTTGGTTTCAAGTAACAGATATTTGTTAATTAGATTTTTCTATCTGAGATTTTGAGCATGTCACTTATTTAAGACCAAGGAGAAGAGATAGATGTAGTAATTCGCATTCAAGTTAATAATCTATAACGTATTCCGAGACAGAAAAAATATAAAACCGATTAGTTTAACGCTCGGTGTCGGTACAGTCGCTACTATAATATAAGTTGGTACTTTAGGTTCTTTTCTATTCTATTCTCAAACTAAATTCTATTCTTGAAAACGGTCTCTATATTTATGTTCAAAAATATCCTGGTAGTCAAGTATTGCGCAAGATGTATTCAATCACGCAAGAGGAAAAAGTTTTGTTGGAATGTGGTTCCATATATTTTTTTTAAACTAGTTTACTTTTTAATACCGTACACGAAATCAACTTTCGTGTGATTTCCTAACGACTTCAGCACTCATACAACAGTCGCGTTTAATTTAGGCAAAATAAAAAAATCAAGAAAAAATATTGAATAAATTAATGTACTTTTTGAAAATATTAAGCTATCAGTAAATTTTTGTTTCTTTCGTTCTGTTTGATCTTAGCACACTTGACTTTAAACCTAACGACGAGAACTTACTTGTAACAGGGTCCACAGTAAAAATAGTGAACATTAAGGCTGATAACCTGAGATACAGGAATCATCCTAGTTCAGGTATTAGCCCACCATAATCTTTATGTACCATAAATAATAAATAATTATTTTATTCAATATTGTAGGTTCAATTTGGTGAAAAATAAATGATTTATTATTATTATATTATCCGTCAGACTGTACAACCTGTCGTTAGTTCTCACGCGTGGAAACTTGTAACAGGTTGTGTGCGCGCCAGCTAGAACCGACGCGGTACACTCAAGAGCATTAATAAATAGTTAAATACATCCTTATTGAACTATAAACCTTATTACAACAGAATACGTTACGAGTTGTACACATTTCATTTTTGTCGTGACTGTACAATCACAACCAATGAAGAGTAAACATTATGTTCAACTGCGCACATTCATGTCATATCATTGTTAAAATAAGTAAAAAAAAAAAAATTAGTCTTAAAAGATTAGAGGATTTAAAGAAATATTAAATTTAACTAAAACATAAAAATTCCAGCCCCGAAGCTTGTTCTTCAGTGATTAGATAGCGGATAAACATACTTTTTGTAACTGCCTCATAATAAGGCACAGAAAGAATTTTTCAGTTTGGGTTTCAATAATTAGCTCTTGCGGGCACGATATTTATTAAATTGAAAAGTATGTATGTTTAAAACGCTGTATTCCGTTTAGCGGCCATATTATGATTTACCAAATGCCGAACTATTCGCCGAAATCCGTTCGTGTGGCCCGACAGAGTATCGAAGAAACAGACTTTGACGTGGTGTTTGTATGTGCAGTAACTAAAAATGGCGCATTTTCTTAGAGCGCGTGCATTCTTGTTTGATTGATTGAGTGACATGTGTCAAGCTCAATTGAGCATTGACCAATCGCAATTTAGTTAATTTCTTGCCTTGTTAAATGTTGAAGAGTGAAGAATAACAGAACAGTTGAATAATTATGTTGATAGTTCAATATTTTTTACAGGCATCTGACATTTGAATTATCACTTTAATTAAGGGTACGTTCAGGTCTGGCGAATGCGTCACGAATGCGCAGGTCGCGCACAGCGCGCGAGCCGCTCGCGAGGTGCACGGTGCACGGCGCAGTACGCGTTCCGTTACTGCAATCGTTTGGTGCGCCTCTTTAGCGCGACTCATGCAAGACTTGTACAGTGCACGCGATCTGCGCACGTGCACTTCTAGTTCATGTTCCAGATAAGTCAAAGGTCACGCGCTACTTGTACAATTTAATTATTTTTGCAAGGAATCACATCATTATATTAACCACCTAGACCGGAACCAGGAAATAAGATTCATACCTCTTTAAAAAACTAATATTATTTTTATTGCAAAAAAAAAACGGCGAAGAGGCTGTGGCACGGTAATATTTATAGATAATAATATTACCGTGGCTGTGATCCGATGATCCCCGTTTTGACCCAAAATTGTATCAAAAATTTGCCGAAATACGCAGCTTTTTTACATCTACATATTAAGTAAACTATCGATTCCATTTTTCAAAGTTTAAATCAGGTTTTTAAATGTTAATAAGGCCCCATAATCTCGCTACATAGCCACTTTACCCACAATTTCCTACCTTCCGTTGTGACTCAATAATGCGGGGTTTACGCGGGTGACTAAAGTCGCACGATAACTGCCGCGCGGCGAACATCGACCGTCTAAATTTCAATTCGGTTAGGTCGCAAGTGACTAAAGCAACAAGCCCTAAAGTTGGGAGATATCATAAATGAGTGTTCCGTGCAAGCTGTTCCACTACCACGATTTTAAGTACAGATCGTTTGGTTAACAAGTAAACAATTGAATAATTTTAACTAAGAAAGTACCAATTTCAATTCCGGCACGAGCACCTATTCTGCTCAACATTTTTGAACGAAATGACTGAGCCACATGTGATTTGAGTCACCTGTGTAAATGGGTAGCGATGCGGCTTGTTCACACGGCGAAAATTTACCCGTGTAAACCCCTCTTTACACAATCTACCCAACCATCTCCTCTATGATTGGCATGCTTTAGAGTTAGAGTTTGAGTCAATATCCGTTCTCCTAGAATCGAGTTACCTCGCGCTCAACTTGATCAATATGCCACATCCTGGGGCCTTATTGCAATATTACTACGATCTTGTTTTGACTGTATACAGACTGTAAACTGTATACAGTTTGACGTAAAGTCAACATTGCTTATATATGTCGTAGACCGATCTTAGAATTAATTACTTCATGATGTGGCCATTGTGGCCAACCATTTCATAAAATAAATGTTTTTTATGATGCGGCACTGTACACCCGCTGGCCACATCATGATGTGGTTAGACCTGATCAATGAATCGGTCACCGTTTGATGACATGACCGACTACTTCATGAAATGGCCAAACGTCGGTCGTCATATCGTAAAACTGTTATATTATCCACCGGTAGAGGCGCTGATGTCGCTTTGTTATTGTGGTACATCATGGCGGCATGGACAATTATTCTGTTTTAAAGTGAATAATAATGTGTAAAGTGAAGATAAAAGTGCAGTGAATTGTCGTTAAAACATTGAGCTATGATATTTTTATGAAAACCACTCGAAAAACGGTTGTAACGTCAAAATATAGATTTCGACACGTAATTTTGGAGGTTAGTCAGGTTATTTAACTATTTCAATCTCTTTTATTTATTAGTTTCCTTTCAAAATTACAAATATTTATAATGTTCCATTTATCTATTGCCCAAAACTAATATTAAACAAATTACAGTAACTGGTAAACGTATTTTAACCTATTTCAATGATATGACCAAACGTTGATTAACATATCATCAAACGTTGATGTTTAAAGGATATAACCAGTTTTAGTTGGCTGTTTTATGAAATACGACAATTTTATGAAATGGCCGGCCACATCATGAAGTGATTAATTTTAAGATCGGCCCACGACATATACTTATTTTTAGTGATTTAGTATTTAGTTAGTGTGAGTATTTTTAGTTAGTTTAATGAGTTAATAAAGCCATAAACCACAATAGCTGCAAGAGCAAGGATATGATATTCGATACATTAAAATGTTCATTTAGCACAAATACATAAGAAACTTAAAATGTAGGATATCCAGAGCATATTAAGTAGATTTCACAATTCGATCTAGGTACATTGCATGTCAAAACTTCGTTTTGTAGGAGTCTAATTCAAGTAGTAGTCGTTCATTTGACCTGTCAGTAGTTTACGTTTCAATAGTACACGAAATTGGTTAAGTGTGTTGTGAATAACTTTGTTATTTAAAATGCCACAAATACAGTTGGCCAGATATTTCTACTAACGTGACGTCACGTAACCTTATACGTAATTGTTAGTGGCTGATGGATTCCTAAATTAGCGATTTTCATCAATGACACACATTTGTAAGTACTGACTGCCTACCTGATTTCATTTAGGTACCAGTTAGGCACTGCCTAATTGCCTATATGCACCGCACCGCCCTGCTTCAATGGAGTCACCAGAACTGAACGTGCAACAAGGCACAGGTGACATTTATTCTGTTGTTGTGACAGTGACGAAGCGAGCAATACAAATAACACATTTATCAATTAGAGAGTTGTAGAGTAACTCTACTGGCGACATTGTAGTATGCTGAATACAGGGTGGCACAGGCGGCAAACAGATACACATGGCTACTACTTGTTTAAGTTACTTCTGAGATCATCAGGCAGAGGAATAAAGTAACGGTCATAGTCCAAAAATGTAGCAATGGTAGTGGCAGTGGGCTGGCCACATTTGTCCCAGATGAAAGATCCATGGAGTAAACGGGTTCTCGAGTGGAGACCACGTCCTGGCAAACGTAAAGCAGGACGCCCCCCAGCTCGATGGAGATGCCCCTTAGGCCCTCAGGAAGATGGCTAGCAGTGGATGGATGAAAGAAGCGGGAGGTCGTGCTCTTTGGCATTCTTTGGGGGAGCCTTACGTCCAGCAGTGAACTGCAATAGGCTGAGATGATGATGATGACTACTTGTTTAGTTACCTACTCGATGTAGTCACTAAGAGTGGGTTTGTTCATAAGCGGAGACTAGCGGACTTTGTTTTGGTTGTCACTTGCAAGAAAATAGAGATATATACTAGATAGTTAGATAGTTACTCCGTGATCATGGCGCTTGCAACAGTGCCGAAATATCGGGAACTCAAAAATAAGGTACATGGTAGCAATCCCGTAACAAACTATTCTAAAATAGAGATCCTCTCCTACGCTTTGTTACATAATAAAAATCTATTATTTCTGCCACAATCTATAATTTTAGGACAATAATTATAAAATATGCGTTCATTTATAAACATTTTAAGTCTTTAACGCATAGTGTTGCCGAATGTCTACATTTATATTTTTTTGTAATAAACACCTATTTTCCTAACAAATATTTTTTAAATTTTTTTTTATGTAATAAGTACCTAAATACTTATTATGAAATTTTTTTTTACTCCAAAACAGAAATCCATGCATTTAAGGGTTAAATTGAAATGCTAATCTCTCGTGTCTTCACGATTGGTGCAGTACTGCGGTATTTGCCTTGACTGAACGCGTGACTAAGGTCCTATTTCACAATAGTTCTGCATAAGTTCTGAATGAGCTATTTTTTATTTATCAGAAGGATAAACACTGTATCTCAACCGTCAAATAGCGCTATATGACGCTTTTTCTACGGATTGAAGGGACTAGTGGAAGTCACCGTAGCCGAAATCGGCTTGGGTGTAGGTATGACACATTAAGTTCAAGAGCTTATCCTCCACATAATTTATCTAAAGTATGCCTATATACGTCCCACTGCAGTGCACAGGCCTCACCTCAACTATGAGGTGGTTTGGGCCATACTCCACCACGCGGGCCAGTTGCGGATTGGTGGAGGGGTGTTATAAGGCCAGTGACTAAACCTTACTGTCAGATGTTATCAAGCCGCCTTAAGGCCTCTGACTAGGCTTCACGTGCCTTCCGAAGCACGGAGATGCTCGTGATAAATGTCACTAAATATGGTCGGAATGGTCACCCATCCACTCACGACCGCGGCGTTGGTTGCTTAACTTTAGTAATCGATACCAAAGCGCTGCCGCCACTGAGCTACGAGCACCTCCATAATTTATCTATAGCATAGCTATTTGGCACTTTATACGTACATTGTGGAACATTGCACATCGATGGTTGGATTGGATATGACAGCAGTCCGATAGTTTATCGAGAGCGACCAACAGTGAGACTACTCTATTCATAGCTACATCGGTAGTATCGATATCTAGATACAATACTATGTTATCGTTAATTATAAACTAGAGTGTTACAACATACATCACAAGACAATACCATTATCCACGGAATTGTAAATTACATATTTAAACCTAATACATATTAAGCTAGCCAGTTGCTGTGCGGTGAGAGAAGTGCTTAAAACGGGAATCCATCACTTTATTTTAACCAAATACAACATTATTCCATATACGTAATTCTCGTTTGATAAATAAAATTATGATTCAACAACTACATATACGAATACCAATTAGACTATTTTTTTATTTTAGCATACTGTGCAAAACTTGTCAAAAATCGATCCCCGGTCGTGTCAATATAGGAAACACTTTTCTATATTGTCTCGGGCCTGGGTGTTGTGGTACCTTCGTTGTTCCTGATTTCTATAACACAAGTGATTTCGCTACTTAACTTAGGATCAGAGCAATGTATGTGATGTTGTTCAATATTTATTTATCATATAAATACTGATTGTCCATAACTATCGATAGTAACAATAAGTCTGACTAATATTTACCTACGTCACTTCCAAGATAAGACAATGCGTTGATCACCCTATATATATAACAGACCGTCTGTGGATGGATTCAATCAATTAACAATTCAAGTGAAGTCTACACGGTAACTGTAACCTACCTACCTCTGGAGAATATACCACTGAGCCCCAAATGATTTACCGAAAGAATGATATATTATATTTCTTTCGGCGAACCGAGCTGTCGGTAAAAAAAATATATTTGTATCGATGAACGATGAACAGTGATTTCTATGTACAATTATATCGTTCAAGGGTAATTCTGTAAATCATTCCGAGCCCATAACCACTCGTACATTCTGTCAAAAAAGTTTCGGGATGTGATGATTTGTTTATGGTTCCAAATTCAAAATTATATATTTTTTTGTTGTTGTTAGATTGGCACAACCGTTTTCCATTTTGGCGTGAAGTTTGAGTTACATCTGATAATTATATTGAATACAGTATTGTTTTTAGTTATACCATATCTAGTGTGTATTGCGAATTTCATAATGGACAAAAACGTCGAACAAAGAGTTTGTCTTAAATTTGCATCGCCAATCGGATTTCGTGTTCCGAGTCTCTGAAAATATGTTACAGAAGGCTTACGGTGAATCGACTTTATCAAAAACACGTGTTTATGAGTGGTACAAAGCGTTCAAAAGCGGTCGAGATGTGATGGAAGATTTGCCTCGCTCTGGTAGGCCATCAACGTCTGCTACTGAAGATAACATCGCAAAAGTGAAGGAAATAGTGACTGAAAATCCTCATTCAAGTTTGAGAGAGTTAGCCGTCGAACTTTCTGTGTTACACGAGTCGATGCGTACCATTTTAAATAATCAATTGGGTATGAAACATGTTGCCGCTCGGCTAGTTCCAAAAGACCTAAATTTTCTCCAAAAACTCAATCGCAAAAGAGTCGCCGAGGACATGCTAAAACGAGTCAATTCCGACCCAACATTCATGAAACGCATTGTTACTGGTGACGAGACGTGGGTTTACGAGTTTGACATGCAAACTAGTCAACAAGCTTCGGAGTGGCGCCTTCTAACTGAACCGAAACCGAAGAAACCGCGCCAAACTCGATCGAAAGTCAGTCATGTTGACTGTTTTCTTTGACTGTCGCGGTGTTGTGCACTCAGAATTCTTGCCAGAAGGTCAAACGATAAAAAAGAGTATTATTTAAGCGTTATGCTGCGTTTAAGAGAGCAAATTAGACGAATAAGCCAGTTTTGTGAAATGAAAATTCTTGGATTTTGCACCACGTAATGTGCCTTCCTACAAGGCCCTCATTGTGAACGAATTTGCGACCAAAAACTCAACAAATACCATCGAGCAGCCCACCTTTTTCTCCAGATATGGCTCGAGCCGACTTCTTTCTTTTTCCTAAACTCAAATTACCACTTCGTGGCACCCAGTTTCATTCGGTAGAAGACATAAAGGAGAACTGAACTCGATTCCGGAAAAAGCGTTTAAAAAATGTTTTGATGATTGGATTATTCGTTGGCGTAAGTGTATCGCTTCTGAAGGAGCATACTTTGAAGGTGATAAAATAAATTTAAATGAATAACTAACATTTTGTGTATTATTTATCTTTTCCCGGTACTTTCTTGACAGAGTAGTATATTGAATCTTTAAATTACATTGCACAACCGCTCAAGGGTATATGTCGACCAACAACTGACCATTAGGCATTGTCCCATAAGTTATGTAACACTCTTGGAAAATGCTGAAGGCTTTACAACGCGATGCATCGGTTTGGTAACGACAACAATAGTAGTAGATTCACTGTAAATCCTAGTCTTAAAAACGATGTGTTTATCTCCTGTAAATTTTTCTTTATTATTATAATAATGAAGTTTCTAAATAATATTAATTTACTTTTTTATTTAAAACGTATTATGCATGCATTAGCCGGACAGAGCATGCTGGACTTACAAACTTGTATCATGCTATGTACAAATAAAATTATTTCATTTTATTACTGTCTTTGTTAAGTTAATTTTATAATTTGCAAAAACTAGTCTTTGTTAATTTAATTTTATAATTTGCATAACCCTTATGCTCGGAAAAACAATAACAATTGAATAACAATGGATCAGCCACACATGTGTGCGCGAACTGAGTGAATGAGTTAACGAGAATTGTAACACAAGTGTCTTAGACGTTTGACAAGGGACACCTAAGCAGAACCTAATACCACATGAGTAAAGAAACGGAACAGAGACAAAGCTACATACGAATGCGCTGTGATAGGTACATCACTACAAGTGCAACGCGTGTGTGTGCGTGTCCACTGGCCGCTTGTCACGTATGAGCCGAAACCGCTTCAAACTAGATCAGCCAGTGGTCAATCTCAGGGCTTGCAGGCGTGACACGACGCTCGAATGTCGTGCACGTTTTGTTTTTGTTATCGAGTTTCTCACATAATACGTAGTAATATTTTTGTTTTAGTATTTAAAAAGTGTTGTAAATATGGTTGTACATTGTACTGTGATAATACCTCCTGAAAATTTTATTGCATTTGTTGAATTGCTTGAGCAAAAATTTCGCGAATATTTTGATCTTCATGTACAAATTGTTAATATTGGTAATGACATATTAGCACGTTTGCAAGATTGTACATTTCATATGCCATGTGATTATTTCCCATTGGATTATTTGAAAAAACTTTATATTAGATTTAGAATTTATCATTCGATTAAAAGACACAACAAATTATTAAAAACCAAAAGTAATAAAAAAAAATATTTAGAGTATGTAATTTGTAAAAAAATAACCTATTTTAATAAAAAATGTGAAAAAAGGAATATTTATATTTTAAATTTATTCAATTGTGCCAACCCTACCAAAATAGGTATAAATTATGCTAGCTCTTTAGAAGCTTTGTCTCTGTTCCGTTTCTTTACTTATGTGCTAATACCACATAATATATATCTATACAGTATGGAAACTAGGCCTGTTTATCGAGATACGTCAAATACGTTAATGGAGCGTTGGGGTTGTCTTAAAAGTTGATTAAAATCGCGCGAACTAAAAACAATGGAAATGAACAAAAAGCATTGACCAAAGAGAATTTAAATCCTACGTTTTTACGTTCTGCAGCGAGAATGACAACTGTAATCTCGTCTCAAATCGCCAGTATTCGGCATCCACGACTTATTTTACTGAGATTTCTTGTTGAACCGTGCACATGTGTGTGTACGTCATTTTGAACGTTTATAGGTAGTTTCTTTACTGTATACTCGTAGATATATATACTGTGCTAATACGTAGTGAGTGACTTTTTTATTAGTGGCAGAGCTACAGGGTTCGATCAAGCATAATGCGATAAATGTAAAGTTTGGTTGGTATAAGAAAGAAAGAAGAAAAAAACTTAGTATGCATATAGACACATTATTTTACATAAAATCAATATTAAACAAACAAAACATAACAAAACCTATTGAAGTAACTGTAAAGTAATCTTGAGACGATTCATCCAGCCGCTCTAGTTTCACAATGTAAAAAGTACTACGCCCACGCGCTTATTAGGCAGGAAAACCTGTCTCCCTTCTTTACTTTGTATGTTTTCTTCAAGTCTGCAAGAAATACGTTTCAAGTTCAGCCTATAGTTAGTTAACAAAAGGTCACAAATGGATTCTTCGAAGAAAATAATCTATTTATTATGAAACGCCAGCAAACGAGTGTGAAGCCGCATATGTACCGATAAGTTGCCTACGGTGTCGTGCATCTTGTATCATTTAATTTGCAATTTTATCTCTTTCATATCCACTAAGCTCACTCTGGGACCCAAGAAACTTTGCAGATGGCGACAATCTCGGCGAATTTCTTTATATGTTTTTATTAAGTACGGCGAAACGGTTACTTCAAACCACAAAATAAAAACGCAGGACACAAAAAAAAATCTTGCATCAAACATCAATGTTTAGAAAACGACTGACTTCCATTTGCCTGTCAACCAAGTTCTGCCTGATGTCGCTTTACCTTTAGTTGTTGACTTCATTACGTTGAACTGCAAATAAATTGGCTTGAGTGGAAAGCCAGGCTGTCATTTCCAGGTACGCTTCATAAAATTTATCTCTGGGAAATTTAAAGTTTTAGAGGAAATAAGAAACACCTTTTATTCCTGTTTCACTGCAAAAGCGCAATTTCCTTGTTTCTAGGAAGAGCGATCGATGAGATGTTTCTGAATGCACAAAATCAAAGCTCGAAGCTTTTTGGTGAGAACCAGAATTCGAGGAAATTTTGCTTTTACACGTGTTCACGAAATTTAATATTATATTCGCGTTATTAACAGCGTACAAGCGTTATTAACTTATCAGAAACGCCTGAAATCAAAAGTCTTTAAAGTATATATTCATGTGATATTAAACATATTACCTACATTATCCATGTGGCATAAATTACATTTAAATTTATTTTGTATTACAGCAGCAAGTACAAAGCAAACAGACTAAAAGCCAGGATACATTTTTAATTTATACTATGCATTATTTCCTTTATTTTACAGTACGAGTATGGTCTACTAAAATAAGTTACGCAAAACTGTCATTTATCCTAATTTTCAGCACGAATGATAACAAAGTTAGACCCTGTGTTGAAAAAAATTGTGAGCGATGACAAAGAAAATTTACGTTTTTACCTTCGTTTCTACACATAGGCCTAATTGCTGCATTCAGCTTCACTTTGTACTTTTAATGCGTTATTGGTTCGAACGCCCAGTTCACATAATATGTACAGATCGATTGTTAGTGTAGGGCAGTCTGCGGGCAATGTTTGTATAAACACTGAATGTATTATACGCCCTGTTAATGCGTCGTCTGTTTTATTAAGTGGACTGGGCAATAACTATATGTACAGAGAAAGTACACCAAGATTCCATGTATCATGTAGAAGCTAGCCCGCCATCGGAAGAGTCACGATCAAACACAAGAGAGATGATGTCTTGCATAAGCGAAGCTAGCATATCAATGGCAGAGTCTCCATCAAACACGAAAGAGTTGATGTTCTATAAAATAGTAAATCTAGCCTAACATTGGCCAAGTCACCATCAAACACAAAAGATGATGTCCTGCATAAACAAATGATAAATGGCAGAGTCTCCATCAAACACGAAAGAGTTGATGCTCTATAAAAAAGTAAATCTAGCCTCACATCGGCCAAGTTACCATCAAACACAAAAGATGATGTCCTACATAAACAAAGCTAGCCTATAAGCGGCCGAGTCACCATTCAACAAAAAAAATGATGATGCACTGCATAAGCGAGATAGCCCACCATCGGCCGAGTTTTCATCTAACGAAAAAGAGGTGATGCTCTATCAAAACCGAAGTTAAATGATCATCAGCCGAGTCTTCGTTCAACACAAAAAAACAATTACTCTGGATAAGCCAATCATCCAACAAATAACAGATGATGCCCTGCATAAGCGAAGCTAGCTTATCATCCGCCTAGTCTAAGAATGTAATGTCACAGAAATACTCGTAGATCCTGCTCTATAAAAGGAAATCTAGCGGATTGTATTAGTAAATCTCTTTCTAAACCATATGCTCAACGATGCTAAATGATAACTTACTAACCAAGTATCTTTTTAAGCACGTCTTACTAACTTAACCACTTTTGAATGCAGAACTTCACCTTTTTCCGCTATACTCGTGTCTCAAGTTCAAGACAATGGCATTGATTCGAATCACCTTTCAGAATTTCTTCGTGTGATTCGATACCGAATACTACTGAAGTAACCGAACGAATAGCTTTGAAACTAATACCATACACGTTTCGTTCCATGTTTCTTTGAAACTTCAAGACGTATTACTTGCACTCAAACGCGTTTCTCAGTTTGCTGTACCTGTTTTTACTATTTAGGAGAAAATAAGTATGGGCACCAAGTGGGAATTTCCGCTGAAGTTTGTTGTGGAAATATTATTAGTACGCGTCGTTCTTTAAAATTATTGAATACCATACTCAACGTTTTCTCTGGTAAAATTTTTAAGTAGGACGTAATTTTATACAATATTTAAGTATACTTATAAACGTTGATCACTTAGTGCAATCTAAAACTTTGATTTGAACTGCTCCTGAGTTGAGCGGTAAAGCAGTAGCTTTGTCAAGATAAACATTAAAAGTATTGATACACTAAAACAACAGCTTGTAGTAGATAATATCTGAATGTATTATTTATATCATTACGTTTTAATTTGTCATAGTTAAACCATTTTGGAGGGACTTGAGATTTAGCAATGGATGGCAGTAGCGGACTGCAACCCGTGCAAAGTCGTGTTAAGAGTCGTCTACTGAATACCTATAGCAGCGATTTGTCATAGCTGTGGTTGAGTTGGCATTGAAGACTGAGTTTCTTGAGCAATTATGCTTGTGTTTCACTACATGCCAATCATAATGGTAAAGATGCTTTGCTACTATTGACTGAATTTTACAGTTTAAAACAGACATTTTTGATCAAATCTGGCACTGGATTGATATGCTATTGTATGAACACTGCAGCACTGTGTAAAATATGTCATACCTTTTAAAACTATGATAAGGTTTCATCGTGAAAGCTAGTCCTATTAGTGGGAAGCAAATATGACGTGAATGTGAAAATACCGTGCTTTTAATAAATCAACTGAATAATGGAATCTGTTTCAATGAACAAAGGATATTTGAAACCTGCGGAAGCAACCTCACTAGGACACCGTAGTTTTTTTTTGCTTTAAATACTAATGGGTATTTACTATCAGTGTATTAAGTGCGAAATTTTTGGTCAGTTTTGGCAATAGTTTCTTTTCTGTAATGGCGCAACCGTTATTCCTATAAAGCTACATGCTGTACTCGTTTAAAGGTTTAAGTTACTGTCAAAGCAAACAGTAGAATTAGTGAGCTGAACGGAATTTGCTGAAATTAGGCACGCACATTTGTGCTGTTTTGTATGATTATTCATCCTTCATTGGCTTAGTTTTGACGATGATCAGGTGGTTATTCGATTCAACAATAAATAGGTGTATTAATTTCGAATCGAATAAAGCATTCCATCAATGATGCAAGTAACTCTGTCTTATCCAAACCTTAAGTTTTTTACTTTAAGAAATTCCAGTCTTTTAACAACCGACCATAGTTTTACGAATATTAAATCTAAAAGTTGGTGTTGTTATGTTGACAGTAATGAGAAATGTTAGCTTTTGTATTCAGTAAGACCAACATCATAAAGGAGTTTGTCGTCGGTATTGCATTCAAACAAGACTTTTCATCTTTACTTTCTGGAATAGAAAAATAGCTTTTCAAGTATTTTAATACAAGAAATTGAATTGTTTTTCTTGCAATGTGAACATTTAGCATTTTCGTATGATAGGTTTTATTTACTAGAAACTTAATTTGAACTAGATTTTATTACAGGTTAACCTGGAGACAGTTTTAGTAGTCTTTTCAGCCATAGGACGTGGCTGCTGACATAGGCCTTCTGGGGGAGGCCATAGTCATTGGGATGACTTAGGACGTCCGCCCACCATGTGGGCTCGTGAGTACTTGCTAATTTCTCGGGCTATGTCAGCGATTTGTGTTAGTTTACGGATCTCCTCATTCCCGATTCGTTCTCTTAAAAAACACCCGAGCATAGACTTTTTCATAGCACGCATGGAGCTTTCTAATAGAGTTTTATTAAGTTCCCGTAGCGTTGAATTATAAGGTATCAGAAAACAAGCTTCATACATTGCGCGCTCGAGCTTTGTGTGCGTTGCTCGAGCAACGCACACAAAGACACGACCTCGGAACGCTCGGGGGTTCTAGGGTGTTTAGAGAATTTGGGTCGATGAGCGATGCATCTGTGCGTTGCACGAAAGCGCACTGACAAAGCTTAACTTCTGGTACCCAAAATAGCTATTATTTTTCTGTGCCCGTAACCAAATAGCACCAGCCTCTATTATGTTAGTAAATAATACAGAAAAATCAGTAATCACCAAAACAATTTAAGCTCCCCTGACTATGCATTAGATCCATACTGAAAGCAAATGACTGCTAGTGTCATCTTATTTTTTAGCCCTTGAACCGATTCAATATCTCCCAAATCAGTTAACACAAAAATCTGAAAAAAAAAACTGACCATTCACTAAAAAAGCTGACATTAACTGACCAATGAACAAATATCCGAGTTTGTCCGATTTATTTGACCAGACCAGAAACCATGACGGTACCACAACATCCAGACACGAGTCATAACAGAAAAGTTAGTTTTCTTCATTAACCTAACCGGAAATCGAACCGAACAGACAGTAATCCGAAGGTAAGTTATAGTTGATTCACTCGCTAACTAACATAATTTTACAATGTTCTGTGCAAATGCGTAATACTGTTTCTGTGGTTACTGAGCTGTGTGGTAGCACGACGCAGGAACTAAAGTTTGGACGTCAAAATAAGTCAGCTGGCCGAATAATTGATTTGTGGGTTCGGGTTTTATTAACTAAGCGTAACGATGAGTGAGTCGTTAATTGCTTTTTCTATAATAGAACTAGATTTTGCAAAATTGCGATGTTCGGAAAAACGTACGTCAGGGAAATGCTATTACGCAAACCACGCCAGCCACGGGGGTAGCCGGGGGTTATGTGGGACTCCGAACGTCAGAGTGAATCACCCCGAGAAAGTCCTCGTGCATTCGTCCGCAGTTCTGCGTCTGACTGTGGCTCGCTGGACAGCGAGCGCCACCCGACTTCATGGGGAAAGGTGGTCTCCTCCTTCTTTCTGGGCCCCAAGTCTGCTAATTTAAAGTGGCATAATTGAATATCAATTGGATTTCATTGTAATTTCTTGACACATTTAATATTCTGCTAATAATTTACCGACTTAAATTTAAGACTAAAATTAGTTGCAAAATACCAAATGTAGTAAACAATTACACATTTGGTATTCTGCTAATAATTTATGACTTAAATTTAAGAATTAAGTTGGATGCAGAATACCAAATGCGTCACACAATTACAATAAGATCCAATTGATATGCAAATATGCCACTTTTAAATTAGCAGAATTGGGGCCCTGTTAGATGACCTAATGTCAATACTAATGCCATAACATTGCCCCAGCTAGGATATTGGTCAAGCGTATGCCGACTAGGAGCGGGACAGCGCGCTAGGAGGAATAAGATTTCTGTGGTACCGTCGTTGTTTCTGATTTCTATAACACAAGTGCTTATAGCTACTTACTTTAGAATCAAAGCAATTGACCAATATTTATTTATTTATTATAATTATAGTAGGTATTCATAAAAAAAAATTATAACTGTGTGTTATGAGTTCCGTTGGTAGTAATAAAAATTTATGAAAAAAAGTATGAGATAAAAAAATATGAAAAGTGAATATTATGAACACAAAACAGTAGTAAAACAAATAATAGGAAAAAGATTTTTATATGAGCCAATATGGACGCCTCGGAAGACGCCTTGTCTAAAGAAATGAAATGCAAATGTTTGTGTGATGAGCACCAGCATTTGTATCTTAGACATAGATACTTTATCTAAGTCACCATAGTACAAGCTTTGCTTAGTTTGGGGCTACGTAATTGGTGTGATTGTGAAAAAAAAATGTAGTTTGTACAACAAGTGCATAAAACGCTCTATTTTATTTACCCGAGACGTATATCCACCCGAGCTGCAGGCGAGGATGGTCAAGTCGAGTTTATGTACAAGTTGGATTTATGTACAAATTATACGATCTGATTCTCACTTCGATTGTGAGGAAATAAAACAGTATTTCGCAAAAAAAAAATGCATCACAAAGAAAAATTAGGGACTTCCCGCCAATATACTTTTTTTCTATACGTGGCAGTGGTACTAAGCATCATAGGTCATAGTCAATAATGCTTTTGAAATACTTATTTCTTAGACAACTCCTATGGCCTAGTTTAATTATTTTAGTATTGTAATATAAGAATATAAGATTATACGTATAAAAATGAAGAAACAGAAATAATTATCAAGTTTATTTAACGAAGTTTATAAATGCGTGTGTGGCGGTTTACTGCAGTGACGAGCTTTGTCTTGTCTTTGTCTTGAGTCTGAGACTTAGACGCAGATTTTACTTAATGCACTAGAGCATGAAAAGCCATTTCATCATTTTGAGCATGATCATGAGAAGTGAAAATGTCATTGTGCGTGTCATTGCAATTTTGACTGTCTTTTGCCGCCCGGGCCTATTCTCGTTTGGTGGTGAAACGAAGACGAGAATATTAGATTCTGCGGTTTCAAAGCACGGTCTCCGAAATTAATAAAAAAAAAATAGCCCTTAATGTTTGCTGCCACGTACGTCGCACCAAAAAACAAGCCAGTAATTATTATCCTGTGTGAGTTTGCCGCCCCGTAATCAAAAACCAGCCAAGTGCGAGTCGTACTCGAACGTCGAGGGTAGCGCGAGGCCGACTCACACTCGAGTCGTTTTAATTATTTGTTGTTTAAATTAGAAGCACATCAAGTTTGATCTTTGGTATTAACGTTTTTACTTTAAGCTACTAATCATTAATGTATTATGGTGTGCTTGGTGTACTAGGTGGTCTTAGTGAAGGATGATCCTACTGCGAGGTCATTTCTCCAGTTAAGACTTAAATTATAAGCAGAATGCCAAATGTGTCATAAAAAATACATTGAGATCCAATTGATATTCAATTATGCCACCCTAAAATTAGCAGAATTGGGGCCCAGGACTTTTCCAAGACAAGTGGCAAACAATTGTTCGAGTACCACTTTGCAGTAAGATGCTATAATGGTTCCGTTTTTTCATTTTAGGTTGACGACCCTAATTTTTGTTTTTGTGCGCCTACGCAGGTCTCTGCTGTACCCACCGCTTATTCTGTGGCGGAAGGAATTATTTCTAACACAAAATCAACTAAAGGCGTATTTGAAACCGAGCAGTAGCCCATTTAGTATATCTTTTTTTTTACAAAAAAAACCCTTTACCTTATTTGCAGCATTTAAAACAAAACGGTCGCATAAGACCGCGTAACCATAAAGGCGAATGCTAAAAAAACCCAGTTCCAGGGTAAAAGAGATATATCATCTCAAATCATCAATAATAATAAGTAATAAAATAATAACCGGTTATGATCGTGATCCTTACTGGCACACATATAAAAATTGCCAGTTTTATTATTCAGGCGTCAATTTAAAAACAAATGTTTAATTTATTAGTTTTTATTTATTACTTTATAAAAAATATGATGTTAATATGCTAGGTGAAAATATACGGAGCCCCAGAAATCACTGCCTAGTGAACCATTTTTTTAAAAATATATTATTATAATGATAAAATGTAGGGTTTTGATTGATCGTCATTAATTGTAAATAAAAAAAAAATGTTATAAACACACTCTGGTTTGATTTTACCTGTACTCCCAAAACTTTAAGACTGGTTGCCCATAAATGATAATTAATCATGCAATAAGGTGTTGCATACTGTTATATGACTTTCGACAATTAACGCTAAACCAATAGTATAGAAAGTGTCCTCACGTGATTACAATTAATAGTATAGATGACGCTGATGGCGATACTATAAAACTATCGATAGTATCGCTGTAAATTTTTGTTTTTAGCAATTCCATGCAAGGTTTAATTAAAGATAAATAACACTTGAAAAAAATCATCGACCTCAGGTGGGACTCGAGTCCATTTTTAAGCATTTCTGATCTTAACCAATAGTCAAATATTTGTAAAAATATTTCTATCGGGTGTTGATGAGTAGTATACTACTCAGCTATACATATAGCTACAACATTGATCAAAGAAACGCTGGCTTCGACAGCGAGAAGAAACACTTGAGAAATTTCATCGTGGCACGTGACGTCCTCGGTAGCTTAGTTGGTAAAGCACTCGCCCGGCATGCGACGGGACGTGGGTTCGAGTCCCAACTGAGGTCGATGAATTTTTTCAAGTTTTATTTATCTTTGATAGTATCGCTGTTAACAATAGTATTTAAATCCTGCCTATTTTTGAGGTCAAACTCTCGACAACAATAATTATACATCATAGTAATTTTCAACCTTTAAGAATGCTTAAAGTCGTTATACAGTGGTAAAAAATATAAAACGAGCCATGATCAAGCATATTAACATCATACTTTTGAATAAAGTGATTAATAATAATTAATTAAACATTTTTAAAAATCGACGCCTGTGTAATAAAACTGACAATTTTTATATGTTTGCCAGTAAGGATCACGATTATAACCCGTTATTATTTTATTACTTATTATTATTGATAATTTGAGATATAGTTTATTCCCCCCGCAGCTGTTTTTTTTTCTATGGAAATTTAGCTTTCTTCTTTCCATTGTATCTTGCTTTGCTGGGAAGCGGTTAAATAAATTGGTCCCTTATTACCGCGGACTGCAACATCTGCGCTGAAGTTGGTCAAAAGCGCGGGACTCACAAGTTGCTGCAGTTGCAAGGATGTTGCTGGTAGGTCAAACTCACCAGCATTAAAATTACATACAACTTTGATTCCCGGAACGGTTGACTTTTAAGAGGTTAAATTGCCACAATAATGACCACCTTTTGAAAATATAAACTTTAGGGTGTCGAGAAGGTTTAACAGTCAACGCAGCTTTAGCTGTAGTGGCACTATGAAACGGGAACCACCCCATTTCTGGGGTAAGCAACCCATATCACTGTTTCGGCCACCAGGCAAAGACACATTGTCCCAAGAACTCCTTGAAAACCCTACGATTAGGTACCTTAACGGGGCTACACAGACGGCATGTTCGATTGCGATGCTTCTTTCAAAACCATGGGTCTTCCACCTTCATTTATGCTCTGCGCGCGCGGTGCGTTTTCTTTGCTTGTCCAATGTTGTGATTATTTTGTTGACATTAATTTTAAAGGAAAAAGACAGAATAATAATATTAATAACCTACTATTTATCATCATGTCAGCATACTGTAGTCTACTGCTAGATGTTATCCTCCCCTATAGGGTGCCAAAGAGCACGATTTCTCGTTTTTTTTCATCCAGCCCTTGCCAGCCATCTACCTAAGGGCACGTTCAAGGAGACGCGGGGCGTCAGGCGACGCGGTGCGCGAAGCGAACAGCCGGAAACACAAACATATGGCGATGAATAAATCGTTCAAGGAGAACACGCTTTTGTTTAATTTGTCGCGTCACATGCGACGGGCGACGCCGCGTCTGACGCGGCAAATGATGTGGCGGGCGGCGGTGGGCGGTGACTTCACCATACGTACTTACCTACCTGGCGGGTGACAGACAGACAGGTGAAAGACGATTTGACGTAACTTTAGCCCAGAAAGATGCGGTATCTAAGTGCTGTTCTAAGTGAATTGGGAAAGAAAGCTCAGATTTGACGTATCTATAACGGTATCCGGTATATCCTATTTCTATCTGACGACCTCCGTAGCCGAGAGGCGGGCACGCCGGACTGTAAATGGCGCCGCCATCTCTGAGGTTCCGGGTTCGATCCCCGGTCGGGTCAATGTAGAAAACGAACTTTTCTATATTGGCTCGGGTCTGGGTGTTGTAGTACCGTCGTTGTTTCTGATTTCTATAACACAAGTGCTTTAGCTACTTACCTTAGGATCAGAGCAATGTATATGATGTTGTCCAATATTTATATATCTCAATGGGACTTGACAGAAACGTTTTACAAAGGAAGGTGATAGGTCTATTTTCAACTAAATTTAACTTGACAAGAGAGTTCTACAACGCAACGGTATGAGATAGTTCTATTTATAACCTAATGGAACCTGACAGAAAGTTAAAGGACATTTCTGAATCCTGCACTTGTCACTATGTAGACACATTAACAAGACTATTGTTACTGCCCGCAGCCGGTTTTTTTGCCATAGAGACTGAAGTTCATATTTTAGCTTTTATTTCTTATATTTTTTTTTCTTTTCTTCTAAATATAATTCTGTAAATGCAAAAAAAAAATGATAATATACAATAGGTAAACAGAGGACCAAGTGTTGTACCATTGACAGGTTAAATTGTATCTGTCGTCGTCATATTTCATAATTCGTCATTATACAAATGGCATCGTCTGATAGCAAACGCTTTCCGTATAATTGTAAAATGCGAAAAAATCCAATGAATAAATAAATATTCGAGAAAATTACATACATTGTTCTAATCATAAGATAAGTAGCTAATGCACTTGTGTTACAGAAATCAGCTCTCGACTACGAACCTCGTCAAAATTATATATGAGAAAGTAGTTTTATTACAAGTTTTGTTTTGATCAATAAATTACACATTGGGATGAAATCCTGGGGGCTCCTTACTAACTTCTATATAGGTATACAATTGAGCAAAGCCTCGCACCTTAAGAGGCTCACGCACGAGGCCCCTTTAAGTGCGAGGCCATGTGCATTGGGCCCATTTCGCCCAAGCCTGACTACGCTTGTCTCCGCAATTTAATAAAAACAAAAACATATTTGGCAAATTAAAAAAAAAAAAAACCTTGTTACGTTCCATTTGTGTAATTGAACGAAACAAGGTTCTTTTTGGTTGAACAGTGCAAATTATCTGAAGTGATACAGTTTTAATCTTTGATAAGAACACTGGGAACCTAATTCATTGAAAGACCAAGACATGTGAAATTTTGTGGTGTAGATAGATATGATTGGTTCTAGATAACAGCTAAAAAGATATATGCAGTAGTAGTGTCTCATATGCAGTAGTTTTTATTTGGTATGTTTATAATATAAATTAGGTATAGCAGAAATTTATTAGAGATCGCCTGACACACCCACAGATTAAACAGAGTACGATTATTTGTCATCTAGTTGTGTTAAAAGATTTTGACACCTATATTGACAGTTTAGTTTTTTTTTTATTGACCCGGTCGTTGATCAAACTTTAGATCCAAGGATATTCTCTCGCCACAGTAACCTAACCTACTGGTTGTCCAGAAAGTATATTTTAGACGTAATAATATTTTAGACGCCCAGCCACCCACTACTAGTTATAGCATTAAACATATTGTTTGTAATATGTAAACTTTACAAAACTCTACTATTTATTAAACAATAATTTAAATAAGAATCCACTGGTGGAGTACCTTATTGTGGTTTTTCTAAAATACTGAACAAAATTATCAACGAAACTGATAAATTAGACTAAAGACAGATAATCTTATTTGATAAGGTACAATTTTTATAATAACATTCGCTTTGCTAATGCATTATCTAATTAGCCCCCTTAAATATTTATTGTATTCTGTTTTTTAGTATTTGTTGTCATAACGGCAACATGAATACATCATCTGTGTAAATTTTAACTCTCTATCACGGTTCATGAAATACAGCCTGGTGACAGACGGACAGGCAGACAGACGGACAGACAGACAGATGGACAGCGGAGCCTTAGTAATAGGGTCCCGTTTTACTGACTTACTGACCGAAAACGCACAGCTTAAACCGCTTTATAAGATAAAAAATGAATGCACTGCAAATGCAATGCAAAAAATGGTACAAGACCAGGAGTGCTAATGATAAAAAAAATGATTCTGAAGCAGTTAATGGGTATAGAAGTATGAATTTTAAATTCGACATTTGCTAGTAGAATTATATTATATACCTATCTACTAATAAAATGTTAGAAATAAAATGTTAAAAGGGTTTTCCTACAAATTATTTTTACATTCTGAACATTTAAATAAAACACTGATTATATAAGTAACATAAAGTGGGAAAACAAAAATAAATTACTTAAATAACATATTTCAAGTATTATTCGCAAATTAGCAACCAATGTTCTATAAGAAACTATAATACAGGGTGTCCCAAAATTCAACGATAAAACTGAATCATATTATTGTGCGTCTGATTACTCGAGGACAAATAGAAAAAAAAATTATACCTTTTATTTTTAATTTACAAACAAAAAATGGTAATCCTTGAAACTTTGAAACTTTTCAAATATTTCTATATATTTTTTTGTATTGGTAATAGTACTGCTATCCACCACAATCCTCACATATTCCAGAATGCCAGTAGATTTTTTTTAAATTGACTCAACTAAATAAGATTCTAAAATGGTATAACACTTTAGGAAAACTAGCAAAAAAGAAACACAAACTATTTTCAACAATAAACAACCTTTTACTATGTGCCCAATATAGGTTTTTTGTTGTTGAAAAAATATATAATGAACCGAAACAAGAGGTATATTACCTCTTGGCATAAGCAGGCCCACAATCTGGTGCCATTTTATCATTGAATTTTGGGACAGACTGAATAACTGAGTAATAATTGATCAACACCATCAAAGTCCTCCACTAAAAAGTGAGTGGAAAGGATGATGTTTTCATGACTGATGAAATATACATGCAGGACAGTTGACAAGTCTTGAAGTGATATGGATAAATATACGGCTGTGGCGGAGCTTTAAGCTTACTGTAAGGGTTTTGATCTGTTTATCTTTTATCTACTTACCAAGTGACAACTCGAGCGGTGCACCGCCACAATGATTAGTGGACCCAAATGTGTAGAGTCCCAGGTTCGATTGTTAGATGAATTCAGATTTAGAATGATGAATTAGATATTTGTTTACAATTATTATGAGTGCTCAAGAATTTTTTAACATAACTCTTAGGGCATGGTGATTAGTATTACCATAAAATATTAAAGCGTTTATTGGATGTACTTAGTTTGGCAAAATATTTTGCAACTCGATTAGTATTTTGTAGATACTCAACTTTGGCATCACCATCGAGTCTAAGGCACAAATTGCAGCTAGAAAGTTGGGCGTCCTGAATAAAGTCAAGCAGTACTTCAAGCCTGGACAGCTTTTAACTCTTTACAAAGCCCAAGTCCAATCTTGCATGGAGTACTGCTGCCACCTTTGGGACGGCTCGGCGAAATACCAACTTGCTGCACTTGACTCGGTGGAACGCAGAGCCAAGAAAAAAATAGGCGATAAAAAATTGGTGGCGTCCAAGCTGCACAGCCTGGCTCACCGCCGCAAGGTTGCTTGCCTATCAGTCTTTTATAGATTGCACTTCGGAGAGTGTGCTCATGAGCTGCATGAGCTCATACCACCGTCACCGTTCTTCCATCGGACATCCAGACGCACGGCCGGCTACCATCCGTTCTTAGTTTATATACCCATAATCCGCACTAAGGGCTTGTCATCATCTTTTATAATGCACACAGCTAAAGACTGGAAATTCCTGCCTGCGTCTGTATTTCCGAGTGCATCTAACCTGACTCTCTTTAAGTCCAGAGTGAATAGGCATCTTCTAGGCAAGCTCGCTCCATCTTAGATCCCATCTATGCTCTAGAGCAAGATTGGGGTCAAGAGTAAGCCCATCTCAAAGAAAAAAGATACATGCCTTAAAGGCTTTCTAGTAAAACAGTGATTATAGATTTTTTTATGTTAAACAGTCATACCAATGTAGTTGCATGTAATTGCAATAACAATAATAGGTATTTCTTTTGTGTCTTAGTTTTTCAGGACTTGTTAATTGCCCGCTATACTAGGAAATAGTGTATATAAATACTATGAGTTTAAACTGATGAGGCATTTTTAAGTGGGGCAATTTGAGCCCTTGTGAGGTAATTGGGTTAAAAATTAAATTAGCTTGAGGCTGTCATAACATGAAATAAAACCTATACAGTTTGTTTTGTTTAGGCATCATTTGTTTGGTGTTATAGAGATTATATTAATGAAAAAATAAGACTTTATGAATGGTTTAGTGTTTAAAACTGCATCAGATGGTACTGCAGTAAGTGCATTGTTAATAATTAGTTCTGTAGAGTAGTAATGTGGGGCAATTTGAGCCCTTGTGAGGTAATTGGGTTAAAAATTAAATCTGCTTGAGGCTGTCATAACATGAAATAAATCCTATAGGCATTTTGTATTGTTTAGGCATCATTTGTTTAGTGTTATAGAGATTATATTAATTAAAAAAAAAAACTTTATGAATGGTTTAGCGTTTAAAACTGCATCAGATGGTACTGCAGTAAGTGAATTGTTAATAATTAGTTCTGTAGAGTAGTAATGTGCCAATTTATGTTGTGAACATGACTTTGAAATGATCATCAAACTCAATAAACAGTAACAACAGTCCAATCTTAACATTTTAGAGTTTGTTAAAAATGAAGGGTAATAAGAATTATTATTTTTGATCATAGACTAAGATAAATTGCATACAACAATAGAAAACAATGCAAACGACTTTGAAATGAAACAACAAGGAAATGGGTTACATTGTTTGCTGGGCTTCCAATCTGCGGGGGATGAAGCTGGAGATATCAGGATAAATGACTCACCGCTATGCTCCGTGAATATGTTCGAGCCGAGAATGCGGGGGTCTTTGGGCACTCTTGGCTTTGTCCGCACCGAACGCACCGAAGCTCCGCTGGCCCCGCCACGCTCCTTCGCCTGCTGGGCCCCCATGGTGCACCGCGCTCAGCTCCAAGCAGCCACCAACACCGGCCCCAGACCACGCGAGTACCGCCGACGCACACTAATTCAATAATTCTAACTCCAAGTCAATGTTCCTACACTCCATACCCAATACAACGCGGCCCACCTTAGTCAAAACACATGCATTCAAACCACAGCTAATCCAAATATAACACGATATTTGTTCTCAAGTCTCTGTGATTAGATGATACATTACCGGGACTGGTTGCACGTAAAACACAACACAATCTCCGCCATTAAATGTGCGACTGACATGTTTGATTGACGTCGATTTTTTGGTTTACAAGAACTTACGTTGTAAGCAGCACCGTCGATCTAGCACAGATTAAAAATATAAATTGACCAATCACAGCGCAGATGTTGGCATAGATAAAATAATATTTTTTAATGTAACAGCACTGGATTTATCAAAACGCCATTTACAACGTTTTTTCCATCAAGTCGTAGTTATAACCTGTGCATTATTTTTTGAGCACAAGGTGGGACCATAGGCTAAGTAAATATAGACTGACAATCCTTCAATAAAAAATGTCCTCCCGACTTGTACTCATAATAATTACGACAGATTTCGCTAGTAGTCTCGATTTGAATAAAATCGAAATCTTGCGACTTATCCGACCGACAATTACGAGAACCATTTGCAAGCACAGGGTGGCTATGGTTTTAGCATGACATTAACGTGTCGTAAGATGGCGCTTTACAGAAAAATCCGAGGCAATTTATTATTATTTTGTAAAAAGCTACATTATCTTGAATTCCTATCAAAATTCTAATTTAAAAAACAAAAAAATTGTCATTAATGTTTTTTTATTTTTTCATAAATCCTAACGTTAGCGCCGTATTGAGATTCGAACTCATGGCCCACAGAAAGTGATAAGATTCGTAGTAATAAAAATTAAGGTACGCGGTAGATTGTGACAATGTTGAAGTTTATTCGTCTGTGTTCCGAATTGAGCTTAAATCAGTTTTAGCGTAAATTTGTTAAACTATTTAAATACCACTTTGAAACGAGTTTGACACGCTAATATCGTTTTTGCCTCAATTCGGAATTTGGTCATCGATGTGACATTGGAACTTGGTGTCAAATGCTGTCCTGTCACTCACTCAATACTAGTTGTTGTTGTTTGTGTTTCTTTGCCTACTTATAAATCCCTTGAACGCCTTTTTCTACTGACTTTGCTCGATTTAAATGGACATTGACTACCGACGCCTAATAACCTGCGACTCTTGCCTTTGAATTTGGACCTTTGTGAAGCTACCTTGTGTGACCCGCGCCTGTGAACTTGGACTCCGAAATTGCCTCTGTGAAAATTTCTTACTTTAGGTGTGCATATCACAATTGTGATCAAACCAGCCAAAATATATCGATGTTTCGCTTTCCGGTCCACGATCAAGATCGTCTCACGCTCTGGATTCGAAACTGTGGTATGTACCTATTTAAATAAATAATAACCTTTCTTTCCACTTTTTTTAATTGTGTTACAAATACATACTTTATAAATAAATAGGTAACTAGAAAAAAATATATATTGTAGTTCTCATAATATAAGTTTTAGGGTTTCAAATATCGGATCGTAAATACCAAAAACTGACCTCTAGGAACTTACATGTCTGTCTGTCACAGCTAATTAGAATTGAATCTACTAGAGCAATTAATTTAATAAAAGAGTACACTAATTTCTGTGATGCAGACATATAATATTGTGCCAATTTTAAGGGACAAAAATTAAAAATAATAGTTGATAAATTATTACATATCAATTAAAAGGACTTATTTTTCAAATATTTCTAAGGGCCTGTTTTTAAATGTCAGATAAGTTCTGCATTTTGTTCTGAATAACCTATATAATACACCTAAAGGTTTTGACATGATTTTCAAGCACTTTTATCCTCTACATATTTTTATCTTTTACATAACTCTATCCATACATTGTGAAACAGGCCGTCAATGTTTGTTATAAAATGTTCACAGAAAATAGATGAAAATTAACTCTTAAAAAAATATGTCGAAAATCGTCCTATATGTATATTATAGGTTTACTAGACTCAACTATATTACATTTAGTTTGGCTGGACGGTTTTCGCACTTAGCCTCTTGATTGGGTCATTGTTTGTGCTAAATCCTCTTTCTTACTCTAACCAGCCCAGGTTGTTTATTTATTTATTTTATTTATTTAGAACTTTATTGCACAACTTATAGATAGTGTACAAAAGGTGGACTTAATGCTAGAAGCATTCTCTGCCAGTCAACCATTGGTTGTCCCAAAAGGTCGGAAGCCTTATTAGATTCTTGCTTCAGAGAGATTACAGAAAAAACTATAAGGAGATGGTTCACTCTCCGCGCTAATAGACTTGCCCTTAATTTTTAAACATGTGATGTAGGTAGAAAAATATTTTTATGAGATATGAACATTTATTAAAAATTTACTTCATTTGAATAAATCTGAGTAATTTGAGTCACTTCAATATTTCATTGTTTTAGGTAACATTTTCTTGGATGGATTAACTAATGCAGAATTGAGTCGTCGCTACATATGTGCTAAACATTTTCTACCAAACAACATTCACCATGGGGCTCAAAGAAGTAGATTACTGGGGCCTGCAGTTCCTAAGCATTTTGGATCTGATTCAAGTAATCAACAAGACATGGAGTTAGGTAAGAATCTGCAATGAAAATAATTAGGTTTGTCAGTTCCGTTCGGCTTGGGATGATTTTATGGATGAAAAAATTCATTGAACACAATTTGATCCTCCTCTTCACAATGGGCCATGATGGGCAACTTAAGGCGATCACATTAGTGTTGAGGGCATAGATGTCTGTGATCGGCCATCATTGGCTATGTTCGTACGTAATCACCACTGTGTAGATACATCAAAGGAACGATTGCCCATGATTGCGTGCGCGTCCACACAATCTCTGATAATGCAGTACTTAGTTTTCTTAGGTACAGTATAGACATATTTCTGTCGATCTACAAATCGAACCTGCGTGTAACAAAAGAACTTTGTTTAAAGGGCACATTTCCCTTCACGACCTTATAACTCCAGCTGACAACCGTTTTACTCGCCCCGGATGGCGCAACTGACCATCCGGAAGAGACTAAAAAAAGGTTTTTGAAGGAAATTAATAGGTGACTTCGTTTCTCCAGTAGAAAGGCTATTTTTAAATGAGTTTGGCATACTTTAGTCGTTTTTGCACTTTTGTTTGGTGCAGAATAGTAAGTACTGCACTCATTATAAGACCTTATTGTAATTTAAATTATCTACCTATTTTATGCAAATAAATGCTTTGACTTTACAATTTTAAACTGACATTTTTAAATAAAAAATGGAAATGCTAAAAATTATAAACCAAAAACCCTAAGTTGATTAAAATAATTTATTTATGGGAATTGGGGAGGTAGGGCAAATACAGCATGTTAGGAATATGATATTTTTGATTTCACTTAAACAATTAAATATTAAATAAAGCCATTTGTAGCCTAAAATCGCATCTTTTTCTATGCATGATTATATTATATATATATATCAAATAACCCTGCCAAAAAATAAGCTTCACAAAGATAAAACATAGGTAGGTAAATAGATATTAGTGTAGGTACTTTTTTAGGTTCATAAAACTGTACCAAAAAATTAATTAATTAAAAAAATCAAAAAACCCGACTGCGTAAAAAGTGAACTTAAAAGATGAAAACAAGATTTAAAAAATCAATTTGCAGCCTGAGGCATCACATCGATGTTACTTGATTTGACTTTTTCTACACGGATTTAAATTATATAATTAGGTACTAACGCAGTGCTTATATACCAAGTCAATCATTATGCTGTTAATGGATTTGATGCCTCCGACTGCAAATAGATTTTTAAAATCTTGTTTTCATCGTTTAACTTCACTTTTTATTCAGTCGGGTTTTTTGATTTTTTAAATTAATTAATAATTTTTTTGACTTTTTAGTTTGTAGTGTTCTACTCCTACTTTTCAATGAACTATAAAGCCTTATTTGTAACTCTTCATTGAAAAAAAAGGTTTTAACTTGAGTAAGTATAGTATCTGAAATCGGTTTTCCCGTTAAATTCATGTACCAATAGGAATTCCGGGTAATAACATAGCCTATGTCACTCCCACAACTAAGTCGAATCTAATGACATATCATATGTTAAAATTTATTTTATTTTATTTGCGTACAAAATCCATAACTCTTAAGTACAGAATACAATATTTTCTTACTTAGTTACAAAGCCGACAGCCAGAATTAAACGGTTTTTCTTTCCTATTTTTTCAGTGTATTTTGTTGCCTGTTCCCGTAAGAATTTTGGAAAATAAATCATTGAATACTATTTGCACTGAAAATATGTGACTCTTAATTATGAAAAGAAAGTTTCAAAATCGGTTTATCAGTATTGCAGATCCGTTTTTCCCGCGTAAGTTCTGTTCCCGCGGGAATTTCGGGAAATAACATACCCCTTGTCACTCTTACAATTGAGACGGATCTATTGATATATTATACTTTAAAATCCGTTTAACGGTTTACGGCTGTAGGGCGTGCCAAAGAAATAGACGTACATACATACGCTCGAAAAACCTCGTTTGGCAGTGGGGTAAAAATAGGTACCTACCTATTTGAAATCCCAAAATCTTTCCATTTTCGATAGACGTCATAACATAACAGTAGACAGTTAGTAAATGAACGTACACGATTGTGTGGAGAGTGCCCGATCATGGCGACGATGTTTGACGATCATATTTGATGTGATTGTGAAGAGGAGCCT